>CM052158.1:11326101-11403642 GCA_028455555.1 Augochlorella aurata | reverse complement strand
ATCTGTCAAAAGTCTATGCCAATATATCTGTCAAGAGTCTATGCTAAAAAATCTGTCAAAAGTCTATGCCAATATATCTGTCAAAAGTCTATGCCAATACATCTGTATTAAAAAATCTGTGTCAAAGCAATCTACGTCAAAAAATTTATGCTAAAAAACCTATCTATCCTATTAAAAAATCTATGTCGAAAAAGTTATTAGCCCAGCAGAGTTTCTCCTCTCTCTATTTACTCGAATCTCACTTTCGTCGTCTCTTGAACAATCTCTTCCCACGTTATCCTCTATTATTTGACTATTTCCGAAATGGCCGGAGAGTTCTCGGTCTCTTGACTCGCGCGAAAGTTTCCGAGCGAGAGTATTAAAGTTGCAGGGAGCATCGAGAAGGTTGCCAAACTGGTTGGTCTCGCGGGGTCTATCCCCCAAACAATTGCTCCCGCCCACGTGTCGAGCGGATACTTGATCGATTCCAAGTGTAACGTGTTCGGTTCGCCGTGGGAATGAAGCTGGCATCGACGCGGCCCTCGTCGTTACCCTAGGTCGGGACTGCGAATTCTGTGCCACGTGATCCACGAGAGGGTCATTTCGAATTATTGAATAAAATAACTTGTTGTTTCAAGTAATCTTCAATTCCGATTGAATTTCAATTGTCGTTTTAAATACCGAAATAATATTTGAACTAATGCGATTATTCGAACACCCTATATACAGAAAAAAGTCCAAATTTAATATGTCACAACATCGTGCGATAATATATAAGCGGTTTAAAATAATTTGTAAATCATTTCTAAATAATATTTCTAAATTCTAAATTATTATTTAGTATAAATTATTATTTCAAGTATCGATGGATCGATTAAACGGAGGCCGCTTAAACCGGGACCGGATAAGAGCGACTCCAGCGTATTACAATTTTCAAACGCGACACGTTTGCTAGCCGCGTGCCACGGAATCATTAATTCCTCCGAGCCGGAAGTAACGGCATCCGCGTGAAATGATCGTGGTCGATCGAACCGTCGATCTGTCGCGATCGGATCTATAAGACGAGGTCTACAGATCGCGTTCCAGCTGGTCTGCGAACGATCCGGCCGAACGTTTGCGAAACCGTTTTCTAACGCGGTCATGCTCGATCCGTTGGCTCGCGGACCGGGACCGGGACCGGAAACGGGCTCTGGCCGAGCATAATGCAACACCGAATATTCCGGAGGCTCGGTATCGATATACCATCTGCGTTCGGAGAAACAGAAACTCGGACAGTGAATCAGGGGATTGTGATCCTCGTGACTCATTCGGATCGACCTGGTTTTATTCCAGAAAATTTGTCGAGCAACAGATTTACCTATAAATGGACCGCGAACTGCCAATTTATTGTTTACCGATTTGTTAATTCCGGATCGCTAAAGCAGCTGTTTTCTAGCGTGATTTTATAACTAATAAATAACTCCCCGCGCATATTTAAGAAATAATCAATCAATAAAAGTAACAATAAGACAGCTAGTCTTATTGTATTAGCGCTATCGTGTAACAGATATATTGAATAAACGTATCTTTACGACCAGAGTAATCGTAAAATAAAAAGCTAGAGAATCAAGAATTAATATAAGAAATTAAAGAAAAATAAATATTTTCCTGTCAAATAAATCTAATTCGATTGACCTTCGAGCCGACTTATGTCACACCGAGATCGCCACATATTATATACTTGCAATATTATATACTGGCTTTTATGATCGCAGAAGACTCGGTCACAGGACAAGGTCTACAACAACATTCTGTTACCAATTATACATCGTGATGGACGCATAATCGAGACCGTTCGAACGTCACGTACGGAATAATAAACCTCGGCGTTGTCTATTTGATTACGGGTGGAAAAGTGACCGATCAATTTTCCGTTCAAGATCGCGGACAGGCCGGCGAGCATAGTCGACGAGTTAACTCGTCCTATCCGATTTAACGAGTCGAACGGGCACGCGTGAAATGAGGTGGATCGGGCGACGTCGGCAGGCACGCGGGCGAGGGGCACACGGGGCCAGAAAACCGGCGTTTTCTCCTCGATTTATGTAACTTAGTTCCTTTTCGCCGTTGCGATATCATAGTTAAAACTGGTGAATTTGTGTTACGTGTGTCCGGTGCGTACACGTGCCAGAGATTACGTTCCGCGAGCGATTTCGTCCCGATTTATCGATGCTCGTTACCAACCATCGTTTTACGCAGCCCTAAACCCGGCTATTTTACACCGCAGCGTATAATAAAATCGGCGAGCATCCGTTTATTTACAATGCCGGCGATCTTGATCGCAAAACGTGTCCAACGAAACAAATCCGTTGAAGAAATTCCTTAACCGCGCCATCGTAACACCTCGAGCAATAAAAATGAACCCCAAGAATGACTAGCATTATCAAAGTAATTGAATCAATAAAACTGAAACTAGAAAGTTGAAATTCACCGCGGCGGACGGTGGTTTAACTCCTACTAACAGTCGAGTCCTAGTGGAATACCTTACAACGAAAATGAATTTTGACGTCTGGTCAGAAATTAGTGTCACACTCATCGGTGATCGAGGCGGCACCGAGCATGTTATTAAACCTGTCGTTAAGTTCTTTGAAAGTAGAGCCCTGTCTCGTAAACATTGAGTTCAGTTGCTTCGCGGCCAGGATTATAATAAACAGTTGCGACAGGAAGTTGTCCCGACTATGCCGAACGGCGAGGATTACATAAAAAGAGAAAACGATCGGTTGTCCCATAGTCAAATTTCCATGACGATCGCCTGATTCACCGATATACATATACCGGTGGTTCGTAGACAGCGTCGGCGTAAACATTCCACGCACCGGCCCGTTATCTAGACCATATGGCCTTGCGAGCGAGATGTATTTGTATCGAGGCCGGGTGCGGAAGCTACCAAAATAAAGCTCCGTCTAGTATTTATCCGAGAGCGTTTTCCTCCCTGTCGTTCCTCGCTCCTGTGACAATCCGAATTTTCTGGCGGAATTTGTGGAGGTTTTATTTCCAACGATCGATACAACCGTTCTAACTTGTCCCTTTCCGTCGCCCTTCCTTCTAGTTCGAATGGTAAAGTCACCTGATCGAGATACCGATCGCGATTACTTCACGATTATCTTTCCTCCGGTGACTAATTGCCGCCTGTACTTCCACGAACCGAGCGTCACGGGCTCACACTTTTAAAAGTTCACCAACTGTCACGCGAAACGATCCGCTACGACGCCGACGTAATCATTGTGTTATGCCGAATATTATGTATCTATAGAACCTCGATACTAATCCGTAAATTCTCCTGCAAACCAGTGGAAATAATCAAAGTTATTAGTAGACTGCGGATCTTAGCTCTTACGTCGCGTATAGGGTTAGCGGAGTCAGTGGTGACAAATCGCTGTGGCTTCGGTTTGTTTCCTTATTCTTGAATAAGACATATACTTATTTTTGAATAAAAGAACCAAGTATGTCTGAATATGAAATATGCCCGTGAACAAACCAAAGGCACGGCAATAATTGGTCAGCCTGCGGTAACCGGCTCCGCTAACCTACTCGTCGCTAAAAGACTGCTTTCGCTGTTCAAGTAAAATTCCATTTAAAAAACAGTGAAACATTTTTAAACACTATCAGAGATAAATCAAGAGAGCGTGGAAAGCGTATGTACAACGTACACTTACTCAGCTTCCGTCGAGTGTTCTCGTCGCCGCACAAAAATCATTAAGCGCACAAGTGCACTTTCTTGGAATGGCGTGGGGAACACTTAAATAATTATCAGCGACTCGTAAACGCGTTGACTACGTGTTCCGACAGCTTTTCGCCGTAAAAGCACAAGATCCGCAGTCTAGTTACCGGTAACAGAAAAATCGAACCTTCCCGACGGCCGACACAATTGACTCGCTTCTAGGTTAGGTCGCCCTACCGGGACTCCTGAAACGGTGCCCCGAGCCGTTTACCAGGGAAAATCGCGAGGAACATGCATCGTTCTTGCCGAGGGACAATCGGCGACGAGTCCACGATCGCCGCGTAATATTCGCGAACATATTTCACAGATAATCCTCGGGGAAACGGTTCGCGTCGTGTCGGCTCGTCCCGTCCGGTTCTGGGTACGGGATCGATCACGGTGTCGGTCCTAACCTCAAAAGGCGCGCCGGCGGCACGCCTTGGCGCGCACACACTGTTCCGGCGCGGCGTATATCATCGATGCAGGCAACACCCACCTTTGTTTACGTGGCTGCTGATCCCGTAGTCCCCAGTGGAATCTCGTCCACGGATTCTCGTCGTCCAGGTAGCCGGCGAGGATGCGTTCTTCTGGAGGATGTCCCGCGGCCGTGGCTCTCTCGCTGTCACCTGCGCCTTGCGTACATGCAGCGGTCGTCGCGGCGAACAGACGCGTTTATCCTCGGGCAGGTAGTCTCGCGGCGGACGATCCTCCGGCGGCGGTCGGCACTCGGCGAACGATCTGTTTCGGTAGCCGTGTCGCGGAAACGGTTCGGCACGGCAAGCACGCTCGCCGCTGTTACGATCTCACGAGTCACGAGTCACGAGCAATTGCACGCGAGTAAGAACGACGACTGGCGGTCGCCGGTTTTCTTCATCGGCGGCACGCGTCTTCTTCCTCCTCTCCGTGGTCGTCGCGGGCCGGTGTGGGCCGGTGACGGCGTTACACGCGCGGGACACCCGAGGGAGAACCAAACAGGGGAGAGAGAGAGAAAGAGAGAGAGAGAGATAGGAAGGAGGAAACAAGAGAAAAATAAAACGAAAGAATAAGAAGAGAGGAAGGAGAAGTGTCAAACGAATCCCTCCTGTGCCGACAGTTTCCTGTGCACGCGGCCGCACTCGACTGACGGTTCCTTTTTGTATGACGCGCGGCCGTTTAACAGTTCACGCTACCTGACCGCCCGGCTCGTCCACCTTGCCAGCAAACTCGCCGTCACCCTACTCCTCCGTGCCACGGTGCTTCATTCTACTACTGTGTGCGCCTCTCCTCTCCCTCTTTCTCTCTTTCTCTACCTCTCCCTCCCTCCTTTTTCCTTCCTTCCGTCCTCTTTTCCTTTTCTCTTCCTCCCGTTTCGGGCCTCCCACTTTTCAGCACCGAGCGATCCGTGTTCGTAACCTGTCACGACTCTACGTGCTGCTCGCATACGGATCTCCCACCCAGACGTCGCCCGATCTCCATGCGATTGATTCCTCTTCTCTCTCTTCGTTCCCTTTTGCTCTCTCCAAGCCGACACACTCGCCCGTGCTCGCCCGGCCCCGTCGACCAACCGCACCACCACGATCCCGAGGATCGATTCCAAGGCTTTTACGGGTTTTCCAGTTCGGCTCGGGTACCCGGTCGCGACCAAATGGCCAACAAAACGAAAGATCGCGGCGAAGGCGAGGACCACGACGAGGACGACGCGATAAAGACGACGGAAACCGAGGGCCGCCACGCCGTGCCCACGGAAGAAAACTACCGCCGACCGGACGACATCTTGCGGGGCTCATGGGAATCGCTTTGTGACGGTTCTCAACCCGCGGAGCCCGTTTTAGGCTAGCATCCTTAGACCATGTATACCACTAGACACGGCGCGTTTACGTATAGCGCCTCGATAGAAAAGCCAACAGTTCGCTGAAGCAAAGATAACTATTGGCTCTAACGTCGCGCGGAACAAAAGATGATCATTCAAAATCCCTGACCAATGGGTTTTCATGGAATGAAAATAATCAGAAGCAACGTCTCGGTTAAACTTTAAATAGATTCTGCGGAATTGTCGATATTTAATCAATGGAATTTGTTTTCTGGTAGATGACGTTAATGGAAATGCGATTTAACACGTTTGTCTCGCTCTTTCGAAATTTCAAGTAGCACAGTTTGTACATATTATTGTTCGCTCTGGCGTCAGGTGGATGATTTCATTCTTGTTTCAGAGAAATGATCTGAAGCCGTTGCTATTGGTATACATATATGATCTAAGCTCTCATCGATTGCTTGTTCATATGCGAACGTTTTCCCTCCTTTACCGTGTCCGAATCCTCTTCACTGCCCTGAGAAGTAATTTGTACACTTATTATTATATCTTACGAAGTTCGCAAGTTTCACAATGAATTGAAAGTTTAAGGGAAATTGGAGAATCGTTTAACACGGAACCGTGTATAGTTCCAACTATGTCTAATTGAAACTCAATATATCGTGCTAAAAGTTTTCTTTCAATATCTCGGAAACTAACAAAGATCCGCAGACGTACCTCGACACGCGGGTCCCGTTTCCTGCTCTCCTCGTCGCCTAAAAATTTCAGCTTGTTGCGACGAGACGGTGTTTATTTATTCTTGGAAATTCCGCATAAATGCATGTGTTACAGCACAAGTTTCGTTACTTACCACGTTTCAGCTGAAACAAAGAGATTCGAGTTCGAATTACGATGGAACGAAATACCAATTTTACGAACGATAGCGATAGAAATAATCCATAATTACGAACTGGATCGTGTCGGTAAAGCAGCGTTCCCTGTTTGAAAATTGAAGTAGCACCAACGGGATGCGCTGGCGAATCAGACGGTTCGGTTTGCGCGGGAAACATGGCTATCGGTTAACGGGAGCGTCCATGGTGGCGAATACAACGTTATGATCGCATAATCGATCTCCTACTCTCTCTCTCTTTCCTGTAATCAAACAATGATTTCGATCGTCGATTCGCTGATTGACTGTCGGAACTCGCAGGCAATAATTAGTGGTTAGATCATCGCAAACAGTACCGACGCGCGACGATGTTTTAACTGAGAATCTAAACACGTTAGACCGCGGCTGTGGTATATCTTCTGTGGAATTTCGATGTGTAATGAACAACAAACGCGAATGGACCCAGTGTCACTATCAGGAATACATTTGCATCTGATTTTCGTGTTTTGACTTGTCCCGTTGCCCGTCCGACGACCTAACCTTGATTCGGAGAAGGCTTGTTGACCAGAGGACTCGTACGATACGCTTAATAACCCTGGAACGGTTAGAGTTCGATATCGATTGTTCGAGTTGTTAAATAAAATTGAGGTACATACTGGCTGCTGATTATACAGTAGATATCGATAATTCTATCGACTCGGTTAAATAAATTTAAGATAAATGTAGGCTGCTAAATTACAGATCGGTGATCCTAATTGCTTGGTAGCTACTTTGAACTGTTTACTTTTTGTCAGAGCGATTGCATCACCGATGTGTGTCGCTTATCCATTCCTCCGACGCAAGAAAATAATGACGAGCTGCTGCGACGCAAGTTTCGTAACTGCTTGCTCCTTGTCTCCTTGTACTTGGGAAAGGATCAGCCGTCAGCCGCTATTAACGCGAGTACATAATATGATATTACCATCACTCGGACGTCCTTTGGAATAATGGAAAAGATTTATACGGCGTCGTCTCTTCGCACCTCTTCAACGAACATCTCTGCTGTGAAATCAAAGTTTTCTCGCCACGTGCCGAAGATGGCGCGGGGTTACGAACCAAAATGGCCGACGCTTCCGGTACCCCGCGAATCATCTCCTAGTTTATGACTTGTTTATACAAGACCTGTTAGGTATTCGAATGTTTAGGTAATAACAAATTCACAGTACTTTTACTTTCTGATAAACGATAATTTTCAGGTCGAATTATAAGAATTTCCGGCACGTGTGTCGTATGGACGAACGAGTGCGATGATCGATCATTATAGTTCAGGAAAAATGCATAATAGACGACAACGCGAACTTCGCATTATTTAGGGGACTAGACACGTAATAGCTGTGGCTGCGATTCTCCACGTACAGTCCCTATTCTTAGGAGCTCCGCGAATCAATATTTATTGCAACGTATTGCGATCAGTCGATTCTTCGATATTGAACCACATCGCCAAGGCCGGGAAAGTGGCCAATTGTCTGTTGCAAGCCATATTTGTTCAGCTTAACCTACTTGAAGTCCGTCCGGAATGGCGGCAGCCCTTCGACGTTGAGCATTACATTGCTCGCTGCTTCGAAACTAACTTTCAGCCAACCTTCTCTCGACTTCGACCTAATGAAAATTAACACTTGTCTCTTCAATGTTGCAGACTTTTCGTTGGCGATCATCGCGAGGAAGGACCAGGAAGTCGTCCATGACAATTCGACTTCGAAGCTTCATCGAAAATAATTTACAGCAACCATATTCGGACAGTCACTTGATTCAGACGCAATTTGCGTCCTTGGACGGAATTATGATATCCAGATGGTTACGTTACTAGACTGCGAATTTTATGCATTTATGCTAAAAGTCAGTAGTTTCCGCATCTTGAAATCGATGAAAAAAATTTGCATTTTTCATAAACATCCGCAGTTTATACTTTACAAGTGAAAAAATCGCAAGTTCCGCTTGCTTTTGTACTTCCTTCCGGAAACGATGACGTCTCCGGATGTCACGGTTTTCCACAGGGAAAACTCGACGCGAAATAATTCGCTCGATCGTCTCCTGCTCTCGCTTTCAACCCCCTCCGGCGCAGTGACGTCTTGTTATCTTTTCGCATAATTTACCACGATCTCCGTCGACCGTGTTCCCCGGTGCTCGTAGCTTTGGCCGCTGAATTTAAGGCTTCTGCCGGTTTCGTAGTTCGGCTCGTATTACCTCGTTCCTACCCGATTATTTCCCGGCGGGAGTCTCCTTGCGGTAAACAAAGCTAACGAGGTAACGCGTCGATTGCCGGCTCGTTAAAAATCACCGGACACGATCGACCTCGGTACAGACGCGATTATTATCTGCTGAGGCGGCGTGCGACACGATCGAGGAACATCCTTCACAGTTTCCTTCGTTTTCCGCGCATTTTTCCGCTCGCGTTAGTCCGGATAGATAAGAAGAATACGAGCCAAAATGATCAGAACGAAGCTCTATATACAGTAGAGACTCCCTAAAATGTAAGAACATTATTCTCACTTTGTTAAAATGATTAGGATTATTAGATTTTGCAATTGATGGAGAAACTTTTTATTTTGCAGAATGATGCGTAGCTTAATAATGAGGAACCGCGGTCCCGATATATTCTGGTCGAAGATCTCCTGTCTGGAGAAACAGAATCTTCTTCGAGGAAGAGAGATTCGAATCAGTTGGATCACCGTGGTCCGATAATATTCATTACGAATCCCACCTAATAATTGGATTGGAATGTTCGTGCTACGGAGCACGGGTCCAGGGACCGAGAGAAACGGTCGCTATGATGACTCCGCGTTTAGTGGTTTCGTCAATTTCTATCCTGTGGCTTCAATTTCTAAATGAGTTGCGTCGGCGCCCGAGGAACAAAAACCGATTAGATAAGGCAAGGCGTTCCTCGGCTCCATTTCCGACTCCATCGTCAATGAAGATGACCGGTGTTGATGCTGGCCCGGTTAGGAGCGTCTCGATGAAGACGGAACGATTCGCAGGCATCCCGTGACCGTGCAGCCCGGCCAACAATCACTTTCGCCGATCGTCGTCGCCGGGCGAGCTGCTCGTGACTTGCATAACCTCCCGCAAGGCTGTTACACGACATTACGCTTTCTGTTCGTTTCCTTGGCAGTCAGAATTACTCTCATTCCGGCCCACTTGCCCGCTCTTTCAGACGTGGATGACGCGAGACTTCCCACCATCCTGCACAACCTGTCTCGTCGTTGGGCTTCGAGATGTCCTCCGGCAATGATCGCTGGGTTACGTTGCTCAACTTCTGCACCGTGATCTCGTTGATCTCAATGTTCAACCTCTGACGCACAGATCGTTACGTTGACGCGGCCTCCGCGTACCCTGCACTCGAGATTTCTTCAGCATTGCTTGCTTCGCTACTTTCTTCGGTCAATCGTCCTCAGGTTTCATTCGCCTTTTATTCCTTCAGCGAACAAATATTGCAGAAAATCATTTTTCGATATGTATTTATAATTTTTCACTATAATTTTCAATACCGCAATGTTACGCTAATGTTACACCTTTGTACTTCTAGGAACACTCTGAAAACAGTCGGAATTCCACAAGACGTCATTTCACAGCGTTCGTCCATTTTTATCCAACAGTTTGGTTCATCTTTTCATGAAATCGCAGTTCAGCCTGCATCTAACAGAACATTTTCTCGCGGCGATTCGCGTTGGGAACGTCAAGAAATCGTTAGTCTGCGTGCAACTAACAACAATGACAAATAAAACGACGTTCGAGTCATCCTCATGCAGACTGGCGTTTGCGTTTCGTCAAGGGAGTGTTTACCATTTACTCTTCGTTAGGATTGCAAACCCCACCGACGCGCAATTCAAATATAATTGAACACTCGTAACATTGTTGCGTTTACCCGGTTCCGAAACTGCGACTGATCCTTCGCGGAACTGATTTGCAATCGCGACGTGTTTGCACATGCATGCAGGAGCCCGGCGCAGCAGGAAGAGGATTACACTGTAGGAAACAGTTTCCGACCGAAATCATATATATCTCTCTGCCGCACTCCTCGATTCTTTAGCAATATTTATAAACGAAAGCATAATCGAAATTGCGCAACCAAAATGCGAGTATTATGCATTTTGCATAATACTTATGCAAAAGTATTAAGAGTTCATTCTTTTCGCACGTTTATGTTAAAGACCTGGCACAATGGCATCGATTAAATTATCGAATTCCACTGAATATGTATCACAAATCAGTAGACGCTCGATTAACTGAACCGAATTTTATCATCTTCTAGTTTAAAAAGTAAAAAGAAATTAACTATTCATTTTGAATTCGTATAATCGGAGTTCTACTGTACTGTAAAAATGAAATATTGCACAATGGTAACAATAATTTGATATTTCAGCGATCTCGAGGTCGGCTTCTTCGAAATCTCGTAGTTATCGAGGCACCGGACCGCAATAGCGCCGCTTCGGTTTTCCCGAGAAAGGATCAAGAGGAAAACGAAGAGGAGGACGTAGAGGAACCGCGACACTCGATCGGATCAGAACCGTGCCAAGGGATTATGCAACAGGAACAGCAGGTTACCGTCTTCGAATTGTCCGAGAGAGCGGATGAACGGTGGCGCGTAACAACGATACTTTCACAGCCGAGGGTTCAAGGTTCTTGGATCGCTTTCATCCGACGTGGTCGATCGCTGCCTCGAACCCGAATCTCTCATTGCAACCGTGACACGACCGATTTCGCGTTCGCCGCACAGCCGATTTCTATCGAACCCTGCTCGCCAGTCGAGAAATCTGCGAGATCTTTCCTCTTCGAATCGCCGAGAATCCTGTGACTATAAGGAAAACCGCCGCTAGTCAGTAGGAAGTTTAAATAACTTCAATCTTGTCGTACATTAGCCACATTTAGGGTGCGGTAGCTTTAGTGTTAATTGCTCCTGAACCATTTGAATGATGGGGCTGCAAATGATTTTGGTAGCTCGAAGGGAAGAAGATACCGTAGATCCACCATTATGTCGCGAATTCCTTGGGATTCTAGGCTCGGACTCGGCTCGCCGCATCAGTCTTTCACGAGAGTAAACATTTCTAGCTGTGATTTTCCAGGAAGTCGTTTGATGGTCCACAGACAAACGTGCAACTGCAAAAACGTAGAATGGCGCCGCGACTCATTGCGTTTAAATAAAATCTTTTTACTCGTCGCCGAAGGTAAACGAGGATCCAATTAACACCAACGCGCGTCTGATAATAACGTCTGAAAGCAGTCTGTTTGGTTCTCCCTCTCTCTCTTTCCTATTCCGTAAACGAAGAAACGAATTTTCTGTCCGCGTTCGTTTTCATATTGTTGAATTAATCATCTCGTCGCGCTCCTCTCTTCTATTTCTTCTGCAGTATAGCTCAAACGCGGTTTCCGCAAATATAGACACGAGCTGTTCGCGTGTCTCGTCAGCGATCGTAATTAACCTTTGGTCGATTCCAATATTCGTAGTTAATATCGCGGCAACATTAACCCGCTTTAATAGAAGACTACACGTGGACACCGTCCGCGCCGCATTCTTAAATCCCTATCAAAGCATAAATTAGCATAAAACGTAGCATCGTGAAGTAATATTAGCATAACACATGGTGGCCGGGATTCACGCAGGAGGAGCGGGGAAGGACCAGACAGCCGTTTTTTACGCCGATTTTATGCGATTGTACGGACACTTTGGATCCGTGGAAATGCGAATTCGATTCGCGTCATCGTAATTTATGTTTATTTCAAATACAAGTTTGATTAAGTTATGATAAATTATGATATCCTCGCGTGATTCCTTCTCGATCCTCGTCTCGTCATCGATGATACGGTGTTGGTAACGACGTGAAAAGATTTAGTGTAAATATATCAGTTTTAGAAGAGCAAAATCGAATAATTGTCGTCGGTAATTTTATAATATCAAGCGATAAAACGATTGGTTAAAGCTTAATCGCGAATCATTGATGATGTTTTATTTTTTCACACTTGTTAATCGATATTCGCTCAATGTAGTATGTCAGGTCTACTGTATACTTATCCTAGACACAAGTGGACGCAAAAAATTCTTGTTCAGTCATCTCGAGTAGGTTCTAATGAATACGTCCGTGCAGATTTTATCCTTACTCCGCGTGAATTCCGTAGCTATCCGTCTAGCTATCCGCAAGAAAACGGGAAACACCGGTGGCTTGGGAGGGAATGTTGTCTTCAGAGCTAAAGTGCTGCTGTCCCCTACAGTTTTTATACGTCCGTGGTTGAAAGGCCGCTTTTCAACCCCGTATAAAGAGATTTCAGCGTGATTAAATATGAATTCAGAGACACAGTGCAACAAAGTACACAGATTTGAGTAGATCACTGAACGTGACTAGTGTATATTGTTTTGTAACAACGACGACATTCGATTCATTTAAACTTTCCACGATTCTTTTTATCATAATAATTTCTCCAAAAAATTCTCGTAGATATATATTTTTATACTGTTATGAACTGTAAAAGTGCGTTAGTAATTGCCAGACCGCGGATCTTATGCGATTGCAACAAAAATAGATAAATAAAACTCAGTGTAGCGAAGAAGCAAAAAGAAGTGAAATACTATTGCATTACTTTCACTGCATTAACAACGCATTTTTATCTAACTTCTGTCTTATACAAACGACGAGGAACATTTTTACGTCTTACGTAACAAGAACGTATGATAATAAATAGTCAATTGTTAATACACATTGTAAACGCGTTCGTTCCGTTGTCGATTTCCTGTCGACACCGTCTATATTATATCTCGACGTCGTCGAAATCGGCTGCGTTTCCGCGACGCAAACGAAATCGACGGTGCACCGCATCGGAATACAATGCGTTATGAATTATCGTGCATCGGCCGTTGCATTCTCCTTTCCTCGGACTCCGCCATTCCTGCGTCATCGAGACTGTCCGTCGGTCGCTGAATCGCAGAATCGCGGTGCGTATCCGTTGACGCAAACGCATAGTTGCCTGCTCGTTCCCCTTTTCCGTCCCCCGTTTACCATTAACGGCGAAACGAAAACAAGAAGCGCACTATGTATAAGCGATCATCGCCGAAAAGCGCGTCGTCCGCCGGCTCGTTGCGGCGCACAGGTCCAAACGCTTGGAAAAATTGTTTCTTATAAAAAAAAGAAATCAAGGTCACCTCGATTAGTTCCAAACACTTGGAAAAATTGTTTCTTATAAAAAAAGAGTCGAGGTCACCTCGATTATCTATTCACTGTTGTATATTTTCGTTCAATGAGATCATTGCAGACAACGAGGCGAGTTCAACGATCTGTACGATATGCTCTTTGTGTCTTGAAATCATGCTAAAATTGACGCGAACAGCTAATTCATCGATTGCTGGGACCATTGTGCGACGCGGCGTAGCTCGGCGGTCTCACGTGCGCGCCGCGTGACGACCTAACAGAAATTCGGTGCTGGTTGTTCCTTATGCAATCCGGTGGTCCCGGTTAATTAACGCGCAATCATCGCATTCCGTGATCCACTAATTATGCCGGCCGAAGTTTTCCACTGGCCGCGGAACGGACGTCACAGCTCGTTTCGCATTCCTGTTTGTTTTCCATGGAATTCTACCGGGCCTCTTGCTTTCGGATCGTTTACAACGGCTACCGGGTACTTGGGCGTCAATCATCTGCATTTTCTGCAGGATACCGTGAACCTCCATGAACCCATGGGTCTTTAGTCCCTGCCTGTTTAGGGTCAAAAAGCGTTCGCGTATTCAGGGATCGACGATGTGAAAAGAGCTGTAAGACCGTTCTGCTTGTACGTCGCACCACTGGGAAGGTCAACCATTGTCGTTTTTTCTTATAATTTTTTAGCGAGCGCGTTTCGTTGTTCTTATAAATTGGTATCGAAAGGGACGTTGATATTTGTCTAATAAGAGGAGATAACATTAATTTATACAATTATTATGTACTATTATGTAGTATTATGTATTATGTAATACTATTACGTATTATTACGTATTATTATGTATTATTATGTATTCCGTAATCGATGTTAGCATTCTGTATTGTTCGGTTTACAACATCCTGGACTTTATTTGCACCAACACGATCTCCACGCTTTCATAAATTGGTATCGAAAGGAACATCGATATTTTTCTAATAAAAAATTGCTGAATGAAGCTCAGGATTGTTGCAAACATCGTCGATAGTACAATTAGAAAATTGATCAGCCGCCCGAATGTATATTCGACTTCGTTTTTTCTTGCCGCGATCTTCAGCGAGCAGTAAACAAACAGATTTGCGTCGCAAACATGCCCGGATAGGGAAGGTCGCGATCACGAGGCTAAAAAACTGTCCGCAAACTATTCGCAATTATAAATCAGTTGGACGCGAAGGGCGAAACTGAATGATTTGTAATCATTCTACAAAGTTTGTTCACATCGATTGCGTCACCGGCGGGATTCTGGCGAGGATTATAATGCCCGGAACCATAAATACATATTCGGCCATCGGCGTTGCCGGCGATCGGCCGGACAAGGATGATTCATTAGCGACGAAAATAGAAAGAAGCGCCAGGAGATCGCGATAAATCGACGGGCTTTTAAGAAACGGTTCCGGCAGACGTTGACATAGTTCAAATGGACGCGAATTTATTAATATTATCGTGTGACAACGACGCAATACAGCGGAACCAAGCGACGTACGCAAGCAGATTTCTTGTCGCTATTAAATACACGGTTACTAATGTCGATTATCACTATAATCTTTTCTAATCGGCGAACACTTTTTGTACGACAACTGTTTTTCACCGGAGTGACGCACTAACAACGTGGAATCGTTGTAACATGTTAGTTTTTACGTGACATGATCCTGCTGACACAAAACAGCTGTCAATGTCGAATCCTCCAATCGCGGTTCGATCGATTCCGTACCCATTGATCTTTTAAACGATTACGATCGCGAAGCTGCGCTCGTCATACAGTCCCGGACAACATAAACATGTGAAACAGCAATATATGAACATATGTAAGTTGCTTTTTTACAGTATTGTATTGTTCACGGTGAATGTCAAAGGGGATGGACCCGATCCCAAATCAAATTACTAACATTTATGCGTTATTTTTATAAAATGTAAAAACTCTATATTATAATTTCTATATTAGAAACAACAGAAAACAGAAATATAGAAATATAATATTTTGTTATAATATTTTGTAACAATGTCAAAGTTACTTTGAGTCTATGGTTACGCGCGCCGCTGTACATTTCGCTTCTCTACGCTGTGACGGAGAACAAAGGCCGTATTTCGAATGCGGGGCATGACGGGAGAAGTTTCCGTGAACGAGGCATTAAGGGGATTTCGGGGGCAGGATTTTATGGACGAGGCTGCTCGGATGGAAAATCCATGTTTGGTTCGCGTTCCGTTAATCTGGCTCCGCGACGGCCGGAGAGACACGGTACGGAGATCTGTTCTCTGTTATTATGTACGAGCTCGGATGAAAACCGCGAAATTCGAGGACCCTGGGAGCCGCGGGAACGCCGACGTTCTTGGAAAAAATCGGGTAAGTTTAAACTTTCTACAATTTTCATTATAATATGCGCTTCAACGAAGAAGTTTGTACAAATATTTCTAACAAAAACAACATTGTCACAGTATCCGGAATTTTGTGAAAGCAAAAATTGGAAACTAATTCCGGATTTGTTTCAGTTATCGTGATGTAAGGATAGAAAAGAATATATGACCTTTAAAAAGAAATTTGACTGCAACGTGGTCGCGACAACAGAGGAAATCGCCCTGTAAATCGTAGGCAAGTGCTATATATATTACATATATGTATATTGAATTTAATTCACCCTATTCAGCACCCCTAATTTCGGTTCTCAGAACGGAGGATCGTGGTTTCTAGAAAGCGCCACTTCATCGAGCGCCGGCCAAAAGGAGCTCTAACGAAACAGCATTGAACAGCGTGCGTCACTGTAATTGACTGCAAACAATGGCATCCTTGGTCCCCCGGTTTCAGCATACGGTCGGAGGTTGCGCTAATGGCGGCCGGACTCCTTCGGATCCTCGATTACGAATTCTGGTTCCGCGCTGCCCGAGTCGGCGTATCGTAATCACCGGGTAAAAGCACGATCTATCTGTCGTAATACATTAGCACGTAGAACGAATGCATTAGCGAGGCGTATGCAGTTTATCCGGAGCCTCCTTTATGTCGCGTGGCCCCACGACTTTCACCGGCCGGGCCGCCACTTTCACCGATGAAAATTAGTGCCGTCACTGGTTCGGTTTGGTTCGGTTCGTCCGCGGGATAGGTTGCCTCCGTTGGGGCCGCAGGACCCGACGGCCAAGGGGACCGCTCCTCCCATCCTCGTTTTTCAAAGTTACGTCAGCGACCAGTTTCGCTGGCTAATACGTTAATTGCCACGTTGCCTAGTCGGCCGGCGACGGCAGAGGTCGCCGAAAAGAGAATCGAACGATCAATGGGATAATTGTTATTGAGTAATATCTTTTTAACCGAGCGAAGCAATTAACCGTTGTCAATTACTTATTGTGATTACATGTGATTACTCATTTTTGTCTCACTGAAATGAAAATCTTTTATTATGTAATTAACAGCGGTCTTTAATACTCGGAGGAATTTTCTGCGTCTGCCACAAGAGACTATTTATTGTTTTGGATGCAAAGAAAATTGAATAATTGAATAAATACTATAAATTTTACTATTTTTAAGTAAACGAATTTCCCGATAGGACAGAATTTACAGCATTTTCATCATACAGAATAGCTTTATTTGTTATTGTAAATATAGAGAACAGATGATTTAAGTAGTATTAGTCGTAAGAGACGGTGTAAATACCGACACGAATCGTTTGCTCTTGAAAATATAAAAATAGCGCCATTCGGGGCAGGTAGCGCCCATCGCGGAGAAAAAGCGAAGCTCTTTTCGGGGTCCGTACAGCGCCAATTAGGCTGGTGGCAAAACGCTCAAACTGCTAGCCAAATTACCGATGGACGATCACGGATGTTTTGATTAAACTTTTATTTACAATATAAGTTACAGGAAAACGATTGGACAAAATTGGGAGAAATGTAATCAGGATAGACAAGAATACGAGGATTATTGTATGTAGAAATTTTATATTTCTTAGAACTGCTACGACTAACAACAAACCGTATATTCATTCGAATGTTTTCACTGATATTCGTCATTCGACAGTACCGGTTAGGGTCAAGCACATTCACCGTGATTTCAAAATCCCAATCCCCTTCTTCTTATCGATAAACCTTGTTAGCAGCGGTTAATTGCGTGTTTAAATAGTTTAATCCGCAACGAAGAGGATCACAATTGAAAGGATCGTCCTATCACTTTTCTGTTAATAGGCTCGCAACATTTTACCGATGCACTCACAATTCGTAACGAAAGAAATCCACACAATGAGAACGTGTTGGTGGCGTACAGTACGAAGCCAATGGTAAAAAATTTTCTTTATGTTCACGTTCTTATTTCACGTTCTAACACCTAGCTTATCTATTAAATTAACGTTAGTTTTAATCGTCGGTGATCGAGCATTGTTCTTCATATGACTAAAGTCTCCAGTCTAGAGTCACACAATGGAGAGAGGCACTGTCCTAATTGAAACAACTGAAACATGATTTTGCCTCCTGAATAGAGAATTTCTCCTCCGTTTCCAGACCGTTCTTTTCCCAACCACGTACGTTCAAGTTTATTCTCGTTTCCAAAATTGCAATGAATTATTGACATTCGCTGACGCTTCGGAATGTTAATATGTTTGCAAAAAGGATCATCTTGTTACTGTCCTAACACAATCGAAGCGTTCGAGTTTCCGTGTTCGCACAGTTCCTAGTTTTCATTTCAATGTACGAATTTATGCGCACAAAAGTAATATCCAGCAGCGTTGAGCAATGTTACGTAGTTGGTGGCTTCAAGTAAAATAGTGAATCTAGACTTGCGTAATTGAAATCTGAGTTTTATATAGTACGAATTTGTGACTCATGGGACGAACGATATATATATATACGTATATATATGACTGAATAATTGGCGAACAGTTCGTTTTTAGTGACGGCGTGCAAGCCACCACAGGACTCGAGTTTCGACACGCGTGCTGAACGAATAAATTAACAAGAGAAAAATAGAGATATTGCAATGATTCAGAAAAATACTTGACGATATGACGAACAAAAACGTTTCTTACTCGCTTTGTTAATTTTAATGTAATATTAATAATCGTTGATAAAATTTTCTTTTAAGAGCCGCGTTTGCGCGTGATTATTAAATAGTAAATTATTAAAAGTATTAAGGGAAGAAGAGTCCTACTTTGTGAAGAGCAGCAGGCATCACTCTGTACGCTCTTATTTGTTTAATCCCACGATATAGACGTTACACTAGAATTGTGTTTTAGTCTATCTTCACAGTGGAATAAATTTTTCGTACAAATGCATTAGTACCGACATAGCCGACTGTTCCGCACATTATACCCAAGGCAAGGCTGAATAACGCCATGTAACCGAAGTAAAATGCTGTCTGGAAAAGACCGTACATTCTGAAAAGGAGAAACACGATGTAGTTGGACTTTTAAGAAATTAATCAACGATTTAAGATTATTCGTATTACAGAAACATACTTGGTCTTGAAAAAGAAATAATAAAATGAATAAATGTAGACGTAACCAGCAGTCGAAGCTGCAGCTAAGAAACTTGTCCACTGCCTGTAAGAGAATACGTTTGGAGATCACACTATTTTCGCAGGTCTTTACGAATAAATAATCAAACGATTCTTACCATCGGTAGTCTTCAGCGTTTAGCAGGAAGTATGTACATACAATAGTAACACAGACGGTTACTATCATTAGAATAACGAATACTAGTAACATAAAACCATAGACATAGTAGATTTTATATGCCCAGAATGAGGTAAAAATGAAATACCTGAAATAAACGCATTGTTTCAATTAGTTCAGGTAATCGTTTCAGTACGCGAATTACGGAACATACATTTCAATGAATATCGATCCGAATGGTAAAATACCGCCAAGCATTATAATAACTAGCGGTTCCATAAACCATTTCTTTTCTGGAATAGGTCGTGGCACGGCGTTAATCCTACATGGCGCATCCGGTGTTCCAGCTAGATTACGGCCTAAGATGGTACCAACCAGTGTTAGGGGTAATATAACGAATATGCAGATGCATGTGACTGCCACCTAAATGAAAGAGGATTAAACACAATTGAAACAAATTTGGGGATCCAGATATCTTACCATAGATCCGAAAGGTATCGCGCGGCTAGCGTGATAATACATGGCGATAAAGTTGATAAAGAATGCAGTGCCGCAAACGATAAGAGGTAACATAAAGGCACTGAGAATCATTTGTTTGATCCAAATTCGTCCTCCCATGCGGGCATACAAGCCACCGCCGGCATACCCGTTTATGGGTGATGTAGCAGCGTATACAAAAATTGCTGTAGATAGCATTGATCCTCTTTCAGTGTAAAGCTCTCCAAGAATAGCAAAAATGATAACGCTAAGTACAACAACTGTAACCTGGAACAAAACGGGGTGTGCCATTTCATAGACTTATCCGATCTAAGATATTTAATTAGCAATGTAATTACCTGATAGCCTGCACCTATTAAAGCAGAGAAAAGCATAGCATGACTAGCTGGTCTAAACACATCCCCGTGAACCTGTTTCCAACCATACTCATCTCCCAGATCTCTTTCCATGTCATCCATTTCTTCATCCCTACTATACCTAGCATAATCTTTCCTTAATGTACGCATTAAAATCATTGACACGAGCCCAACTAGGAAGATCACCATCATAAAGCTATTGAAAATACTGAACCAATGAATCTAAAAGGAGACATCTGTTAATTAAATCGGAAGTTTCGCGTGAAAATTGTTTCACTTCTGGTAAAACATACCCTATGCTGGAAGAAATTAGGATCCAAGTACTTGTCAAATCTATCTTCATATTTAACATTGCTCTTCTTCCAGTTAACTTCGTAACTGAAAGAGATAGCTGCACCCTGTTCTATCTTAACTTTATTTTCACTGGTTAAATTTACATCAACTATTTGCTTCCCATTATAGCCAATGTCAAACTTTTTATGCGTCCAAATATGGTAGGATACTTCTCCATTATTTTCTTCTGGATCACCAACAACCCCTAATCAATGTCACAAAAGGATCAATTAGTATAACAGAAAAACAACAAATTCAAATGGAGAAAACATCAAAAGTTACCCCAGATTGGTAAGTCATCCATGTACATCTTATACCAATACTGATTCTTGACTGCATATATGAATGCTTTCTCACTCTCCTCATTTAATTTTATCTGACAATACTCCGTTTTAACAACATCAGCTGAAAAAGACGTCAAATAGATAACACAATTGAAATTTATTGAAATATTCAACACTGTCTAATAATATGCAAACTGGTTTACATTTGAATTCGATTTCAAGGCCACTAAATTTGAGTTCAATGCCTTGTAGTGCCTCAGAAAAGGTTTCGTGGTAATGGTTAATGACATTCTTCATGCCCTTACAAAAATGTAAGGAATAGTAAGAATAAGTCTCTTGACGGTTGTGATATGGTCCGACTGTACTCATCCATAGGACTACTTCATCGTTATCCTCGTACTGAAAACACAAACAATATGAAAACAAAATTTTTCATTGAAAAAAATATTGCTCCGAGTAGTATTTCGAATCAATAAAAGATTGACACTATTTTCTTTCATGAATGATGTACATCAAACACAGAAAATCGTGATTATATATCGACCTATCATATAGAGATAAGGAACGAACTAATGCCAACGAAACAGAATGCACGTTGCTCACAGCGAGTATGATAATTGAATGTGCTGAGCGGTCTTGGAACTTTGACATTTCGAAAATATGTCATTTGGAAATACTTACGATGTGATTGTGCTCGTCGGGACGGGCAAAAGGGAGTAGGCTAAGCGCCACAAAGTGGAATAACAATCGTGCCCGACACATGTTCATCGTGACGGGAAGGCGCGCTAGGCGCCTTATGCTATTACAGATAGAAATTCAATGATATCTGACAATAAAAACATCCCATAGATTCACAGAATACGGCTAACGTAGCAGAAACACCGGACGGACAGACATCAGTGGACACGTATTAAAATGCAACGATGACACTCGCAGGTAACCGCTAATACGCGCTAGGCTCTTAAGAACGTTTTCCTACATCAGATGGCGCTTCCATCAGAGTCATCCCACGGAAGACTTTTATAGAGAGGAAACATCAGTATCTTTTTTTATTAATCAATTTACAGTACAGTAGATCCCTGAATGTAGGGAATAATGAGAGGCGCGAGGCTTGAAAGCTGAGCCAATAAATGGAACTTTATTCAAATTCCTCAGTGTCTCTACTACAAGATGTAGAATTTGTTCTTATTGTATAGTAACTTGCTACTATCTTACAATTGGTTAAATCATTAGATTGTAGGGATAAGATCGTAACGCTATAGGGACCCGGAAAACGTGACATTAAGGAACATTGATTCTCCTATGTACATATATTAATAATTTTTGACACAGCGCATGTAGCATAAAGAAAGTCATATTTATTTTTTACAGGCATTCTCTGATATAGTCGTGAATATTAAAAGATTAGACACTGTTACGTTATTCTTCTGGCCAAGGTTTTCCTATGCCTTGAGATGCACCCATCCTCGACGGGTCCTGACTTGGATAATGTATGGGAGTTGTGCCTGGAGGGAAAATTGGTGTCGCAGCAGCTGCAGTCATCTGGGGTGGGAACATGAATTGTGGAGCAACCGGTGGTGGAGGTATCATCATGGGTGGTATCATTCCAGGGGTAGTTTGCAGATTGAAGAAATTGTTTCCCATGCTTTCTGGAGGTGGTGGTAAAGCACCGGGTAAACCTGGTACAGGTTCCAGAATTTCTCTGGTTGCCTCTGCTGCTGATACTGTTTGCCTTCCTTGAGAACGTCCCCATTTGATAGTTAATCTCCTGCCTCCCAATATTAATTTGTTGAATGTCCTCTCTGCTGCTGCTTCAGCAGCACTCCTTTGTGTGTATTGAATAAAGGCACACTGCTGACGAGGAACCATAGTTACAGAACGTATTTCACCATACTGATAAAAGTGATCACGCAATTGCTTCTCTGTTAAAACATCTCCCAAATTGCCAATGTATAGAGTTGTGATGGATTTGTCTTCCGGTGGATCTAATTTTGGCATTGCAGCAGCTCTGCGCATTAATTTATCTGCAACAGGATCGTTCACACCATAGTAACGATCCTTGATATTTTGATCAGCCAGTGGATCATCGGGATCTGTAGGCTTTTCATGTCGGTATGGACACTCTTCTCCTCTCTTACATTCTCCTTTGACCCAGAAAGAGCAAATATGTGGTCTATTCCTTTTATAATACGGGCTTGTTCTTGCTAATTTCATAAGCAAGTCACTGGCTGCTGCCGATTTACCAACAGCTCCAGCTGGTGTTGTCGGATCTATTTTACCAATTTCACTATCTATGTTTTGTACATAATATTCTTTGTTTACATCTGACCTAGGAAGGTCATCTTTGATTTTAAGCGCAGCATCACGCACTTGAATAGGTAAACCATATTCTAAGTCGAGTAAACATGTTTGACACACATTTTTTAGACGACTACAAGTTTGACAAACTTCGGTTTTCTTGAAACGCATTCTTGCTCCTGGACACCATCTGAATACTGTAAACGGACGCATACATATCTTGCATTCTTTTCCGTACCTTTCCTTTGTCTGCAACAGTAGCAAAGACATTGTTAATACAACTTAAGTGCTCCTTAAAAATGTAAATAATCTTATAGTTTACAAAAATACACTCACCATACGAATATATGGATTGTCGCCTAAGCAAGTTTGACATAATATTGGAAATTCCTAGAATAAAATACGATGTAGTTTCTATTCCAATTTTAACGAATTCGTGAGTTTGTTCTAGACTACTTACCGCATCTTCCCAATTTTGTCTGTTGTACGTGTTTGTAGTTTTCGACGTAGCCATTTTGAATTAATGTACATCAACAATCTCGCATACGTAAAGGCAATCACAATAAAAAGATTTGTACACTATTCAACGACACTTGCGATTAAAATAAGTTATTATACAACACAAACGAACACTGATGTTTCTTCTTCAATGGTGATAGATGGTAAACTGACAGCAAACCATTGACACTACTATCTGCCTCGATCACGGAACAGTGAGATCTCTTCATCGCGAGCGTCTACTGTACGTCCTCTTTCCGAACGCTTTTACCCCCACCATTTTTATGCGCAACGAGCTCCGCGCAGTTGCTTTAGAAAGAGAAGGGGCGGTGATCGAGAGAGATAGAGACTCTTTTCACGCGGGCAGGTAAACAGATACCGTAATAAACCTTTTGCCTACGGGAACAAAGAAAGGTATTAAAACTTACCGAGCAAATAGCCAAAATAAGGCTAGCTCTAAATACTACGGTGCAAAAGACGACTGAACTTTCACTCAGGTAGCCTGACATTGTTATGCTTTCGGTCAATTTATGATAGGGTGTAGCCTCTTAATCCTATACAATAAACCCTCTCCAAATATTAATGGACAATTTGGGAAAAGGAAAAGTAAAAGTCGAATATCGCGCCGAGTGTTTTAAATGGGACCCTTTTGTTCTATGACCTTTTTCCATCTCTCAGGAAGCCTCATTATGTCTTCTTTCCAAAATCGTTGTGTTTTCATTAATTCTAGCCGTTTTTTTTCCTATCAATTGATTCAGGTAATGATAGTATTTCGTAGAATTTATTGTTTCACCTTTCAATTTTATGAAGATTAGATAAAGATTTTAATTTCTCACTAGGCGTAGAAGAAAATTACTACAATTTCTCTGGTTCTAAACATTCTTTTGTGAGTTTAAGAACGCATGGTTAAGTTGGTAGGAGGTAGAACCGTAACCGTAGTTAGCAACGAATGAAATCGTCAGATCGTCACTTCATCAGGGAGGGAGATGCATGCAACGGGAAAGAACGGTTAGAGGGAGTCGCGGCTCGCGACGCAGAAGGCCGCGGGAGAAGCTGTGTGTGCTCGTTGCAAAATGGCCACGTCCGACTCCAAAGCGCCTTTGCGAACCGTAAAAAGGGTCCAATTTGGCATTCTTTCTCCCGATGAAATAGTAAGTTCGTTATTTCTAGATAAATGAACACGTATGGCATAATTTTCGTCGCGACATACGACACTATTTCATGAGTCGACATTTTATGATACCTTATCGTGCGGGAAGGCATAAGATGTTACAAACAGACGCGCGTGTTCTTTGATGGGTACATTTTATGTGTGTTGTATGATATCTATGAGGAAATGCAATTCGATATTATGCGATATACGCACTAAAAATGGTTTATCTCCCGGTAATTTGTCCAATGTGAAGAATGTCGTGCTCATTGCATTACTTCGTTCCGTTATTTTTGTTGAAATTTCTAATAAACATGTAAAGACAGTAAAATCCTTAAATCAATGTTTTTGTGTAATTCACATACAGTTTTAATAAAATAAGATGTTGCTGATCTACAATGACACATAAGACAGTTGTGTTTCTTTACTTCTATCAACGTCCTGTTATCCCCTTTATTGCATATCCTTTTTGAAATTCTTAATACTTGGAAGCTTGAAATGTTTCAAATCTGTTCATGTAGTTACATCGTCTGGTTAATTTAGTGTACTTGGATGCGGCTTTAACATGATGTAATATTATGAAATGTTTTATTTAGCGTCGGATGTCCGTCACAGATGGCGGCATTCGTTTTCCAGAAACTATGGAGGGCGGTAGGCCCAAGCTGGGTGGACTTATGGACCCAAGGCAAGGTGTTATTGATAGGAACTCTAGGTGTCAGACATGTGCTGGTAACATGACAGAATGTCCTGGGCATTTTGGTCACATCGATTTGGCCAAACCAGTCTTTCATGTTGGTTTCATAACAAAAACAATAAAAATATTGAGATGCGTATGTTTCTATTGCTCCAAGTTACTTGTTAGTCCAGTAAGTATCGATAAGTCCAGTATCAGATTGCAATTGTATCTTTAAATTCTCACTTCTCCATTATAATACTATCTTTCTCCTTGTAGCACAATCCAAAGATCAAAGAAATTGTTATGAAAACTAAAGGTCAACCACGTAAACGGCTTACATTTGTTTATGATCTATGTAAAAGTAAAAATATCTGTGAGGGTGGCGATGAAATGGATATCAACAAAGAAAATCAAGAGCAGCCACCTGCAGAGAGAAAACCAGGACATGGAGGTTGTGGTAGATACCAACCCAATCTCAGAAGATCAGGCTTAGATGTTACTGCAGAGTGGAAACATGTAAATGAAGATTCTCAAGAAAAGAAAATTGCACTCACAGCAGAAAGAGCATGGGAAATATTAAAACACATTACAGATGAGGAATCGTTCATTCTGGGTATGGATCCAAAATTTGCAAGACCAGATTGGATGGTAGTAACAGTTTTACCAGTTCCACCTCTGTCTGTAAGACCAGCAGTTATTATGTATGGTTCGGCAAAGAATCAGGATGACTTAACACACAAACTAGCGGATATTATAAAGGCAAATAACGAATTAATTAGAAATGAGCAAGCCGGAGCAGCTGCGCACGTTATATCCGAAAATATAAAGATGTTGCAGTTTCATGTAGCAACATTGGTCGACAATGATATGCCTGGAATGCCTAGAGCAATGCAAAAATCTGGAAAACCGCTTAAGGCCATTAAATCTAGACTGAAAGGTAAAGAAGGGAGAATTAGAGGTAATTTGATGGGTAAACGTGTTGATTTCTCAGCTCGTACCGTCATCACACCAGATCCTAACTTACGGATCGATCAAGTAGGCGTGCCTCGCAGTATCGCGCAGAACTTAACATTCCCAGAAATTGTAACACCTTTCAATATTGATAAGATGCAAGAACTTGTCAGGCGTGGAAACTCCCAGTATCCGGGAGCAAAATACATCGTCAGAGACAACGGGGAAAGAATAGATTTGAGATTTCATCCAAAACCATCCGATCTGCATTTGCAGTGCGGCTACAGAGTAGAGCGTCACATTCGCGATGGCGATTTAGTAATCTTCAATCGTCAACCGACACTCCACAAAATGAGTATGATGGGGCACAGAGTAAAAGTTCTGCCTTGGAGTACATTCCGTATGAATCTCAGCTGTACGTCGCCCTATAACGCCGATTTCGATGGTGACGAGATGAACTTGCACGTACCGCAATCAATGGAGACTCGCGCGGAGGTAGAAAATATTCACGTGACGCCTCGACAAATTATCACCCCACAGGCCAACAAACCAGTCATGGGTATTGTACAGGATACGCTCACAGCTGTTAGGAAAATGACCAAAAGGGACGTGTTTATCGAAAAGGAACAAATGATGAACATTCTTATGTTCTTGCCCAGTTGGGACGGCAAAATGCCACAGCCCTGTATATTGAAACCGAAACCTTTATGGACGGGCAAACAGATTTTTTCCTTGATTATACCGGGTAACGTGAACATGATCAGAACTCACAGCACACATCCAGACGAGGAAGATGATGGTCCATACAAATGGATATCTCCTGGTGACACCAAGGTCATGGTAGAACACGGAGAACTTGTCATGGGTATTCTCTGTAAAAAGACCCTGGGTACGTCTGCCGGGTCTCTGCTTCACATTTGTATGCTGGAGCTGGGTCATGAAGTTTGTGGGCGGTTTTATGGAAACATTCAGACTGTAATTAACAACTGGTTGTTGTTGGAAGGTCACTCTATCGGTATTGGAGACACTATTGCCGATCCTCAGACCTATCTC
This sequence comes from Augochlorella aurata, assembly GCA_028455555.1. Taxonomy (NCBI): domain Eukaryota; kingdom Metazoa; phylum Arthropoda; class Insecta; order Hymenoptera; family Halictidae; genus Augochlorella; species Augochlorella aurata. The sequence continues at coordinate 11,376,394 of CM052158.1, read as the reverse complement.
GAGATCCAGAAAGCGATCAAGAAAGCCAAAGAGGATGTAATAGAGGTGATTCAGAAAGCTCACAATATGGAACTAGAACCGTCCCCTGGTAACACTTTGAGGCAGACTTTCGAGAATCAAGTAAACAGGATTCTAAACGACGCTCGTGACAAAACTGGTGGTTCTGCGAAGAAATCTCTGACTGAATACAACAATCTAAAGGCTATGGTAGTGTCAGGTTCAAAGGGATCCAATATTAATATCTCTCAGGTTATTGCTTGCGTGGGTCAACAAAACGTTGAAGGTAAACGAATTCCATTCGGTTTCCGGAAGAGAACGTTGCCACATTTTATCAAGGACGATTATGGTCCCGAGTCCAGAGGATTCGTCGAGAATTCGTATCTAGCCGGTTTGACGCCATCCGAATTTTATTTCCACGCTATGGGAGGTCGTGAGGGTCTTATCGATACGGCTGTAAAGACTGCCGAAACTGGATACATTCAGCGTCGTCTAATAAAGGCTATGGAATCTGTAATGGTGCACTATGATGGAACAGTAAGGAACTCCGTAGGACAACTGATTCAGTTGCGATACGGTGAAGACGGTCTATGCGGTGAAACTGTTGAATTCCAAAACTTGCCCACTATTAAATTAAGCAATAAATCATTTGAAAAGAAGTTCAAGTTCGATCCAACCAACGAACGTTATCTGCGTCGCATCTTCAATGAAGACATAGTCAGAGAGATGATGGGATCTGGAGAAGTGATCTCTGAACTGGAGAGAGAATGGGAGCAATTAAACAAAGACCGCGGTGTGCTTAGAGAGATTTTCCGTAGCGGTGAATCCAAGGTTGTATTACCTTGTAATTTACAGAGAATGATCTGGAATGTACAGAAGATTTTCCACATAAACAAACGAGCACCCACTGACCTAAGTCCTATGAGAGTTATACAAGGTAAGTAAGTGAATGATTCTGTGAGGAATATGAATAATTAACGTAATAGAATAAACATTCGAAATTTCGTTTTACAGGTGTAAAGGATCTTCTAGAAAAGTGTATCATTGTAGCTGGTGACGACAGACTCAGCAAACAAGCAAACGAAAACGCTACATTGCTGTTCCAATGCTTAGTGAGATCTACTTTATGTACAAAGTGTGTTTCTGAAGAATTTAGGCTGTCTGGTGAAGCCTTCGAATGGTTGATTGGAGAAATTGAAACGAGATTCCAACAAGCACAGGTACACATTGAATATACACGCTCGTGTATAGGGTATTTGTAATTTACATATTTAAGAACAACGGTATATCGAACGAAATTATCTTCAGGTATCACCTGGCGAGATGGTAGGTGCCTTGGCCGCTCAGTCGCTCGGTGAACCAGCTACCCAAATGACGCTGAACACTTTCCACTTTGCTGGTGTATCCTCGAAAAACGTAACCCTTGGAGTACCCAGGCTAAAGGAAATTATCAATATCAGTAAGAAGCCGAAGGCTCCTTCGTTGACTGTGTTTTTGATCGGTGCTGCCGCAAGGGACGCTGAAAAAGCGAAGAACGTTCTCTGTCGTCTGGAGCACACCACCCTAAGGAAGGTCACCGCAAACACAGCAATCTACTACGATCCAGATCCGCAGAACACTGTGATCGCGGAAGATCAAGAATTTGTAAATGTCTACTACGAAATGCCCGACTTTGATCCGACTAAAATATCTCCGTGGTTACTTCGTATCGAATTGGATCGAAAGAGAATGACGGATAAGAAATTGACCATGGAACAAATAGCGGAGAAAATTAACGCCGGCTTTGGAGATGACTTGAACTGTATATTCAACGACGACAATGCTGAAAAATTGGTCTTGCGAATTAGAATAATGAATAGCGACGATAAATTCACAGGGGACACAGAGGAGGAGACTGTAGATAAAATGGAGGACGACATGTTCCTCCGATGTATCGAAGCAAACATGCTCAGTGATATGACTTTACAGGTATGTCTGATTAAATTCTATTTGGGAAAATAAAGAAGAATTCGTTAATACAAATAAATAAAATCGGAAGAACGTAGTTGGTTATTTGATTGTCTCTTTTTCCAGGGTATTGAGGCTATAGGAAAAGTGTACATGCATTTGCCACAAACCGATTCGAAGAAACGTATCGTTATAACAGAAACTGGAGAATTTAAAGCAATCGCAGAATGGTTATTGGAAACGGACGGAACAAGTTTGATGAAAGTATTGAGCGAAAGGGATGTAGACCCAGTTAGGACATTCAGTAACGACATTTGTGAAATATTCCAAGTGTTGGGAATAGAGGCTGTGCGAAAATCCGTGGAAAAGGAAATGAATGCTGTATTGCAATTCTATGGTCTTTACGTAAATTACCGTCATCTTGCCTTACTTTGTGACGTTATGACGGCTAAGGGACACTTGATGGCTATTACCCGTCACGGAATTAATAGGCAAGATACTGGCGCTCTTATGAGGTAAGTTACGGAAAGCTGTGTTCCATAATTAGTTATGGAAAGTATAACATATGTAATTTCTCTTTCAAGATGTTCTTTCGAGGAAACGGTAGACGTCTTATTAGACGCAGCATCTCACGCAGAAGTTGATCCCATGAGAGGAGTGTCAGAGAACATTATAATGGGACAACTTCCACGTATAGGAACAGGTATTGCTTTCGTATAATCGATTTAATCAACTAAATTTTGTACTGTTCCAAATTAACGTGTTTAATTGCATTTTTCAGGATGTTTCGATTTATTGTTAGATGCAGAGAAATGTAAAGCAGGTATTGAAATACCGATGGCTGTAGGAGTTGGCGTAATGGGAACTGCTGGAATGTTCTTCGGTAGTGTTGCTACACCAAGCATGAGCCCTCAAATGACACCTTGGATGGGTGCTACTCCAGGCTATGGAGCATCCAGCATGTCACCTGGTAAGGACATTGCGCGTAACATTTTATTTACGATGTGTAAGATTATTTGTCTATTTCCTGAATTTATAATGAACGTAACTTTCAGCACTGGGAAGTGGTATGACACCCGGAGGTGCATGCTTCTCGCCATCGGGAGCATCTGACGCATCAGGACTTTCACCGGCCTACTCCGCATACTCACCACAGCCTGGTAGTCCAGGAAGTCCAGGACCCAGCATGAGTCCATATCCGATGTCACCAGCAGGAGGTGCATCACCCAGTTACTCTCCTACATCTCCCGCCTATTTACCAACATCGCCGAGTATGACTCCATCGAGTCCCAATTACTCGCCAACGAGTCCTACTTACTCGCCCACGAGTCCAAACTACTCGCCAACGAGTCCAAGTTACTCTCCAACATCGCCTAGTTATTCGCCAACGTCGCCAAGCTATTCACCAACGAGTCCGAGTTATTCACCGACGTCGCCGAGCTACTCGCCAACATCGCCGAGTTATTCACCGACGAGTCCTAGTTACTCACCGACAAGTCCCAGCTATTCACCAACGAGTCCAAGTTACTCGCCAACAAGTCCTAGCTACTCGCCAACGAGTCCCAGCTATTCACCGACGAGTCCAAGCTATTCACCAACATCACCGAGTTACTCGCCAACGAGTCCAAGTTATTCACCGACGAGTCCAAGCTATTCGCCGACCAGCCCAAGCTATTCTCCTAGTTCACCAAATTACACGCCAGCGTCGCCATCTTATTCTCCTACAAGTCCAAGCTATTCGCCGAGCTCTCCACAATATTCGCCTGCTAGTCCAAGCTATTCACCGAGCAGTCCGAAATATTCACCAACCAGTCCGAGTTATTCGCCCACATCGCCGTCATTCGCTGGAACCTCACCACAGTACACACCTGCGAGTCCAACGTACTCGCCAACAAGTCCGACATATTCACCAACGAGTCCATCGTACTCACCGAGCTCCCCACAACACACAGCATCAGGAAGCACACGATATTCGCCCAGCAGTCCGAACTACTCCCCAACCAGTCCAACGTACTCGCCGACGAGTCCTCAATACTCGCCGTCGAGTACTAAGTACTCGCCTACCAGTCCTACATACACACCAACCAGTCCAAGTTATTCACCGACAAGTCCAACGTACTCTCCACCAGTGCCGGGTTATTCACCAACGAGTCCAACCTATTCCCCGGCGTCGCCAGCTTACGAAACAGATGACTAGGAAGTATTACGCATATCTGTATGAATGTTTCCAACCGAACGCTCAGTACAGGATAGGTATAAGTACGATAAACTGTAATTACTGCTGTTGCGATTCTGAATTTTCTAAGTCCGTAAATATATATTTAGTATATAAGTTTATATGCACAATTTGTACGGCTCTCATAATTTGTCACGTATACAATTGTAGGTCGATCGAGGGTTTCATTTCTTTTACGTTGAAGAGGAGATTCGAATGCTCAGGGTGAGCAAAAGTATCAATCATGACGACGATGGGTCATTTAGGTTCTTACAGGATATTATGGATTTAATATAACGTAGCAATGGATGCAAATGAGGTTTGATTGATTTAAGCTCCGATTTGGTCAATTTAACAGATCAGAATTACAAAGAAGTTAAAATATTCCAATGCCGGTGGAAATTCTATGTCTTAAGAATCCAAAGCATTTTGTGAGAATTAACAAAACCCTCTTTTTTTTATTTTCAAGGGACATATTTATCATTCATTGAGAATATATTTTTATTTGTTTAATTAGCTGTCCGATGAATGAAAGGTCTATACGTATCAGGTTCGTGAGAACGATGGCTACGTGTGTTGAGGAAAAGATACTAGACGCTTTGTGGGTCTTCCTTGCACTCACCTTGTCTCTGTGCAAGCCGTTCGCGTTCGATAGAATATCGAGTTTCAGTTTGCGTGGATACTTTTAAACCGCAACGTGAAAACAGGTTCAAGTTCCGCGTTGATGTCAGACAGTGCGAATTACTCTCCGAAATGAATCGCGAGAGACTACCTTTGCTTCTCAGGGAGGCCAATTCGAACTTGTCGCTTCTGTTTGCTACGTTATGTGTCATCGACATATTCGGCGTCTTTCCAATTATTGCGTTGCCGCGTGCGATCGTGGAATGCGGTAAGTTTTATTTCTGCTTACCAGAAGACTCGATTGTCAATACAAAAGTCATTTTGTAATCGACAACAATGACATTTTTAAGAGAACGTCGCGAGACTTTTGTGAATACATTTAGTAAATTAGGAGTAGGACTATGTTTATAACATGCACTGGTATATATTGTCTGACGGATTAGTTTTATAAGCTACAATATTAATATATATACATACACCCACACATACACACACAGTTAATTGTAAGTCTAACGTAAACATTGTTTCACAAAATATTTTATTTAAATTGGAACAGTTTATATAATTGACATGTATCACGAGTGATTATTGCAAGGAAAGTTTGTGCGATGAGTGCGCGAGCAATCGTGAGAGAAAGAGAGAGAGAGAGAGTTAATTATTTGAAGAAAATAAAGTTGATTAACTTGTTAAAAAACTTGTTATTATATAAACCTAATTCATTGTCATTATCTTATATTTTTGTATTTAATTAATGAAGACATCTTTAAATTTTAGGATTATACGGGATCCCTCTCGTTCTCATTGTATTTGGCTTACAAATTTATACAGCGGTCCTCCTCGGAAAATCATGGATAATTGCAACTACCATAAATCCCCAAATTTCGCGGAAAAGCCGGTAAGATGCTACTGCAACTAATTGTTCATGTAAATAAAAGGAAATTGATATTTTTTAAAGATATAGACATTTCATAGATACTGTTCATTACTAATCTAATATTTTATAGGTATCCCCTTGCTGCTGTGACCGAATTGACCTTAGGTCCTCGAGCAAAAACTTTGGTCATTATAATTTTAGACCTTACAGTGTTTGGTTGCAGTATACCTAATTTATTGGTTGGTACGTTCTTATTATATTTTCGGCCGATGCTACAATTTGTTAGACACATATTAATCATTGATAAATTTCAGCTTCGCAAAATTTACAATTATTTGGACTGAAACTATCAGGGCAACAATTCGATCTATCTTTCTGCTATTGGCTTCTGGTTGTGGGTGTACTTTTGTGTCCAATTATGTGGCTTGGAAGTCCACGTGATATGAAGTAACTTGTGCTATCAATTTCAGTGGCATTATGTTCCATATATTTAAAAAATTACAATTAGAATTCGATGCAAAATCTTATATGCTTAAGACATGTAAATTATAAATTTTAACTGCGCGTGTCAGATACTTTAAAAACTGAAATTATATTACATAAATTATTTTCAGGCTATTGGCAGTATTTTCGTGCACTGCAGTTGTATTGGCAGCAGGATTAATATGGTGGTGTATAGTTGCCGATGACCGGGAGCTTGACACTTTACCAGTGCCTACTTCTCCTTCCTGGGATAAATTCATTTCTGGGTGATGTACCACAAATGTGCTGATAGCATCTAATAAATTAATACTACCAATTTCTAACATAATTACAAAATTACTTTTTAGATATGGAATGCTGGCCTTCCAATTTGACGTACATCCTACATTAATGACTGTACAGGTGGACATGCGTCGTCCTCAGGATATCAACAAAGCTGTTATAATTTCTTTTTTAGGTAAAAATAATCTGTTAAGTCAATTATTTTCTGCATTGATTGCATCAATAACCAATGTCATTCATTTTAGTAAGTGGTTCATTATTTGCTGTAACGACCGGTTTAGTTGCCTGGAAATATGGTGGTACTACAACAGCCAATGTATTACAAATAATACCAGGAAATGTCATTATGAGCGCAGCCGTTCTGCTCACTTCTCTGCAACTTTGTCTTTCAAGTGCATTAGGCCATTCAGCTCTTTTTCAGAATTTAGAAGATCATTGGAACATTCAACCAAGTAAGAAATCGGAAATAATATTCCTTGCCAGTCACATTAATAACAAGGTCTTTAAAAATATTCTATAATATGTATGCTTTTGTTTAGCATTTGGATGGAAACGGTGTGCCATAAGATCAGCCATCATATTCCTTGGAGTAGCTGTAGGAGAATCTGTACCACGTTTCGACATCGTAATGGCACTTATTGGAGGATCTCTAACAGGTCCATTGGTTTTCGTGCTTCCTCCATTGATGTATTCGAAGATGATGGCTTTAAAGAAAAGATCAATGCATGTATCGACTCCCGAGGTATATTCAGGTTCACAAAGACGTAGAAGTGTGGGTGGAGGCATCTCGACAGACCCACGAGTTCATTCAAGGTCGATATATTATGGTGTTTTAAGCGTGCCAAAAAATGATTACCATCGGTATTCGTACGTTTATTACGACGAGGAAGAAGACGAGTTCGATGAAATTGTGGATTGTGAAACCGATATTCTTAATACCGAGGAAACTAGTGAACAATATTTAATGACAACGAGAAACAATGATGAAGAACCAATATTCATAGATGCAAGTCGACCCTATAGGACACATAAAAAGGTTGTTTCTGAACTGCCAATACGGAAGAAAATTATAAATTGCACTCTCCGAAGATGGAATGATTGGTTCGGTTACTTGATTGTACTGTTCGGCATTACGATTACTCTCTCTTCAACGTACATAAATGTAAAAAATACAATTCGTTACGTACAATTCACGCCGCCGTGTATCGTGAATGCCACAGCCTTTCAAACCATTGAATCCGTATAACTATCGTATAATCAATGAAAAACGTACTACTGCAGATAATTTTCTGCATTATATTTATAGAGTGTGCACAATAGAAGAATATTTTATAATTGAACACATTACTGACTGATGTCAAATGAATAATTTTTTATAAGACATGACATTATAATATTTATCTCACCTAGTTGCCTGAGAACAATGTTCTTTCCATTAACACTAAACGTGTCCCATTTTTTCAATAAAATGAAATCACTTTTAATAGTAAAATATAGTAAAATTTCTTCGAATCACTATCCTTTAAAATTTGTTCTAGCGGGTTCTGTGTTTCCGAAAATGTCAACTAAGTGGCAGCACCATCGCTATACAAATTTTATTATTTATCGGAATAAACACGCGGGTTTTTGAAATTTTGTCTAACTAGAATCGACAACTTATCTAAATGTCTGTATTATTTTAAACTAGCATCTCAGTATATTTAACAGATTGTGTAAACCATGTTGCAATTTGCAAAGTATATGTACATATTGCATGCGTAAATGCAAAACCGTTTCGTAACGCTAATCCACGTGTACAAATTGATTCGAATGCATCAATATAACCAGCTAATTCGATTAACTTTCCTTAACCGCAAAGGTTACCTTGAAAAATTGATTCTAAAAATGTTTACTGACTTTTGTGTTTATAGAACTGAATCATTATGTAATATAGTTGAAAAATGCGAACCGCTGAATGAATTAACCATTTTAGAATGTTCAATCTCCAATCTTATCCGTATTCAATGCTGATTGCTGCTCATAACATCATATTGGGATTGACATGGAAATACAGTACATACAATTCAGAATTATCGTGTTGCGATATGAGAACTCTTTCAGCTTCGATATAATTAATCAGTGCCTCGAGCACGTGTTTATATTTCAATATTCTTTTTGTCTTCGACTTTCACGCAATGAACGACGCATTACGTCACATCATCCATTAGTTTTTCTTCATAATGTTTCTAGTGGAGGGGATACGAACCAACCTGTGACGTTTCTGAGCCAGATCTTACGATACTGTCCGCGCCAAACGAATGAGCCGTCCTTGTCGGATCCATTTTGTCTGTTAACTTTAATTTCTCATCTGTTCGTACGATCCCGATTACAATTGAATAACAGAACCATTAAAGATGCTTCCAACCTGCATCAGAAATATCGGCGTGCAAACGTCAAAACGCAATGTAAGTACCAAAATTTTGACGATCGACGAATGACCTCTAGCTAGCTACTTGCCAACACGTTCCATGCCAGGGTCTTGTTATAATTTCTATACGATCATTTCTAAAGGTTTCCGATTGATTGATCGTTTGATCTTATTTTTTTTATATCACCTGGTGTCTCGCCAGTTCGGGAGCTGGAACGAGGTAATTATCTGCTAAGATTTGTTTGTTATCACCGACTTCCTCACTCCGTGCTCAATTCTTATATCACAAGTTCTTCGCTTAATCGTTTTACTCGACGGGAGTTTTGCTCGATCGAGATTACGAATCGCGGCGGCTTGCACTATCAAAGTATATTACTTTATTACCCACTATGTTATTTGATATTATTTTTACGAGAAGAGGTGCTTATAAAGGAAACAACTCGTATTAGATAATTTTAAAATTAGTCTAAGTTCATGGCAACGCATAAAATTTAGGCTTTGCTGTAGAAGATTAAAGTATTTGTATAAATTGTTTTTGTGTTGCAAATTTCTTAATTGTGAGTTACTATATGTGATGCTATAATCCGTAGAATCAAATAGAGGTAATAAAGATTTTTCATATATTTTTAGGTGGTATCCTTTTTCTTCAGTAAGAAAAACAATTATGCCACAGAGGCTTCATTCGAAACGAAACCTTTCCGATTACACAAACTGGACAGCGGACCTTCCACTCATGTGAAAGTTACGAGAGAAGAGGCTTTAGAAATGTACAAGAAATTACATACGATCCGTCGTATGGAAACATCAGCAGGAAACCTTTACAAAGAAAAGATTGTCAGAGGTTTCTGCCATCTGTACTCTGGCCAAGTAAGGATAATTGCCATTGTGACCTAAATTACTCAGAATAATTTTGGTAACATGAAATCTGCATTTCTTTTGTAGGAAGCTGTTGCAGTTGGTATAAAAGCTGCTCTTAGAGAACAAGATTCTGTGATCACAGCTTACCGTGCTCACGGTTGGACTTACTTAATGGGAATAGAACCATTTGGTGTCCTAGCTGAATTAACAGGTAGAAAAGGAGGCAATGCAAAAGGTAAAGGTGGTTCCATGCACATGTACACCAAAAACTTCTATGGTGGAAATGGCATTGTTGGTGCTCAAGTGAGTTTTACAAACCTTTCAATTTTACGAAACTGATAATTATTGAATCAATCACTGGCATATCATAGACATGTAAAATACATAGGTGCCATTAGGAGTTGGAATTGCCTTGGCTCAAAAGTACATGAATACGGGAGGTGTATGTGTTGCATTGTACGGCGATGGTGCGGCCAATCAAGGACAAGTATTTGAAGTATATAACATGGCTAAATTATGGGATGTTCCCTGCATCTTTGTCTGTGAGAATAACGGATACGGTATGGGTACTAGCGTCGACCGTGCTTCTGCTAGCACAGACTACTACACAAGAGGAGATTACGTTCCTGGAATTTGGGTTGGTTTCGTGGATGAATAATTACCGTTATTTTCATGGTAATTCTATTGGGGAAACTTAACTATTTGAATCTATTAGGTGGATGGTATGGATGTGTTAGCTGTCAGGGAAGCTACAAGGTTCGCCGTAGACCATTGCACGTCCGGCAAAGGACCCATTGTCATGGAAACTGTAACCTACAGATACAGTGGTCACAGTATGTCTGATCCTGGTACCAGCTACCGTACGAGAGAGGAAGTCCAGGAAGTCAGACAAACTCGAGATCCTATTACTGGATTCAAAGAACGCATCTTGAACGCTAATCTCGTCACTCAAGAAGAAATTAAAGTATATCTTCTCACTATTCCTTAATATGGCTTTTTTGGCATCAATTACGATATTATTAATAAAAATGTTTATTCCACAGACAATAGAGAATGGAATAAAAAAAGTTGTAGATGGTGCCGTAAAAGCTGCCAAGGCTGACTCTGAGATTCCTTTAAGCGAGCTCACCACCGACATTTACACTTCTTGTCAAGAGAAAGAAATCCGTAATATAACTCCGTTTAACCCATTGCCGCACACAAGGCTAGGCCCCGCAGTCAACGCTTAAACGAATTCCCGCTAAGAAGATCTTGAACGAATTAAATCGTATTAAATCTTGTTATTGAAAGCAATACCTGCCACCGTAAAAACTAATAGTTTGTACAAAAATGAAAAAAAAAGATCTCCGGGGGGATAACACCAAAACTTAGATGAAACAAAATAGCAAATCCTCGGTGAATTTCGTTTTCCACCTACGGTTCAGTTGTATATATACACACAATATATATATTTATTTTATTTATAGATATATAAAATAGTAGACCGTAAGGAAGCGATTCATCATTTTTAAGTAGGTTGGTACATAATCATATATTATTCACTGCCACATTGTAATCGGCAAGATGAAGTGTATATAAATAATACGCTTACAACTGTGAATCGAGGAACAGTAAACTTATCGAACGACAATTTTAAAGGACAATACCACTATGGTTTGTTTTCTTGATCCTAATGGTGTCATTCGTGCTTATTATTTTGCCCTGATAGAACAATCCAAATAAACAATTGTTTCTATAATTATATAATATATGTAAGAGAGATAGATTCCATTTGAAATAATAAAGATCGTTTCTTTATAAGCCTTAATGAATTCATTCACGGTTTCCTGATTCGTAATTTTCGAACGCTCTTCGCGCGGTACTAATGTATTTAGGAACACATTGCAAGAATTCAATTTTCTGTCCTTGTCCCTATTGAACATTCGATACCGTCAGATCATCAGTGGGATTCGCGATTCGCGTAAACATCCCTGTACATACATACAGACATTTGTAGTTGATTCATCGAGCTTCTAGCACGAATATCATTTTCGAAGCTAGGTTCATTGACGAGAACGCGATCTGAGAAGACAGACGATCGAATAATGGCTACGGGAGGAAGCGCGAACGCCGGCACAATTTTGCAGAAACTTGGCTTGAAGCCGATCACGAAATGTAGCCTCGCAAAATTCTATGTTCCGGCTTTCGGTGTTGGTTCGTACACCGCGTTGTCGGTCAACGTGATGAATCCGAGTCTTGTCATAAGGTAAGACAATCAGGATTTCATTGTACCCAGAAACATTAACCTCTGTCGTTAAGCTCTAATGTATTATTTGCCGTGGAATGTTACGTAATGTCACGGTGAACATCTACTCAGCAATAAATTTCCTGAATAATCGAAAAATTTGTATCTGTTTTGCTATTCGATTCATTGATTAAGAATGATCACGTTAAATGGTTACCCAGATTAGGATTCATGACAACCAATATTCGTTATGTCGAACCTGATAAGATACACGTGCAACAGTAGTTCTAGCTTCTGAGGAAGGATAGGATATAAACTGCAATGGTATTTGTATAATTATTTATCTAACGTCAGCTAATCTTTTGTCAACTATGTACCCTCAGTTTATATTTTTCAAAGTACTCAAAATAGTTTAACAAAATTGTGGGATTTAAAGTTTATGTGTGTATTTTATGTTATATTTGTATTTTTAATGTCTATCCTGGTGGTGTTACTTCTGTGTATTTATAGAGTATTCCCAAAGAAAGACATCACAAATTTTTTATTGGGTAGTGTTCTTGTTGGCATTGGCTCGTATATATATACTCGTGAACACATGAAAAGTGCTCCGCAGAGTGTAAGAATCGCATATAGGTAAGCTTTTAAGAGTTTAATCGTTCCAATGAAGGAACTAACAACTTTTAAATAAATCTTTGACTGACCTGTTTTGTTGATAGTTCTGCTGGTGCTGTATTGCTGAGCTTTGGATCAGTTCTAGTATGGGCAGTATTGAGATCTGTTGTACCACCTAATCCTGCCTTGTGCACAATAGCTGGTATCGGTTCTGGTCTTGCATTCATTAAGGTTGGTTCCAGTTACCTGACCTTCGTTGACGAGCAAATACAGAAGAAATAGATCAATAGATATTTTATAATCGTAACATCAATATGTATTTAATGCCTTCAAACTAAAATTTGCAATAATATATGCAGTAGTAGATCGGTATCAAGAGTAATTGGAACAAAAAGAAAACCATTGTCGTGCAGAATTTTTAAATGTCTACAAATTTGTACATTTTGTATGGTCTTTGCTATATAAATGGCCAACTTCTATAGGCCCCCAGTTATGTTAAACACAACTATAAAGTATTTCATTTTTGTCCTCGTCAATTATTTGCAAGACTTGAAAGATCCTCAGAGGGCAAGTAAAATAAATGTTGAAACAGTGTTATTGTATTTTACGTGAAACATATAAACAATGAAAAAAGTGACTTCTTGAAACACAAGATATGCCTCACTTTATATGTTAATGTTACCACGAATGTATATGGAGTTGTAACTTGTATCAAAAATATGAAAAATGTGTGAACTGAATTCTTAATTTCATGTGGCTTCATAATCTGAATACATTTTTCAGAACATATAGCATGTTCCTACAAATAATTAGTTAGCACTAATAGTAGTACTAGAAATATGCAAGCTTCTTCTGAAGTCTTAATAAATATTCCACTAGAACGAAAAAAATTGAAAGACTTTATGTTACAAAAGGAAACCATGATTTATAATCCTCTTTTGTGTGGATATAATAACTAAAATTAATTTATTGTTCGAGCATTAACATACTTTGTAAGAATTAATTTTAATGGAATCAGTGTTGCAATTTTACAAATGCACGCGAGTCCACTGCAACTGGATAAGATTGTATCAGATGTATAATAAACTCTATTGTTAAACTGGAAATGATACATCTATCTGTTTGCCTGTAAGTAAGAAACAAAAAAGATTTTTGGTGTTTTTGTTACTAAAATTTTTCATTTTATTTAGTAACTGTCGCAATAGACAAAATAGAACTGTTCAATAGCATGTGCTGACATTATTTGCTTATGGATAAAATGTACATACAAACCAGACATACTATAGATAATAGCACTCAGACAATAAGGAGTGAACGGATGATAATAAATAATAAAGATGCAACAATAAGCATTCGTGACACACAAAGGTCTCAATCCAGTAACTTACATTTTTGCAATCCTTAAAGTTAGTCTCTTAATGATATTATGAGATGTAGTAATGAACTATACGTAACATAAATTAAACAATAAAGAATTTCTCGATTATAAATAACATAAGGAATGTATTGAGAGGTACAGAATAACAGTATCTTGGCTGATTTTGAAACTGAAATTAATTTAGTGATATTCAATATTGTTTTTTATTTAATATTTTGTATATATAAATATATATGTACATGTTATTGCTGTATCATGATTCGCTTATGTTGAAAAATACAATTTATATTTTGTAAATCGATTCTTTGGGTTGAAAAAATAATGTTGTATGTTTGTTTCTTAAAATATGTTTGTATGTACTAGACGCGTTAGTGCGCGATTTGTATACGAATTCGAGATGGCGAATATGATACAAATGGAATTGAAAACATTTGTAGAATGTTGTTTTGCATGTTTTCGCCTGGCTTCCATTGTCTCCGCATCAATAATAACGTACGTATTATCATTCCGGATGACACGTGAGCCATTATTTCACAAAGAAAACGGCAGCACACGTATGTATACTATTTGTAAATATCTAAATTTGTTAAAATCCGATCGTGTACGCGATCTTCCTCAGAAGGAAAGAATTCGATACTCGATAATCGTAAACCATACGTTTCATTCCATTATACTATCATGCAATATGCATATAATAATATGTGCTTGTATTTAAATATCCGTAGAAACAATTAAGATACGTGTTCCTAATTACAGTATAAAAGATAGTAATCAACATGGTTATACCATACAGTCTATATTACATAAAAAAAGAAGAATAAGTAACGCGATTTCATATTGTCGCCGTGGATCGTATCACATTATATACCGTTCTTAAAAGTAATGACAGTTTGTTTTTCTCACACTATGTTTTCACATACAGTTTTTTTGTATCGTAACTCGCAAATGCCCTTTGAACAGTATTTTCAGTATCTTAAGATTAATGTGACACATAATAACAACATGCTGAGCGAGAGTATTATTTTCAAACGATGTGAGACTTTCAAATATTTCTAATATTCGAGAGTAAGTTGGAGCCGGGACTTTTTGAACAATGTTTGTAACCGATTTTATTTTGTTGTCCTTCTTGATTGGTGGCACAACATTTACAATTAACGTATAAATTGATGTTTCTTTGATCGAATGACAATTGAATGTAACCACCACCAATCACGTGACCAATTTACCGGAATTCCAACTTAGTCTTGTCGAACATCCGGAACCAAAGTTCCTCGGGCGCACTTCCGCGCTCGAATATGTCTCTCACCTTAAAATGGAAGTTTTTCATAATACTGTCTTTCTTCTGTCGATCGAGACTTTCCTTTCACCCTGTCATCAAGCTCCAAGTTTTCGCGATAAGCTGTCGGTGTACACTAAGTAGCGCAATTGGTATCCCCGAAAAGTAAGTACCGATCGAGTGACATCTATCTCTCGGAGGAACTATTTGGCGCCACTATTTAGGCGGGCGAATTTTTAGCTACGATCCATGTGAGATGTTTCGTTTCTCGCGCGAAGACCAGATATCGGGCTCTTCATCGACGAGGATAGATAGTTGCTTACAGCTTCCGTCACATTCTCTGCCATTCGGTCGATGGTACCAGTAAGCATTTTCTTGCTGTTCTTCAAATGCTCGTGGGAATCCGACTCGTGATCGTGATCCTCTTCATGCGGATCCTCGTGGTTATGTGTGTCCGAGTGAACGTGTGAATGAGAATGGGAATGTGCCGCTGCAAAGACAAAATGAGTTTTTAACTATCCGCTACTAATCGATTCTTTGACACGCGATCACCGACTGCCTCAAATAATGAGACGTCGTCGACACGGAAGCATCAGTGTGCTGAAGTATTTTATTCCTTTTAGTTCAAACCTCTATTCTTAACCTTCATTACTTTAAACATTTTGTTGATAAGGTTGTTCTCACAATGTCCTGGATATTTATAGTTGTTTGGCAACTAAGAAGATATGATCGACATTAAGTCCAAGATAAGCGAACCTTTGTGGAACATTTTTTCGCTGGAATCTTCTGTTTACATCGTCGATAAAACAGGGACTACTTTCAAGACCGATGATGCTTAAAACATCAATATTTAAATAATTGCTTCTGGACTTCAAAAGATAGCGTTATCGTTTGCTCAATGGCACAATCTTTATCTTGTTCCTATAAAATCAACAATTCGATAAGGAAATAAGTATTTTGCGATACTCTTAATTATCGATTCGTGATCTAATCAGTGTCAGCTGATCAAAATAGAACGTGTAAGGTGAGTAATGTCTAAGTTACTTGCTTCAAACTACCGACCTACGGACTTCGCAAAGAATTACTACAAATATGAAACTGATTTTGCAGGACCAATTGAAGCCGAGTCGGCCGACAGAATGTAAACAATACATATAGGCCGGCGTGTTTATTATGCTTCGTTTCTTCTTGAATTGAATAGCATGCTGCTTAGATTCACGTGTATTTACGTACACCTTCGAGCGGCGACGCACCGTGAAATCAAATTGTATAACGGACGTCGGGTACCACAAAGGCGGTTGTCATTACGAAGCCTTCCTTTCTAGGTCCCCCAAGCCTAGACCTCTCTCAAGCAACCCGTTCGCTGTTATTAAGCCGGGCAAGAAACGCATTCCGGGCGACCAATGACTATGCACTTAATCGGCCATGATAAAGACCCCGTACACCGTGACAATTTCAGATGACAACCGCAAAAGACGCTTATTTTCTCCGATGAAATCCGCGGGAAACCTTCTCGAATTTACGGCGCGGAACGGTACGACGATTCAACGCGAGTGCTCTTCAAATCAATCGTAATGGTACTTGGACATGTGATATGTTACGGTCGTCACGAATACCTGCTAAACGAACGAAATTGATCTTTTGTTCAGAATCCTATGTTGCTCGAGGTAATACATCAACATGCCGGGGATATTTCAAGGTCGCCGGCCGTCTTTTCAGAGACCGCTTTGCGCTTTCATGGTGCGCGACCTTTCGCAATGAGTTTTAGGTGATCGATTGAACGCAATCGATATTTTAATCATGGTGTGTCACTTTGTACCTTGTTATTTTATCTATTGTTTTAGGTATTGATGTTTGATTAGTTTATCAATTGTTTTAGGTATTGATGTTTTACTATTTCATGAACTGGATAGGATGTTCCACGAATTGGAAGGCGATTCAAATTCAAAATTGGTCGGGGAAATGCAACATCCGGTCGTGCCCAGCGTGCAGTTGTCACAATATCACGTACTTTTCGCGAATTAATAGGTTAATAGGTACATCCGAGTTTGATTGTAGCAATACAAGCGGCGACGATTCTTCTGCAAAGGAAATCGTTACCCGAATAATTCTTGTCGGTCTATGCGTAAGCCGTAACACATAGTCGCGGCACGAATCATTTTCTCCGCGATATTCAATCATACGCGCACAATCTATCGGAGTCATTAGCATAATTGCAATTGAGTTATCTTTTATACGTATGTCCTGTGAGTTGTTCGTCGAGTAACACGGAAAGGGAGGAAAAAAAAGGAAACGTTAAACCGGCCGATGCGTGCGCGTATGCGTCGAGAGAGGATGGGGATAGAAGTCAATCTGTAAATTCTCGTAATCAGATGCGTAGACGGGGTTAAAGTCTCTTTAAAGGGAACTGGCACGCAAACTACCTCCGTTGTTCCGCGCGAACGTTGGCGTATTGCGTGAAGAACGGTCAGTGACCAAACCCGAGAGTCCGTTTCGTACTTCCGGCGTTGCTCCACGATTCGGCGAGGATTAGCACGTTTATCTCGATAGATCGAAATCTCTGTTTGTTAACGGTGAAAACGTTTCGATGAGTTTCGAGATAGCTCTGTGATTTGGTCCCCTTTGACAGATTGGAGTATCGGAAGAGGAACGAGGCACGAGTGCCAACTGGTTGAAAAATAACGCTGCAGCAAGTTGCGCAACGACCAATACAATTTCTGTTCCGTTATAGCAAACGATGCCGCATCTTGAGTATGGAAGTTCGATTACAAAATGATTTCTCTTATCGCTGCGATTAACCGAGTCTATACTTTCAGCGATAAACGATGCCAAAGACCAGCGCTTCCGTCGCTACAAAAACGAAGATCGAAAATTGTTTGGATAAACGATTTCAAGTTGCTGCGACGAGTTTATGGCTCGAGAGAAGATAGCGGATTTGTTTTGCCAGGAGATCAGCTTCGCGGAGCCATGGCATTCGTGGCCGTGACTTTTTGGACGTCGTTACTGGGTTGTTCGTCAAATCGATAGACGTTTCCACGAGCGCCAGTAACACGTGGGAGGTGATTGCATCAAGGACGTACCTGCGATAGGTTTGCACCGAGGATGGATCGCGGGAAGGAGGGACGAAAACCTGCCAAAACGTTCGTTAATCGCTGCCGATACGGTGCGGCGGTGGGACCGGTTGATTGACAGCTTGGAAGAATTATTATGAACCGAAAGCTAGATATTCTTCTTGTCAACGGTGACAAGTTCGAGACATCTAATTCCCTACACAGTTGGCTATGCTACATATCCAAGCAGTTATTATTTCGCGGTATGGACTACAGTCTTCCGAGAAAGTTATACTGGGAAAATTCAGATAATAACTTCAATAGCTGCGAAAGTGTGGACGGATCACGAGATCCCACTTTCACCAGCAGTCATCCGATGAACTGTATTCCAAGAGCAATGAAACGATTCACGAAAGTCTGCTGCCGAACCGATTCTACTCCATCTGCGATAATTAAGCTCCCTACGACCAGCATTCGGAGACCATTAGATCTCGCAATCAACAAAGACGTAACGAGAGAGATTATCAAATCCTCGGTGAGAGCAAAGTTTATCGGTAAATTCGTTACGGCCGGAAGACACTCACTGGCGATTTGTAGGCCCAACATCAGCATGAACCCGACGATTATGGCCATCAACTGTAAGAGTCCACTTTTCTCGTTAGCCCTCTCGCGTGCCAGAACCTCGAAGAAAACCACGTACAGTAGCGTTCCAGCGGCCATTCCTTGGAGTATCGTGGGCGTGGGGCCTAGATTCTCGCTGTCGTTCTTGAAGTGGCCCAGCGCAAGTCCCACAGCTATCCCGATGGGGGTCACCATGGAGAATATCGTGAGGTATCCCAACGTGGTTCTAGTGGACGCTCCGGCGACGTACAACTCCATGCCAACGCAGAAGGAGATGACCAATTTATGGGTAGCAATAGCTGCGGCTAAATAAACAACTGATGCTATCGAGGGCTCTAGACCTACCGCCAATCCCTCGAAAATGGCGTGAAACGATAGCGCCAGGACAGTCAAGAGTCCCTGGACTGACGTATTCTTCGTCATCACGTGCTTATGCTCGTGATGCTTGGTCCTGGGGTAATTGTTCAAGTCGGCGACAGAGGAGGAGTGTCTGTGATCAGAATGATGCCGCTCTGAGGAGGAGGAGAGTCCCGTTGGCGAGGACAGAACGAAGATGGCGGGTAACGTCTTGTCCTGTTTGCTGTCCTGAAGGTCGTCCAAATGGTGGGTGGACCTTATGCTGGAGTCAATGTCTTCCGAGTCCTCGATATCTTCTTTCCAGGTCGATCTGGTCGTCGTCGACACTGTAGTAGTCGATCCTGTGTACGTCACAGCCGATGCACCCGACTGGTTGTTGTTGCATCTGCGCACCGACACAGTTCGGTACAACAGAGCCTCGGAGGACTCCGGCTTTCCTGTAAGTGCCGCGTGTACAGCCTCTTCGACAAAGTAGACCAAGAAGAAGCCACCACAGAACAGCAACTCCGACAGGCTCAACGTGCCCAACGTTGGCAGCTGATCGTTCGATTGATGGCGCTCCACGCTGCTACGCACTTCCGGCGCCAAGTGCAAGAAGGTCGTGAACAACAGGACACCGCCGCCGAAACAAAGCAGAAGGGACGTGTGCAGACCCTGGAGGAGCAGGACATGTATCGATTTTTGTGAGCGAGCTGTCCGAAAGCTATCAAGGAAGACCTTGACCGCAAGGACGTTAAGGAATCTCACAATGGGACAACGTTCTGGAGGAAGCATTTGACCGAAGGAACTGAGTTATTAGAGTCTGCTGCTGTTTGTAGATGTTGAAGAAACTGTTGATAATTTCTGCTACCTTCTTCCTTGAGAACTTTTACAAAATTGATTACATGGGATGCTCGAGGTACAACGAAGACCTAGTTAGGCTACTTTAGATACATCTTTTGGCAATTTTTTCAACAGGAACCTTAGTAATGCGTAAAGTGTTTCAGATTCTACTCTTAATGGTACTGCAGAATTATTATTCGGATGCGAAGGATTAATGTACCAATGATCTGTTGAAACAAGGAAGACGTTTGTTAAGCCCTCAATAATTTTGCTTCCTTTCTTCGTTAATGACAAACATCCTCTAATCTCAGTGTAACTATCCAACGCAGGAAGACTTTCTGAAGACGCTAAAACTTCGATCAAATACTTTCTCGAAAAACGATACGCGTTTCGCAAAATTAAATGGAACCTCAACTGGTTAGTATTCTAAAACCGATAAAGCTAGTCAGGAAAGTACTCGAAAACAAGTTAGTCCGGTGCTAACGTAATGACTCACTTTTTATCATCCGCGTCACTTGTTATACCAGTCGAGGATCTATTTACGAAACATCGACTCGATAAGGGAAACTAATGGAGGTGTCGCGAACGTACTTGCGAGTCCGCGGACGTGGTTGCGGTGCTGGAACCAAACGCGTTCGAGACTGATGTGGTCGTGCAAGTGCTGGAATTGCTTGAAATACCACGGTGTCGTTTTTGACGATGATTCATCCTGTACCGTCCAACGATCAGCGGTAGCATGCCGAGGATTAAGGATCCGAATCCAAGACCTACCATAGCTCCTATCTTCGCTACCAACAGGATCGTGGACGTGTTTGCTTCCTCCATATTGTTCCTACTTTCTCTACCTTTAAATTAGATTCCACCTAGAAGCTTCTTCTAGAAACTAGTTTCTTCAGAGTCCGTCTCCTCACGAATTCGTCTGGTCACCACTTCACTACGTCCTTCTTCCTCTTGTCTTCGTCAATTATCATCGCGACCTTCTAGCTCCGTGTTTTCATCGATGCTTTGGTTACGTCTTCTCCCCTTCGGTCAGGTAATCGGTGTAGTTACTTTTTCACTTGACACGCACGAACGATGCTCGGTGGGGAAAAGGTGCGCAAACTGACCTGTACATGTGTAAATGTCCTTTTCAGGTACGCAGGTAAGATCGAAGAAGGTCAAAATCCTCGCCGCACGGCCTTAAGAAAGAAGTTTATGGTCCTGACCGTCCGCTAGGGGAAAAATGAATTGCAGTGTTTCGGAATGCGCTCCATTCGCACTTTCCAAAAAAGGAAAAGTGGAATATTGCAACACGTGCGTGGCTCCGCTCGCCTGGATTCAGGACAAGCGATCTCGCTCTCGACACAAATGCATCGCCGCAATGCTTTTGTGCTTCTGGCTCTATCCGCGAATGAAACTGCTCGGGATTCCCGCGTGATCGCGAGGATTCGAATGCCGCAGATTTTAATCTGCCTAATAGGAAGATCGACACTCTGGTTCTCGATGAAGATAAAATTAGTCGACGGAACGGAGCTCTAATCCTGCGATATTGGCGACACCGGTAATTGTATTACCAGATCCAACGTAGATCCTGTCTAGATTCCACGTGGATTTAGTCTCGTCAAGGACACGTTTAATTTTAGACCGATTCCTGGCGGCTACCAGACCACTGTCTCTAGTATTATGCTAATGATTGTTTCGGCGAACTATCAGCTACTTGAAGGGTGTGTAACTAACCGGAAAGTGATCATTTCTAAGAAAAAGTCGTCCTCGAACGACGATCGAAAGTAGACCGAATTGGAAGTCAACAGAGATCTATCTTCTGAAAGGAATCCTGTCAGAATTTCGTCGAAAAGGACAACTTTCCAAAGTTTCTCTTTCCTTGACTGGAAAGAATAAAATGTATCAATTTCGGGGGAACTCGCACAGCGACCAGAGTATCAGCCGAAAGAACAACAGTCATTCCGATGACGGGTCACTATGGTTTACGACGCAGTATTGTTGTGGCGCGAGTTAACCGGTAATTCATTTTTTTTGCAGGTAATGTTCCTTGAGAAGAGCAAGCTACTAAGAGGAGAAGCTACAGAAGTTCACGAATAGGACAAAGCAACAATTACGAAACGGATCAACGAAAAATCGTGTTTATCCTGCTGTCATTCCTACGAACAGGGGACTACTAAACAAAGGCCTGAGGCGAGCCTGTACCAGCGAGCAATTATACTAATTACAAAAGCGCCTCGAGCACGCAGACGTTGGTCCTCGCGAGGCACTGCACTCACCGCTCTCCCGAAGAGTTTCAAACAATACTCGCCGATAAACTATACTCGAAACAACTATACTTGGGAGACACGTGTCATCTCATCAAGATCGATCCTCGTGGCATCACAGCAAGATCGAATGAACCGGAGGACCTTCTGCGAGAGTGAAATGAACACTGCAAACTGTTTCGGAGCAACTATAGTTTGGAACGCATGCTCGGAAACGACGATGCACGCGAACCGATAGCACTTCCTGCACCCGGCACTCGGTCAGTTTCTCTTTTTCGAGGGAATTGGAACTTGGGTCCCGACAGAAGCTCCGCAAACTATGCGATCGGAGGAACGATAGTTCCACGCGGTGCGACGGTGAATCCGACACTCCGGGGCTGGTTGGGGACTCGGCTCGATCCCCTCGCGTCTTACATAGTTCAAGCCGAATCGTTTCCTGCTGTCTTCCCCTTCCATGGCATAGCTTCCCTACCAACCTACTCGTTCTCTCCTTCCCCTGGCCGTCGACTCTCATTGTATGCGCTCACGTAAACCGACGTGAATGCTGTTATAATGATTCTTGCCTGCACGCCCCATAAACTTCCTATTAGCTCTGTAAAAGTTCGAATAGTTTCGAAACTGATCCGACTGTTCCCACTTGCAGTCATCTCACCGAATTGCAGGAGAATTTTCCACAGGGTTCGAATAGCTTCTAACGGTCTTTCCTAACTCCTGAACTATTCAGCAGTGCCGGTGGCATTAGTTGAACGCTAAATCTACCATAAAAGTGAATGGTTCCTCTTTTTACAAATATTAAAATTACGTAGACGCTTTTATGGGAAATGATTGGATAAATTATATTATTGAAGCAAGTAATGTAATGAAAATTGTATATTTAATGAATTCTATCTTTTCATTTTTGAGGTGGCTTTAGTGTTGGATATAGAAATTAAATTCGTATTGCGTATACTTGTGGGTCAAGCGAACTGCATCGTTACTTAGAGATGTTTACACCGTAATGTTATCAAAAAAGTGTACTCATTTAGAGATAAACCGTGGTCAGTTCAGACCTCCTTGGCCCATACGAATGTTCAATAGAATATCAAATAGCTGCAACTCCATTAGCGAGACCTACTTTTCGTGTGCTCGCTAAACCGGTGACGAGCGATTCGCAAACAACCAATCACCGATTACGCATAATAACGCGAAAAGAGAAAATTTCTTTCTATAATAGCGGACGTTGCATGCGCTTCGATGTAATTAGATAATGACAGCGGTAGAAAAAGAGAACCAGCAACTCCCGAGTATTACGTTGCAGTATCACTGAACTTTCAGCGGGTGTTGATTGATTTCCATCGATTTCGCTGATCGATCAGCACGTGTTTTTTTGGAAGCGATGGAACGTCAGTGTTACATTGTAAATTCCAGCGAATGACAATGTGCGCAATCTCACTTTATATCGGGGTGAGAAGCACAACTATATATTGGTTTATTTGAGGAAAGCGATAGCTTGTTATGATCCATGCCTCCGGAATAATAAAATACCTTGCTCAGATAAAAGAGGCAAGAACAATTTGCACGATAAGCGTACTCTGCAATTATAAATATTTGTTTATCTGAAACATTTCTTGGCCTTTAAGTGTACCGAATTTGCAATTACCATTTAAATGTCTCAAGTCGACCATGAAGTACTCATGCTCACGAATAAATACATGAAGCTGATTTCACGGTGAAAGGCACTTTGGTAATGGTCACGCAGACTCGACTCATTTGTGCAGAAAAAGTTTCGCTACCAGGAATAGTGAACGCCTACATATATGTACCTTCGCATGGTCCTGTCGGTTTTTAGGTAGCTGATCTACAGTACTCGAGCAGAATAATTTACTTGTGTGCTTCGAGAAGGTTCTGACGAAGCTTTCCAATAACACACATGCCGCCAGTAAACAGTGTAGATAATTTATGATTTATGCGCGCTGATGTATTCTATTTTATTGCTGGAAGTAATTTCATGACGTCTTTAATTGGAACACCGTAGCATTGGCAACGGTGTAGAGATATCCGAAAGTAAATTGCAAGTTCACGTTGCCGACAACTTTGTTTGTAATAATCATAATCGCAAGCATTAAGAATAAAAGAGCGAAATGAAAATATTATGAATTGTTGAGTCGTGAAATTGGTTGCTGATCAATTTTTTCTATGAATGAATTGTTGATTACTGTTTACAGATGATTCAGAATGGGAAAAGATGACAGGAAAACGTTTGTTCCCTGATTTTCCTTGTACGTACTCGTTTTCTTGGATTATACTATCGCGGCCGTTGCCCTGGATGTCAGCTGTTTCCTCGACTTTGTTTAAAATCGCGAGCTTTGTCTACTGATAACTGACTATTGACACGCTTGTGATTGATACACGCAGAGCACATCAATAATTTTGTCGCGCCCGTCTCTTGAAATTATTTTAAATTATCGCATTCTTCGCGCTTTGCCGTGTTATCGGCGTATAATTCATCGCAATTTATTGTCAAGAAGTTGCTTGATTCTGTTCCTAACGTCTCTTATTTGCTACATTATTCAGCAATATTGTTTATTGCTCATCAGCACGAAGGATGAATCAATAAAAATTTAAACTCTGCCAAAGGAAACTTGTTAAATAATTTAATAATTTTGGACGTCCTCGTTTGTTTAAATAAGTAACCGTAACTTAATAACGGTCGTTAAAAATAGAATAATTAACTAGGTCAACTTAAGAAAACAGAGGACGTTTTTCTTTTATTTGTTTGGGAAAATCGACGATGATAATTTTTATTGACTCATCCGTATTTATCACGTATAATATGTTCAGTGTACTTACTCAATATCTGTAGTCCGAACATTAACAGAAATCCGACTAAAATAGATAAATACTGTTTCAAGCCGGTCCTATGCTCCTGGAGGATCTCGAAGAACACGACGTATAGTAGCGTACCGGAAGCTAATCCCTGTAACAGAAAATTATGTTAATTTTCCCGGTAACTGCATTTACAATACTATTTTTGACCACTACCTCGGATAATTAAATAAATTAATTTACATATGAACGTACTACGGTGTGAACTATTTTATGTACAAGAAGTTTCCAGTGAAAACTACATTGATAATCTGCAAACATCGTTGTAATACAAGAAGACTGTCCGGAATATTCAATGAACCGTAGTTGGCTCATTAACTACTAGTTTGTATGTATTGACGAATGAAACAAGAGTTGCAGCAGTGGAAGAAGTATACCTGCAGCAAGACCGGAAGTATGCCACTAGCGGCGGCGCTTCCGCCACCGACCAAAGCCATTCCTATGCCGATCCCCAAAGGAGAAACGACCGCGAATGTGCAGACATAGATGATCGAAAGGTATTGTCTTGTCCTAGACGCCATTAGCTCCACGCCGATACAAAACGCAATCACGAATTTGTGGGCTGCTACCGCGCCGAACATGTACCTGTAAACATCATACAATACAGTAATCTATATGTTTACAAAATTTCACTAATCTAATTTGACCCGGTGTACAGGTCGCGTGGGTCACCGGTAACACGCACAAGCAATTAAACATAGTACCAATTAGATGACCTAAACGAAAGTTAATTAAACTTTGTATTTTAATATTGATCTTATCTTAGTTACACCTAGTTTTCATTAAAGTCATTTATGACCCCGTTCTAGATACATGTATCTTTTTGTATAGTGCAGCTAAAGTACAAACGCATTTTCTAGTTTACGTAAGGCCAAGGAATGCAAATATGAATAAACATCTAGTTGTGACTCAACCGTAAACAGTGTTTCACTGTCGTTAAACACGCTCCCATCGTCGATTGATGACCTACCAGACATAAGTGGCTGAACTCTCCAGTCCAATAGCAAGTCCTTCGAATAATTCATGCACGGACAACCCGAGAACTATTAACAATCCCCGCAGGGAGCTGATGACGAAGTCATCTTGCTCGTCCATTATGGCTGGCAAGTGGTGCGAATGGCCGTGGCTGTTGCTACAATAACGAACATACTTTTATCCCGCCGTAATTTGCATACGATTTACAACCGGCCCGGTACGGGCGACAACCATAACCATTCTTACACGTGAGAGTGGCTGTTGACGCAGTTCGTCTGTGTTTGCCCATCCTCCACCAACTCGTTCGTACTTCTGCTGACATTCGAATTCTTCTCCCTTTTCGCTTGTTTGGCCCTCAGATGCGTGTGCACCGACTCTTCCACCAGGTACATAATAAAGAATCTGAAAATTCGAAAGTTCACAAACGATCAAGAGAAGGATTTCAGTTCATTTGCAATTGAAATGATTTAACATTCCTTATCACTCGTAAATAGATCTCAAGGTGAACAAGGACTCGATCCTGTCCGCGCTTCTTTGAATCGAACGTTTCAGTTCCGCCAAAACAACAAAACCAAAATGGCGGGCGACTCGAATCTAGCGCTCTCGTCGCGACCCCTCGCGTTATTGTTTGAATGGAAATTTGAAGTATCTGATCCACTTACCCGGCACAGGTAAGAACTTCGGCCAACGAGAAACTGAGCTCTGGAAGTTTTCCGTGGCTCTTGAGATCCTCCACCCCTTCCTTCACTTCCGGCAGCATGTGAAGAAACGTGGTGCAGAAGAGCACGCCGCCGCCGAATCCGAGCAACAGGCTCACTAGCCTGGTCGATCTATCGCAACAAATCCATTTGGTCAGTATAATTCTAGCTTATCGACCCGGGTTCCGTTCGTAATACGAGATTGCGTCACGGGGGTCGTCTTTGTAACGGTTACATCGCGATCGTCACGCTGATAATGGATGCGCAAACTTCACGCTCAACGTGTTTACTTTCAACGACCTACATGCAACTGGGTTATCGGTTTGGTCAGAGGGGGGTCCACACCTGTTTCGAGGCTAATTTTGTTGAGGCTAATTGGGGGATTAGCAAGAAACAACAAGATGTGGGTTAAATGTTCGACGGTGCAGCTAGGTCATCGGGTTACTTATCACCGAACTTATTTTCCGTTCATCGGACGGAAAATTTGAAATCATCTCGCGGTTGGTACTATTTCCTAGGTGATTAGGATCAGTGTTAGGATCTATTCTGGAGTCAAGTTTGGTATCTGAAGCTCAAAGGTTGGCTATTGTGTCAGAAAAAGGTGAGAAGTGGAAGTGGGACAGAAATGGTGATACGTACCTTGGATTTGTGGCGCTGGTGGTGTTCCATTTCAAACACTTCGCTAGTAGCATCGGCAGAATGCCCATACACGTGCTGACTATGCACAAGATAGCCATAGTGACACCTTTCGCGATCAGTACCCTAGAAATATCATCGTGATCGTGATCGTGATCGTGATCGTGATCGTGATCGTGATCGTGATCGTGGTCATCTCCGTGGTAGGAATCCGACAGAGACATCAGTCGTCGCATGAACCAATTATCCTCCACCGGTGACATGGTTCCTTTCTCGGCAGTCAAGGTCTCCTGAAATCGGCGAATTTTTGAAAAATGTTTCACCTAAAATTTATGGAGGTAATTAGTTGGGAAGCAAGTTGTTGTTAGGTCTTATGTAAACAAATCCATCGAAGTTCAGAAAAAATACGACACTTTCATTCATTTATGGTTTTTTCAGGTAGAAAATAAATTTCTAGAAGTAAATAGGATGCTTGTTTTCCTAGATGTCGCATGCGGCGCGCATAAGATTGAAAATTCTCTATTAAACTAGTGCATGTTGAAACGAAGTAATACAAGTAGGAGTCAGTGCAAAGTACTGTAAAGAACAAACGTGATCAATAGTTTCACACGTCGGTAACATCGTGACGCGCAAGAAACGTCTAATAAGAGAACGTGTCGTAATCCGTGCACGTGCAACACAGCGTACAATCACATTTCCATCGGTTTTCCTCGTGTCATCGTATTTTGAGTACGTTTTGAGTACCTGTACAATATAGTGCTAAACTTTAAAATTCCGATTACGATCCTTGGTAAGTACGTGATCCTTGGAAACAAAGAATTCTTTTTTATCTGGTCGACAACTGATTCACATTTTATCGGCCTCCTCTAGACTTTATTTTATCGACCGTTGAAGGACTGATTGTTTGCACTGTCTGGCTTTATGAAATACCGTGAAATTAACCGGTGTGAACGTAGCAGTAGTCATATAAAACGTTCCACGATCTTAAACCCGGAAGATCATAAAACATTTGTTTACTTGCAGCAACGCAGTGGTTCGAGAATTATTTGAATTTCAGGGGCACTAAAATGCATTTACCGGCTGTAGTAAATGCCATTTTAAAACCGTTGATACCGAACGGTTAAATTTTAGTCATTCCACGAGCGAACGTTCCAACAGGTTCTCGTCGCTTCAGAAACAATGTTTGAAATATTTTAGTGAAACTATATTTAGTGAAACGATGAACAACAAGTATTAAGATATTGAATCAGGTATCTATTGCGTGCGTGTTTCACAATCAGAAATAAATCTATCGAACGCAAGATATCTAGAAACGAATAGATAAAGTAATCGACTATCGTCGAGACATCTACGTGTACAACTCTAAGAAGCACGAGAGAAACTTCTACTGGAAGAAGAATTGTAATTAATATGATTTCGTTTAACATTGTCGGAGTTATATCGGTGTCAAAATGTGCAGATGCAACAAAACGCCTGATTCACACAAACAGTTATTGAATTACCACTGCGATAATGTTAAATCAACAAAACTTCAGTCTCACTTTAATACCGAGATAAAGTGCAATTCACGCTACTAACGACTGCAGTCTACTTCAATGAAACTATAGACGACCCGTTCTATATCTGAAATTCAAAATTTCAAATATCTGTGGATCCCATAATTGATCGGACATACGGCTGCCTTCAGATCGTTGCCAACCGACCGTAATTCAAAATTCGCAAGTGCTTGAACATAGCACCATACGACGAGTATCGATATTAATTCAAACTTCGCCGTATCTAAATTTCCTCCGCGCTTTCTACTTTATCGACTACATGCGTTTCAATCGAAATTGGTGGAAAAATATTCAATTCTATATTTGTTCGTCTATATTATTGATATAGTTCATCTATATTATTGATAATACCTCTAGTGAATGCGAAGATGGGAAGAGACCTCAGGTATCAGATACAAACGCTGTAGTCGGCGCACTACCGATTGTTTAATTTTTTTACTGGGAAGCCAATTTATATATATAGACTGGAAGCAGGCACGGTATCGCTGTTTCATGATCGTTGAAGTGACCAACTTGCGATAAGGTTTTATACGTCGGGGAAGTATAGCCAGTAAGTGAACTTCCACAGTTATCACCTAATAATAATTCCTTGGTAGAGGGGTGTGGTGATGCACGTGACTGATTTTAGAATGGAAAGTATTTCAACTCTTTTGATTGTGCAGTATTCGTATTTAAAAGCAAGATGACATTTTTATTAGAGAACGTGTCCAAATAAATACATATAAAAATATAAAAATCTTTTACAATCTCAAAAATTATAGAGTAATGAATCCGAAATCCGCCAGTTTGATGGATCTCTTAATTTTAATGTTAAATTTGCTCGAAAAAAATAATGCAATGTATGAATAAATAGTC
Organism: Augochlorella aurata; assembly: GCA_028455555.1. Taxonomy (NCBI): domain Eukaryota; kingdom Metazoa; phylum Arthropoda; class Insecta; order Hymenoptera; family Halictidae; genus Augochlorella; species Augochlorella aurata. The sequence continues at coordinate 11,346,539 of CM052158.1, read as the reverse complement.
AAATCAACCTCTTACTGAGTAACATGCAAAAAGCCAGTTGTTTACGCTTGTTTAAGTGTTCATAGAAAATGCAAATAATCAATTTTAGTTGATTAGCAGGCGAAAATGTGTTACATCGTTTACTTCATCTCCTTGTTAAATTGATATCAATATCAGTTATCGTTATTACACATCTAATAATCTCCTAGAACCTGATAATTCTGAATTAATATTGTTGATTAAGCTTGTGATTACTGTATCACAATTCGTAATTCCTATTATCGCTTCCACCATGGATTTAATTATTAGTTCGATTAATTTTCTAATCAATGATTCTTAATTTTGATTATAGGTACCGACTTTAAGTACTACTATTTCGAGGAAACATTTAAAAGCATAGTCCTCTGCTTCATAATTACTAAGGAAGACCGGATAATTAAACAACGGGACCTCAAGCATTTCAGTTTATATATAACGCGATAAGAAAGCGGAGGCGCAAAGATCACAAGGTTGCTAAAAACGTGTATGAATAATATATCGATCATGATAACAGTTTAATCTGTTAAGCTTCGATTTTAAGCTTCTCAATAATTTTGCTACAATCAAAATTCTGATGCCACGCAATTATTGATGGGCCGCACATTTCATTCGTCCGATGATAAATTAAGAAATTCCAAGGTTTGTTCTTAAAAAGATTGTCGACGGCTGAGCCAACTGGCAGGCCCTCGAACGTCTGTTGCTAATTACAGGAGAGTCGGAATGTATTGTTGCCACGATTCCCTATTGAAATGTAAATTTGTCGAGACACGACGGTACCAGTCATCGTTCCAGCGTTTTCACTGTTCTTCGACTGAAACCGATCGACTCGAACACTCGTTAAAACCGGGAACAGACTGAAGGGGCGTCGAGAACGAATGGTACTACACAGTACCGAGTACAGAATACTGTGAAAGTATGCCCGCTATGCTCCTTCGGCAAGGAAAGAAGAAAAGGGGGGAGAGGATCGACTTTTGTGCGTTTACCCCAAGGTAAACGGCAACATAGTTGACCGAGGCGAGTGTTCGATTATTATCGCTTCGACACTGCTGCTGAACAGAGCTGAAACTCAACGATTCATCGTTTCCGAGAGCTGTGACGAAACCAATCTACGTCGTGCATTTTTTCTTTACAAATATTTTCGGACCTGCACTCGTTCTTCGTTCCGCTTTTTACAAAAGAATCTATGGAGATCCGCGCGCATTGCGATAGCTGCAGCGTTCAGAAACGTTGATGCCAGCTTAAATCCCTTTATGCCCCTAATAGGTGAAAATATGATTATGATGATTTAATTGATACGAGCCGGGTTCCCACGCCATGCTGCTTTCATTGCACAAGATGCAGTGAAACAGTCTGCGCACTGGCACTGTTCGAAATCGGGCGACTTCGTTGACGTCGAACACAATGTTTTCTAACGTAATCAGTATTTAAAATTCGTTATTCAATAATCTTGTTGCGAGATCAAACAAACGTTTCTCGAACGCAGTCGCTGCGTGTATCTTCATCGGCATTTACGCTCCATCGCAGACTTTCCACTTGTGCACACATTTAACGCAACTAGAGTAAACAGTTTTGCAAGTTTTAATCGATTCCTCCTCTCCTTGTTTCAGCAATGGGAACGTGAGCGTCGAAGATTTTCAATATTTGCAGGAAGCAAACTATTTTACTTATCAGAATGTTACGAGACCGTTAATTTTCTAGTTGAAGTACGGACACGGCTTGCATTTATCTACTGGAATGGAAATTGATTTTTTGTCCTCCAATTTATTAGCTACTGGTAATGAGGAAAATATAATGCATACCAGTGTCTTTTTTAACTAACAAGGAAACACTAGAAGCGACAGAATTTCCGTCGAGTTCTAAAATTCACTGCTCAAGATATTTCTGTTGCTAACAGAAGACCATCGACTACCAAATGATTCTTGGGAACAACGGTTGACCGTGTTCTCTCAGGTCTGCTTTTTCGACAAATTCAAAGCATTCTTTCTTTTGCAGTGCCATTGTGACAGCCAGTCTGGCAGAAGTCGCATTGACGAGTCCTGTCGGAGTATCAGTGATCAGTTGTTGAGGTGGGTGTCGTGACTACCGGTCGCAAACATGTCCGCGAAACCAGTTTCGGTCGGCATAATCGTCCAAAAAATCGATTCGAACAGTAACGAGTTCCAGCGTTTTTCCCGTAATTTGCACTCTTGGGATTCCCATCACAGCGGACCCCTTTCATTGCGACGATGGTCCGTGGGCCAGGCATGCGGTAACGGACTACTTCACGAAGTCTGATTCGATATAAAAATTTGCTAACGATTCAATAATTCCGAAGAAATTCGATGCTACTAGTTCGGGAGAAATCAAAGAAAATTTGATTCTAATAATTTAGAAACAAATCAATTTTAGTGAGTTAAAAATGAATTCTGTATTTTACAGGGGATTGATCAAGTTCGGAAACAATTCTACATTGCATGCAGAAACGATAGATAATATAGGCAACGAGGACAAAATTTAACTGAATGAAATATCACATGATATTAATCCTTATCGCTTGAATCGGTAGTAATGTGGCCAAGCTTAATCTAGCGTTCAAATCCTTAAGATTTTCGAAGCGATAAGGGCTGGATTTTCATAAACAAAAGACTAATTCCAGGAGAAGAAAGTAATCCGCAATGTATAGTTCAGGGGAGTTACATTTAAGCTTCTTACTGATCCGCTTGATGAACGAACTGTTCATTGTAAAAACACTTAACAGCAATCATTAGATAACCGATTAATTGAAACACTTCTAACAGCTGTAAGTAATCGATGATCGATGTAGCGTTGGTCGAAGATGCGCGCTGATAAAATGAAATAGTTGTACCGGTTATGGGAATGCATAAAACGATCGGTGAATACAAACGATTTTTCAGTTGACGCCCCGATCGATGACTAACAATATTCTGTTCTTCTGTAGCATTTTATCGAAATCAATTGAAACTTACTGGAACGCAAACTGTTTGAAATCGAGGATGATGAATATGATGCAACCGTTTAGGGGATGAGGTGATCAACGCTCACAAAGAATACTCATTACGTCTTCTCCACAAAGCGAAACTGATGAATAAATCCGTAAGAACTCATTCAACCAACAAAAATCGGAAAAAATCTCCCAGAAAGCTGATGCGAACCGGACACTTCGAAAAATCAATACCGTCGATACAACTTATTTAGGGTATCCGTCGCGCACACATCACTGCTCGAACAACCCCAAACAACAAATTATCTGCTGGACCATACTCGTATGAAGGAGGAGAGAGATAAAATAAAAAAGCAATGAAAAAGAACTCTTCTCACTTGTGCAAAAGGAACCGAACTAGTTGATCACAGAACGCGCACCGTCGACGACGTCCGAAGGCGGCTAGAGTACCGGTCGCGACGAACCTTAGCGCGCTGAGTCGAATGCGTGAATGAAGATCACGACGCCGCTGCAAGAGAGAGTAACCGGTGTGCCGATATGTCGGTGGATGGTACTTTCGTACCTGTTTCTCGGGATTCCCTAACGTATGGTACGTATGCAGCTCTCCTCGTGCTGGGGGATTCCTTGGTGACCGCCTGCTCGATCGTTCGATTCACCCTGGTCACGTGTGCGGACGTGATGTACCCGTAAATAGCGTCGTCGACACGCGGTATCCGTTTCATCCTGTTGTAATAGGATTGATCGAACCTGGATGTCTTGAGAATGATGTACCGGATCGTAAACACCGGAATAAATAAGTGGTCTGTTACTCTTACTTCCTCAAGGTGGATGATGTCTGCGAGGGGTGCTTAGGGCTATTTCTTTTAATGAATCGATATGGTAGTTCATAGAATATCTGAGTTTAAATTAAAAATCTTCAGAAGTTTTCCGAGCTTCTAGATTCAATGTAGATTCTAATCTTAGGTTTCTGGATTTATATTAAAAATCTCGTGGGACTCTACTTATAATATAAAAAGATGAGAAGCCTTTTTACGTACTTTACATCGTATTTATATGCACCGCGGTAATCACATTGTTTTTTGCATGCTTTAACTTTACGCTGAAGTCGCGTTTTTACGACTTTAGTATTTTTATCGTTTCTATTACGCGTCTGTTCACCTAATTATGCAATCCGCCAAGGTGACTGCTGGATCAGCTGTAACAGACTTTTATCGGTTTTCGATTTGCTCTTCCTTTGACGATCGGTATTACATCACATGTCTCCATAAAAGTAGAGACTGCAGACTAGCGATGGAACCAAGTGTGTTAATTAATGTTCACCGAGCGTTCGAATCAATATCCAAGATTTATCTTGCTGCATTTGATTGTACATAGCAAATGTATTCTAAATATCAATGCATTAACGATCTCAATGAAAACATATAATAATGGCTTCCGGGTACCTGCAACAGACAATCGTTAAATCACGAAGGCTTTTGGATCGAGATAAATCCGTGAAAGGGAAGTAGAAGTTTTATAATGAGTTCGAACATGCTCTGCTACGATTCAATGCTTCTGTGAGCGCAATTAACAGTGCTCCTAAATACTCGTGATTGCGTTGCTCGCAAAGTGCTCGGATCTATCACTAGCGTGCTCGATTCTAATATAGTGTCCGGTTGTGTTCTCGAATCTCTCATCGAGAAACCACTGAACCATGAACATCTAATAGTGTTAAGCCACTATGCTACATGAATGATCAATTGCAAGTGTTTTTTTCTATGTTGAAATTCAAGCTTCTTTTAGTTTTCTAACGAAGGACGTCATTGTCGTGACTAATCTACCTAACGATCGGGAAATACTGAATATTTATTATTAGAGATTATGAGATAATTCGTGACACAATCTTGTACGAAAACTCCTTTAGATCTCTAGTTGTTTTCTTTACTAGCATGACGGCACGGGTGTCTATTTTCATGCAGATTTTAATGAATAAATCAGGAACTTCTCGTCAAATCTTTGACAGATGATTGATGCTACAGGAGTCAGAAGTCAGTAAAATACGAACAAGGAAAACAGTACCTACGTATTCTGTGGGAACAGAGTCTTTCAATGCTCGCTGTTCCGAGAAGAATCTCTGGCAGTAATAGGAAACGAGCGTTAAAAAAAGATATTACAAGATCCTTCTAGATTGCGTTATTTGCATGTACATTCAACAATTAAATTTCTATAGAGGTTTTTCCTGTTCGACGTGTTTCTGGAAAGTCCCAGAATGTAAATACATTTTCTTTGAACTATTTGAGAAACCTTTGGTACAGAGCATTGATGCTAGAAGGATTAGGGGATAGCTCCCCCAGCTTATTACTCAAACATGATTTTCGGCTATCTCGAGAAAAGGAATGATTACGTAGGCAAACTGCTTAGCCATTTCAGGGTTAATCGAACTTGATTTCGAGCACGCGCAAGGCAGAGGCAAGCGTATGCACGGTGATCAAAAGGTTAAAACGGGAATTCCATTGAAACCAGTTAGAGCGGTGGAACGCATGAATCGGATTATCGTTGCGCTGAATGAATCATCTGCGCGGCGAGATCTGTCGATTGCGATCCGCAGATACGTCGCATCGCTGCCGTCCCATTATCTTTTTCTGTCAGTCGGCGCTGACGCGAACGAAATACAATATTACAGTGCGAACGTGGCAGACGGCGACGCAGAAGAAACCGCGAACAAGAAGAAGAGGAAATCGAGCGAGCCGTCTACCAGCTGGCAGCGATTATGTTTAGAAAGCTCGAATTGTGCCCCCAAGAGCTGCTTACGTTAACGCAATCTTATCTCTGATCCATCGTCGACGGGTTCCGTATATCGTTAACCGCGTACCAACAGTAACTTGTTATTGGCCCTCGGTTTTGCATGAGACGCCTGTATAATTTTTTCGGAAAATTATAGTCCAACTGTATAAAATTCTTCTATCCACACTCTCCTGCTAGATCTGCTGCTGCTGAAAATGTCCAAAGTTACTGTCCGAACGAATTGCTGAAAGAAGTGCAGAACGGATTGATAAAGAGATACTTTATCCTTTACTCTGATTCCTAAATCGTCAAAGATGACCGTCTGACGTCATCGTATAAGGAATCCAACGTTCGGTAGGATCGTAACCACCGGTCGTCAATTATCCGGCAACGTTTAACGTCAATCCGCCGGTTAGATTTCGCAGTTCTGTCATCCGTTCACGAGAATTATTCGTAATTATTCTATTACGATGACCGTATTCTTAGAGGACATTGCATCTGTAAAGCGCAACAATACATTCACATCAAAATAACGGCGGATAACGTCTGTGGAAGTCATAGCTCGCAGCACATTCTGCATACGATCAGTAATTACACCATTATCTGTGCAAGGTGTTCCATAATAAGTACGCAAATTTAGTGGAGAAAATTATAGACCCTATCAACAATATTCTATCTTGAAGGATCGTAATTACTCATAATTACCTAAAATCACCATCAAATCATCATTAATGAGTTTTAAATCGTTGACTTTGGAATCGTTAATTCAAAAAACAATTTTGGAAAACGACCTTGAAGTGTCTTCGATAGACTGGAATACCAAGTGACACTTTTCTCAAGAAGAAATCCTCTTTCCGTAAATAACAAGCATCCTTTGCCTTTACTGATCCTGCCTCGTGCCTACAACATCCGATCATTTTGCATGGATCATCCTGTATATCAGAACGTAAAAGTTTTCCATTGTTGCGGATTAAACTCATCTCACTGTCAAACGCCGGAATTGCGAATGGACAATCAGAAAATTGTCTGCGAGTCATTCGCGCGGGAGGAATCAATTTATTCAAATACTAGGCGCCTACGCGATGCGCAATGAATCACGAGAGCCGTCAGGTACGCGACGATTACGCGTAGCGAGGAATTTCACCGTTCCGAGGCACCTTGTCCGAGAGTTTTCCTCGTACAGGTCATCGTTCACGGAAGCGAGTCGTAAAACTCGATCTTCCTCCTACGGGGCCGGTTAGAAATTGCAATCTGGAAACAGGACGGAGAAAGCGTATCACGTTCGACCTTTAACACGCCTGACCAACATACATACCTTACCAGGTTAAGTAAGTTCTCAAAACATTTGAATCTTACCTGGTTATTGTTTACTTTACATGTCAGAAATGACCCCTAACGGGCGTGTTTATATTCCAACTATTCCATTACGCATCAAGTAGTGCGTAGGTGTTCGGAAAAGAAGAAAAAAAGTGAACAAGAATTATTCAAAATAAGCCTTCATATACAGGTTATATTATTGTGTATACATCCTATATTTTATATATACACAGATTAGACATTACACAATATACATATATTAGACTACACGTATTCGACAATAACTCTTCTTGCTTCCAGCGATAAGCCAATAAGATGAAAGAGGAAGTAGTTCCCACCTCTTCCGAGTTTTCACTGTGTCTCTCAAGTCGATGCACGCTGATGCACGCACAGAGGGAATTACCTTCCTGTGACATTTTTGCCTATCTTTCCTTTAATTATGCATAAATGTCGTGAATCGATGAAGTTCTTTATGAGGTCGTGGATAACTGGTAAGTGCTATGAGAAAATGATTCAGATAAATTGTCGGGTCAGGGTAGAATGGACTGCGCCATGAGAAAATATTTTGCAAGTGAGTAGCGCGCGGTTAAATGGCATTAGAAACTGAACGAGGAATGGGAAGCTCTGTTAAATGCCAAGGATGAAGGGGATTCGAAATTTTTTCTTCCCATTCTTCGAGCAGTGTTGTGAGAAAGTTACGTTAACGTTCATCGAACTAGAATGGAACTCGTAAAGGATCAGCGTCGAACAATTTTATTGCTGAAACAGTCTTTTGTCTGTTCTCTTCCGGGAGGCACAATTGGCGGGAAAAGTTATTTCTTGGAGAACGTGGACCGGAAGAAATTTCTTCGGTTGTAAAGAAAACATTTATAGCACGCAGTGATCCATGGTTACGTTTCCATTCGCAGAAATAATAGTAAAAGTTTTACGTAGTCATAAAATTTGGAATTAGGTTTTAGCATTTCGTGACGAACACCGGTTCACCATTTGCATGCAATCCGTTGAGGTTAACGAATTTTTTGTGACTTTGGAAAACGTTGAGCCTAGATTATATTTCACAAATATCAGGAAATTTTTACTAAAATTATACTGGGAAACATGAAGTCCCATTGTTCTGTTACTTTCGAATTAATTCTAGCGAAACAGATTCTCTATAGGTAACGAAGATTTCACGCTCTACTATGCCGATGGTAACTTCGCGAGAGTTGCCTTAGATGGCGCCAAATGACGGCCACCATTTTGTCTATTGCAGCAACCTACTTTGCTGGAGACCGAGAAATATTCAACATAAATATTTATTGCTTTTAACTAGCATAACCAAGGTTGTTATTATCTTTTCTTCTAAAAATATACTTTATATGACTAGTCGAATATTGACAAATGGATCAAGATTAGAAAACAGAATGATCGGAACCTAATCAGGTAAAATGAATCATCGCGATTACTTGTAAACGTTCACGAATTCGTAACACTGGAAATTCAAAACGCAATTTATCAGATCAAAATTAGAAGGAAATGTTTACTGTTCAATTAGCAATGTCATAATAATTTGTCACGATGTACAGAGTGTAGTCGTGTACAACTTCTGTAGCAAATCTAACCAATGTGCCATAATTACTGCTGGTTTTGACAGGTGAGAAACATAAATTATTGTGATTCATGAAAGCCTGTGTAAACAGATTTCACTTTTTGAATTCGTTACCACCTGTTGTATAGATAATAATCGCGGTTGAATTTTCTCGGCGCGCCAGGTGATTGCCGCTTGCCGCGTGGCACGTCCGAAAAGCAACGAAAATTGCCGATCCGATGGGACTGACGCAGCGTTGCGCCAGTTGCATGTCGGACGTCGTGCCGATCGTGTTGTCGCAGCTCTCCGGTTCGGTGAGTGAGTTATCTACGAATCGCATATTACTTTTTACACCTTGCGTAGATTCTACATGCGTCTAAAACATCATTCACAAAGGATACCGATATATAATATACAATATAGTTAATTGTTTCCGACCGCAAACGCGTTATCACGTTGCTCGTTGTCAACTGTCGTTCCACCGAGTTCGAATTCAGACGAGTGCACGTTAGTGTAAAACGGTGGTAAATATGTGACCGTTTACGTTAAACATAGTCACGAATCATTTTCAACTTATGCTGGTGACTTTCATTTTCTGTGATTATTGCTTCGGTTATACACATATAGCTATGTAAAGAGACACGCGTGATCGGTGGAGGCTGTTGTGCAATTCAGGACGGTGACATTCTGTTTTGAAATTTACCCACGGATTTTCATGTAATTGTAACGCAACTTTTTAATTTGTATACACGCGTTAGAATAGTCTCGTTGTCCAGTATTCTTACGAGTTTTAATTAGTAAGTGGTTTGATAGGACGCGTTGGTTTTTGATTCGTACCGATAGTTTCGAGATCGTTGATACGAAAAAGATGACCTCGATCGTCGTGCATTTAAAGATTTGTTTATGTTTACCCGTGCGTAACGTACGGAAGTACCTTACGACAGGATAACTAGAGTTATAAGTGCGGTAACATATGTTTCGTACGTTAGGCCGGTATCCTCGTTAGCTTTATTGCAAGTTGTGCGTCCTTATGGTCGTATAAAAATAACAGACGCGAATAATGTAGCCAACATACGATCATGGAGAATATACCGTGATAAATGAATTTTAACAAGCGAATAATTACCACAACTATACGTATTGTTCTTTCTCATATAGTTTTGAAACGATTTAGTAATCTTCGCGGTTTTGCTTATGCATCAGCCTACTAATTCTTATCAGTATCCTCATGTAATGAACACACATGAAATATGCAATATAGTTTTGCATACATCCTTCGAAGATATATACGAAATATATGAGGTATGTAGATAAAACGACAACCCTCGACCACGTTTTTGATTCCCATAAAAATTCGCATTCCCTTGGATTTGTTACGTTCTATATCTTGTTCCATGTTCTTTTATATTTCCCTTTTTTTATAGGAATTATTTCGGAACGCCATTTTTATATTTCGAGATCGAATAATTTCGGGACGCCATCTATGCACGTATCTCGAGAATCGAAATTTGCTATTGATCGCCATTTTTAAATAATCGATCCGCCTTTGGAAATCGTTCATGTATCGAAGTCAAGAAAAGTCGTGCCGTGTGACATTTCGTATCGATTTCTCTAACCTTAGATCGTATTACAAATGTCTGCCGCACGGACACGGGAAATAGTGCGAGGAGATTTTATAAAAATAATTGATGGTGGATAACGGTGGTTTGGACATCGAACCGGTGCGAACGATACATCATGGTGTCCTGGAACGCACGCGTACGTACAAGAGATAAATCTTTCACGATGTATTTTCGAAACTTTCGAATAGTAGGTCGATATCGACGGTACATATTCAATATGTAAGATTTATCTTATCCGCTGATTCAATACTTGCGTCGCAAATTATTGATGTAGGCAGACATATGGAATTAATATTAATTTAATTTTCTCATCGATAACAGGAGATAAAGGAAACATATGTGATATGCACACGATGCATAACTCGAACAGGCTTTGAAGTACTGTTTTAATTGGATCTGGTGTCGAAAACGCTTTCGATTGTGCACGAAATATCCTCTATGGAAAAAGAGAGGTAGCAAATGACTGGAGAAGCGTCATGTGTTTTCTAATCAGTCACTGGACGAACGTCTAAGGCTTTCCACGTCTTAATCGTTAGCTTCCGAACTAATTAGGTTAGGCGAGCACGATGTACGCAGGTTCCGACCGTGAAAATTTCCTTGACCGACGGGAACGCTTCGGAACGTTTCATTTTCTCGTGTGCCCATAAATATAACCGTAACGTCCAGGCAACTTCGTTTTTCCGGCCATTCGCTCCGCGAGGTAAGACTTGTAATTGAATTACATTCTTCTGTTCCCGGTACGTGTATCGGTTGGCTCCCGTAACACGGTTCGTTCACTTCGCGAAAAGCAAACGGGGGACCGTGACCCACTGATTAAGAAATCGTGGCGTGGTCAGTTCACCGTTCTCCTCCATTGACGATCCTCGACGAATTAACGCGATTTCTGTGCTGGCGACCCGCAACCCGGATCGGTATTGTTAAACCCGCCATTACGTGCACGGGGGCTTGGTACAATAACACGCGACAATTCTTCTGTCTGTTCCCACGAAACCCCCGGCTATACAAGGTGTCCAAAAATACGAACGCATGTCATGCAGTCCAGCTAGAATTCTAATCTCAACGGTTAAAATCGAGTGTAGTCGAGTTTAAATTGAAACTTCAATTTCAACGATCAACGTGGAATAGTAATTGTGTAATAAATGAACCGCATTTGCACAGAATCGGGGTTCGCAAAGTCAATTAACGAGATCCGCAAGCTCGCTGTTTCGAACATGCTGTAATTAACGACTGCTCTTATAATAATCCTTTGTATTCAATTCTAATTGGTCGAGATATGGTGGATCAGACACGAGGGGAAGCAAAGGTTCGCATGAGTAGACTGCGCTTTGTAAGTGGAATAGGCGAACGATGGACGGACAGGCGCGTAGAACGTATCGCGTTATTGTTACGTCGGGTGACGATGTAAAGCGCGCGATACATATATTTCTTCGCAGTTGCAACAGGATTAGGAGAGTGGAACGAAGATGCACAGGTGCGGGAACAAGGGCGATCCGGTCGCGGTGAATTAGCGTGTGAATCTCGCGCGCCTCCGTTCCCCCGTAAGTGCATCTGATAGCCACCGTAGAAAAAAGAGAAGAAAATCCCGGTCTCTCTCTCTCTCTCTCTCTCTCTCTTTCTCTCTCTCTGTCTCTCTGCCTCCCGGTGCGTGATGAAAGCTCGTTTGGCCTGCTCTGCCTATGTCGTGCGAGGATCCGCGCACCGATTACCGTCCACTTATTTATAAACAATGAGTTCTTGCATTTCTCGGTCGCATCTGCTCTTGATATCGCATTACGAAATTCCGGTTTGTTGAATTTCCCGGGCAAGGCATCGAAGACCTTCATTATTCATATTGGAATTTGAAATAAGGACATTCGCGTAACCAGTTCGACCGGAATAATCGAGTTGAATCTCGGAATGGCATCGAACTCGTTAATTCAGCGTCGTCCAATTTGCCAGAAAGATAGCGCCGAGTTATTGACGATAATGGCGAGCATTTCGACGACCGGGCTCTTTTAATTATTTTCGAATCAAATATCTGATGCCGATAAATCTGCGCGAGATTGGCGAGACCGCTCCAGATAGCCGGTGACCGTCTTGGCTTCTTCTGATATTCGTTACATGGCCATAGGTCTGGGTGGGGCCCAGAATTCCTCTAATTAAGCTAAGCAAGAGAGGATCCCGTGGCGACGGGTCTCGATTCACGCAGCCGCGGGTGCCGCGTTAACGAAGAGGAGCCGGTCTCCCGATCAGCTGACGAATTAATTAAACGGAAGAAAACGGGGCGCGTCCTTAGTAGCGGCTCGTGACATCGAGCCGAGGCTAACGATTCACCGAGGTCCCCGATCGGACGGTCTCGTCCGCGTGAGTCATCCGAGCAACACGGTTCTCTCTCTCTCTCTCTCTCTCTTTTTCTCTCTCCCTGTTTCACTCGATTGTCCATCTTATCGAATATACACGACTAGACGAGCGTCCTTTTTTCCTTGATTATGTAACGCGTAACCAGACCGGTAATTATCTCGGCCGATCGCCGGCGAATCGAAGGCGGATCGGCCGCGGGACAGCCAAGGGCCTTCCGGAGATGCAAATGAACTATAAACAGTCGGCTTTATCGACTGGATCTCCCTGGCTCGGTTTCGTGTGACCATAAACTTCGAACGGATGCGTAACACCTACTCCCTCGGTGCCTCATTATTAATTCATATTCTGTAGCAGCGCGAATCCGAGAGCCCCGCGCGATCAGATAACGTGCTCAACGGATCGAGATCTTCGGAGTCGCGTTCAATAACGAGCTCCTCTCGGCCCCGCTCGATTACAGGATGCAGATTTTCGGATGAAATCCAACGATCGCGTGTCCGAGTCCGACACTCTGATATTGAAATTCTAAGCGCCGAACGGTTTCCAGGTTGAGCTGGCTTCCAGGGTAACGAACGATCTCAAATGCAGATTTCAATCCCGACAGTTATGCTCGCGGGTTCCACGGTCCGACTTCCAACGATCGGATACAAATCTCTGATTTGAACGGGCGGATTCGAATTTTAATCTTAACGGTCGTATTCGAAATTTGATCTCAAGATTAGGATTCTGATCTTAACGATATTTAATTTAAACGATTTTTTTATAAATTTTTTTAAACGATAATTTTTAACGGTCAGATTCAAATTCCGGCGGTGAAATTGTTGCTAGCTCTCGTCGCCGAGAAAAGAGAAGCTTTTGGCGCACGGAGACTTGAAAACTGCTCGGTACAGTTAAGCGAAGCCATCGAGGTTAGTGTGAAGGCCGTTTTGATTCTGCAGTCCCCTATTTTACAACGCCCACCTTCGCTGTTGTACGGACAGCGGAGTGGACCTTATATGCTTGACAAAAATTATTGCGCGATAAATAGAACAATTGATGTATCTGCGAGTGCCCGAAGAGAGGGCATAATCGCGTACGGTGTCCAATCCCTAAATGAGAGAAAACCGCTTCAAAAATATGAATTACTTTCTTCGACGACGGTAGAATTAGCTTTCGGTTTCTCAGCAGTTTTCTAAGATTCCGCGTATACACGTGGTTTGCGCAATTCCAGGACGATTTACCGACTACGTTTATCGGGACGACATTTCTTCGGTGGGAGAGAGCAAATTGTAACGGAGGGAACTCGGGCAGCCCGCCTCTTTCCATACGTGTTTGTGTAATGGTAGTGGTGTGCGGCAGCGCGATTAAATAGCCCAGTGTGCCACCGTGCGCTCGAAATCACATCCCACGATTCAATCTAATCGTCGAAAGCGGTCGATGACGAGGATCGCGCGAAGGTTGTTCCAATTAATATTAAACTGACTGCGAGATCATGATACCGGCGTAATGTACCTACGTGATCGCAGTAACGAACGTGACGTGCACTTGTTGCGCCCGTAATCCCTGCTGGACCTGCATCGCTATAGCATCCGACAGAACGATACCATCGCTGCACACTTTCTCGGATTTATCAAAATTCGAAAGTGAATTCAGTCTGTCGAGAGCTCGAATAAATCGCGAACCTGTCTTTCTAGACAGCTGTATTTTTATTAATGATAATAATTTTATTAATGTCGTTTTATTAATGTTTTTTTCAGTCATTTATCAAACGTCGTCAGCGATTCCGTCGACGTTACACGTTATTTCGAAGCTCTTCAAGTGCCCCCACCATTATCGAGTTTCATTTAATATTGTTTAACCGATCGTCCGATTAATTCACTTCTACGAATTCGATTGGAGAGGTCGTGGAAAGTTTGGATAACATTGTAAACAATCATCCGGAAACTGATAGACGGTATTAAAGAGCTCTTAAACAGCTTTCGAATGATTTATCGCTAAGACGATAGCTGTTTCAAACATTTCTGCGAAAGAAGTGTTAATTAATATAATTATAATATAAATATTATAATTGCATAATATTAACCCGTCATTTGCATAAAGTTATTTCACCGTTAAAAATTAATTCGCCGTTTGCGTATAATTAATTCGTTGTTTTCATTAAATTAGTTTACCGTTTGCACGGTGTTAGTTCACGGTTTGCATAAAATGATTTTGCAACTTTAGATAACAAATTGACGAATCGAACGTATATACTTACCATAATCCAATTTTTGTTTAAGCTCGAACATGATGTGCATAACGTGGTCGGATAAGCAAGCAGTGAATTCGAAAATCAAACAAGAGTTGCAGAATGCGAGTAACAAGAGTGGGGTCGCCGCGTTACCTGTGTCGGCTTAAAGTTTAGCACTTTCTATCGGATCAAAAAACGCCTACCGAGCGTCGGAAATGGAAGCGGACGTTGCTGACCCAGTCAATTTTAATTTACGGTGGAAAGTCGGCTGGAAAGGCGTGCCACGGGGCTATACAATCGGAGGAGGAACGGAAATCGGCGAGGGTTGACGGATTTCGGGGAAAATTCTGCTTCGAAGTGCCGGGATTTCCCTTTCCGTCGATCTTCCTTTTTATCCACGAGGACGGGTCGTTGGCCTTGCTTTATGGCCCGAGGTGGCAACGCTCTTCATTCTAATGTAATCTCCATTGTAAATCCGTTGACGGGACTCTTTCCTCCTCGTCCGCTTTCGTCTTGCTTCAATTCTCGCTCCTCCTAACGTAGCGTCCTCTTCGTACGCTAGTTCTTCCTCCCGGATTTCTAAAACCATCAATTAAACCATGGAGTTCTTCTTGTAATTAGTCATACTCGTTGTCACGTACGTGCAAACGATTAATTACGATTTCCCTATTTACGTAGGATGCATCGCATCGTTCTCCGCAACAATGAGTCCTTATCTCCGCGTCGTTTTATCTTTCGCCGAGATAAGGACCGCTGTTTTAACGCGATAGCTAGAAACCATTTGGAATATATTTTTTTCTAAAGAAGTGGGCGATTGAAAGGAGCATTGTTGAAGTGATAAACGTATTGTACAACGCGTTCGCAGAAGACGCGGTTTCGAAATCGCACAAGGGTTGCGCTCGAGCCGCTACACCCCCCGCGAACACTACACCCCCGCTTCTTCAATCGAGAAAGGTTGATACCTGGTTACTCGAACGGTAAACTATCCCTAAATATTTTAAGAAGGTCTCTTCGGTCACGAGGAACCCCGAAAGATGAGTTCGTTCTGCTTTCCATCGGGTCGTTTGCGCAAGAGGAGTCGCAACGGCGTCTGGTTTTGCTTGGACAACAACTGGTCGTTGTTGCGTTCGACTTTCCACGGGACCCCGTCACGTGCACTTGCACGGACGAACGTCGGCTGGTCAGGTTCCATGGACAAATCGTGCCCGAAGAGAATTACGAAACCGGCGCGGCGGGAGCGTAACGTCTAATTACACAGTAGCTACGCAACGCGTGGACGTAATGCGTAATGAGTGGATTCGCGGAAGGTGAAGTAGCTGTCCCGGGTTCGTTGACCATGACGGCGGATAGACGGTGCATACTTTCTCCGCGGACGGAGCGCGATCCGCGAGAAACGTTGAACCGGTCTTAGTTAACAACTTGTAAGGGACGCTAAACGGACGAATCTCGATCGCAGACGGACGACTTGGGAGTCGAGGACTGGACGAAGGTTTTAGGATCGTGTCCTTGGACTCCGACGGTCTTAGCACCTTGCTCTCGGGGCACGAATGTCCTCGTAAAGAAGACTTCTTCCAACGAAAATATAGTAAACATTTCTGTAATTCTAATACAAGTTTTCTTTAATAATTTTATTCATTTCGATACAATGCAAAGTTTCTCAAGACGTTCTCTTCCAACAGAAATATAGGGCCGCTTTTCCAACTCTTTGGAAGATCCCCTGTGGTCACAACTGTCGACAGTTGTGCTAGTAAATTTCATTGATAGTTCTGGCCGCTTCGCACAGTTTCCGTAGTATCTCGTGGACGTTGAACCGGGAGGAAAGCGTCTAGACACGGTCTCGTCGAAAAGCAACAGTCAAGTGCAGTTGTATCTGCTTTCGTATTCCGGCGCTAGTCGCTGATACGTGTTCCCCTCGATAATGTTTTCATTGTTGCACGCACGGACGGACGAACGTCCTCTCATTTTTTTAATTCCTGCTCGACGAATCCGGGCTCGAATTTTGCCGTGCACGTGTCCACTGACGCGTGTCTCCCCGTTCCCGAACGTCGGGACTACACCTGCCATTTCCGGCTTCCTCTTCTGATTCATTCATTCCGTTTCATACGAGCTGCTTTTTCACGGCGGACAAAAAGGGCGCCGGAATTGTCGGCGGAGGTTTTCAATCGTTCGCTGATAAAGGGCGAACGCACCGACGTTCCACTTCGTTACTATAAAATTCTACCTTCGACGTTGTAATTATGTTTATTATTCCAATGGAACTTAAATTCAACGACTCCATCGAAATGCGAGTTCAAGTTCGACCGAACAAGTTCGAGTCAATGCTCCAGCGATCGAATTCGCGTTTAACCGGAACTCGACCACCTATCTGACAATGAAACAGGGCGGTCAGATGATTCATTCTAGTCGATAGACATTACAACGATAGGAATATCGCTTCATGTATTATGACTATGATATAATTCTCCGTATCCGCTGTTATCAAAGTTTGTCCGAATCCACGTTTCGCAATCAGCGAGATATCCTATCGGAGAAAGGAATCCCGCTGGTAACAAAGCAACGATACGCGTTAATTATTGAGAAATTATACCGTGCTCTCGGGGTATTTCGATTCAGTATCGACGCGATGTAAAGCTGAAAGGCGTAGCGACAGCTACACGCCACCGTTTTTCTATAGGGAGCAAGGTGAACGAACCATCGCGGATTCCCACTTCTTTGCCCAATCGCTATCCGCGGTATGCATATTATACTGGGTGTTCGATGCTGTTAGCCTGATTAGTTTATTAGAGCGAACTCGTTATAGTGCAACGAATGAAAGAGATTAATGCCTTTTAATTGTTGCAGATAATTTTGACGATCTATAAAAATCCGCAGTAATACCAATGAAACATGGAGACTTTTGGAAACTTGCCGATGTATTCACGAGCTCGCCGACCATAGTTTGGCAAATACCTGCGCGTTTGAGACGGTGCGACCAGTGTAACCACCTGAATCAGGTTAACGGGATCCCGATATCAGCTGTGCAGCTGACCCGCGACAACTTTGTTGCGAATAACGGTGATCAGTCTTCATTAATAACGTCCTCGTCGGTTCCCGGACGAGACCGCTTACAGATGTTATTTTTCACAGCTCTGTAACCGATTATCGAATAGCTCGTCGATCCCACGCGTGGATAAGCCGCGAGGATAGAGCTGCGGAGGAGCGCGTTGCACCTCGCGGTTCCTGTTTCAAGGATCGATGTAAGGATCTACGGCCGCTTGTACCGTTACGATACTCCTAACGGGATGCTGGGAATGCGGCGACAGAGGGAACTCTAGCCGAAACGGCTCCTTTCTCGCGCTTTCTAGATCAGTCGTGCGAACGATCGAACGATACTCGCGACAATAACTCGCGCCGACGATTATCTCGCGATCCCCGTCTCGTTTCCACGTCGGTGCCTGGATCATTGGTTTTTCGCGGCGGTCCGAGAATCGCTCGCGAACTTCGGCAACCCGGAAATTCGGATTTCTAGAGGCTTCAGTTGGGGGTGGAATCGCCCTTGAACCGGATTAGGCTGATTATGCTCAGAGCTAATGTTCCGACGAGCATCGATTCTCTGTCGTAATTTGGCGCGTTGAGAGGTTCGAATACGTATGCGAAAGTTCTCAGTTCAATTTGCATATTGCGAGAAAGAGAGAGAGAAGATCAGAATGGTAAGGAATTGTTACGAATAGCGAGACAATTCCGTCATCGGCGCTCTTATCTCAATCGCGATATCGCGCAGATAAAAATCGAGAAATTTCCGTGACTGTGTGTTCTCGCTCTAAACACCTCGGCCAATTAACAGTTCCATGTTCACCTGTAAAATCGGAGCACGAAAAACTTTCGTTCGCAGTTGCGTTTGCCTCCGGCCGAGGTGTTATCGAACCGTATCGTAATTATTGTGCGAAGTCTGGCAATTCTCAGCGGCGTTTCCTCGTTTCTGCCTTGTCCTTCGGCTGGCCAGACTTCGAATCGTTCCACGGTCGCTGTTAAATCCCCGACGGACGGCTTTCACAGCGGCAGCACTTTTGTTGCTTCTTCTATCAATAACGCGGCACAACCTGATCGGCCAACGCGACGTCTAATCTCCAGCTAGACAGTAGCAGAGCGGCGGCTGAACCGTTTTCTTTCCACTTTGTTAGACTCTGTTCGTCGCACTTCGTTGTCCACTTTCTTTTACGTTGCTCTTGAACTCCGTGGAACCTCGTTTATACGAGATAAGTAGAGGTGACGTCAATGTTCGCACAATGGAACAGTTGTTCTAACTGTTCCAGTTTAGCTGCTTTTACTCGAAAACAAAGACACTTAATTCCACTTGCAGCTTTTACATTTTATCGCAGCGCATATTATCTTTTATTTTATGGATAAGAGGTTGTCCTATCTGCCAGTCGAGCACACCTATTCGTTGGATATAAACGTATTTAGCATTGTTCCTTTCTGGCAAAGGGGTCAGTAGTTGTCATTTTTGACGATTTTAATTGTACGCTATTTTTTACCATTTAAAATTATCTCCTTTCAAGTTTAATAACAGTAATCGGTAAAACTAGCGTCGATAATGTCGACGTTCTCTTGATTAATCTGCGACGACTCGGAGATGCCATTCGAGCGCAAAAGTTAAGCCACCGAACAGTTCCTGGGATTTTCTCTTTTTCTAACGAGATTCGACCCATTCGTGATAGCGATCAGAAGGTGAAATACAGAACAGTAAATACGTCGGAAGAACTTTCATTTCTTAAGATCGGCGCAGAAAGTTTTCGTGAGTTGCTCGTTTGCCACGCAACAAAAAAGCTAAGAAAAGTGATGCCATAGTACGCACCTTAAAAAGCAGTTTTAAAATAATCAGCGGTGGTGTCGTCAGCGATTCCAGTCGCGAGGATCACGATTAACATTAACGCGTCACGTGTGCGCAATTACGTTGATGATCCCGCGCGTGTTGGAATTGTGCAATTCGTTATGCCGAAAACCAGGGCCGCTTGAAGCTGTAACCGAGATCTAAACTTTCTCCGAAACTGGAGGAAGATTTCCGGTGAAAGGAACAACGATCTTTTCGTTTCCGGTGGCTGGATTACAAATGTAAGGCGAAATTCCTCGCGAACCAGAGCCCGCGACGCGTGGGAGCATCTACTTGTTCACATTTTAGCCGAACGGAAGAGACTTTCCAAAGCTATTCTGCGGCTGATTAATCTGTGACTGCCTGAGCCTTTTGTTAACAGTAATTTGTTTTTACTGGAACAAGAATATAGTGATTTGTTCGTATAATGTCTGCGGATAGAAGCGATGATGTATATAGTGTTTTAAACAACATTCTGGTCTCCCTTTTAATATACTCGTTGTATGTGTCGTTGTCTTGTAAGAGCAGCTTAATTGAATACTTTCTTGTATGGTTGCAGAGCATTGACCGACATGGAGAACCAGCAGGTGTGGGTGCGAGACCCACAGGAGGGTTTCATAATCGGCAAGTTCGTGGATATGGTCGATGGGGATGCACTCATTATGCCACTCGATCCGAAGTATCCTCAGCGCACCTGTCCGCTGGACGAGGTTTATCCTGCTGGGGAGTACACCAAAGACGTGGAAGACAATTGTAATTTTCCAATACATTTTTATGCTACAGAGTTTCTAGCCTTTAGCTCACAGAATTCAGAG
>CM052158.1:11189812-11326001 GCA_028455555.1 Augochlorella aurata | reverse complement strand
GATTTTCCTGTTCCCAGGTGCTCTGATGTACCTAAACGAGGCCACGCTACTGAACAATGTACGCGCTCGTTACTTCAAGGATAGGATATATGTAAGTGATATAATATTGCTTAAGGTTCGTTCACGCTTGACGAGCACGCGGATTGACTTCGTGAACCTCTTTGCAGACCTACGTCGCCAATATCCTGATCGCGGTCAACCCGTATTGTGAAGTGAAAGATCTCTATTCACCGAGAACTATCAAGTCCTATCAAGGAAAGTCACTTGGAGAAACGCCGCCACATGTGTTTGCTATTGGTATGTAATTAGTTGATCGTGACTACTTTCTTTTGCGTTGGAAACGTTCTTGGGACTGACAATGAGTTTTGTTTCAGCTGACAAAGCGTTCAGAGATATGAAAGTGTTGAAACAGTCGCAGAGCATCATCGTTTCTGGCGAGTCTGGAGCTGGCAAGACTGAATCCACAAAATATCTGCTTCGGTATCTGTGTGATCTATGGGGATCTACAGCTGGGCCTATAGAACAGAAGATTTTGGATGGTAAATTTTAATTAGTTCTCGCATCTTTCTGTCCAGAATTTGTCCAACTATCTAACTCCATATTTTTTTAGCAAATCCTGTGCTGGAAGCGTTTGGCAATGCTAAGACCAAGAGGAACAACAACAGCTCTCGCTTCGGCAAGTTTATGGAGGTGCACTTCGACTCCAAATGTCAGGTCGTCGGCGGCTACATATCCCACTATCTTTTGGAGAAGTCCAGAGTCTGTCTCCAAAGTCCTGACGAGAGAAATTATCATGTTTTCTACATGATGTGTGCTGGAGCGCCGCCAGAGCTTCGGGCGAAACTCGGAATCACGAAGCCCGATGATTTTCACTACCTGAAGAACGGATGCACACAGTACTTCTGCAATGAAGAGTCGGAGAAAAAGTTGAACGATCTCCAGAAAAGTCGGGACCAAGGGGTTAAAGGTAGTTTGCATGATCCAATCCTGGATGACGTGGAGGGATTCAACGCTATTGATCAGGTAAATAGTTTGTTGAATTAATCCTGGATGATTAATCAATTTTTGAGTATTAAAATTTTTTACTGCATTGCAACTATTTTAAGATTATATTTTTCCCAATTTGTAACCACAATACTGATTTTTCTTTTGCCTGTTGGATAACTTTATACAACACAGGAAAGAGCAACGGTAACGCCTCTGTCTTTTGCATGGCATATTTTTCAATCTGAACTGATTTCTTTTTTGTATTTTATCACGGGACCAAATCATTTCATTCTTGATAACATGAAAATATCCATTAACCTTCTGTATCTTCTGAATCCCATTTTCTTTCAAGGCGTTAACGCGATTGGGATTAACCGAGGTAGAGAGAATGGAAATATATACAATGGTGGCCGCAGTACTTCATCTGGGGAATGTCATGTTCGAAGACAACCCTGAGGACACGAAGGGTGGATCGAGGATATGTGCCAGCTCCGAGAAAGCGGTGTTGATGACTGCCAAGTTGTTGGGCGTTGATCCTGAAGAGCTTAGGCAGGCTTTGGTCTCCAAGGTTATGCAGACCAGCCGCGGTGGCATCAAAGGAACCGTAATCATGTAAATTTGTATACTCCAAGAAACACAGTGGGAGTAGTACTACTTGATTCCATTAATCGTGCAACATTTTCAGGGTACCATTGAAAGTTTACGAAGCCAACAATGCCAGGGATGCTCTGGCTAAGGCTATTTACAGCAAATTATTCGACCATATCGTTGGTCGTATTAATAAAAGTATTCCATTCAAAGCCTCCAGCTATTACATTGGTGTTTTGGACATTGCAGGATTTGGTAAATACTGAATCTAATTTATACAAAAGCTGACTCGTTCAATCGCTTGAAGTAGTAATTGTTCGTATTTTATTTGACAGAATATTTCAAGGTGAATTCTTTCGAGCAATTTTGCATAAATTATTGCAACGAGAAGCTACAGCAATTCTTCAACGAGAGGATCTTAAAGTACGAGCAGGACCTTTATGCAAGAGAGTCCCTCAACGTGCCCAAGATATCTTACGTGGATAATCAAGACTGCATAGATTTAATCGAGTCGAAGAACATGGGAGTATTCAGTTTGCTGGATGAAGAATCAAAACTGCCTACACATAGCTTCGCACATTTCACCAGCGAGGTTCATCGCGTTTGGAACGGCCACTTTAGAATAACCTTGCCACGAACGTCACGTTTGAAAGCCCACAGAGAACTACGCGATGACGAAGGATTTGTGATTCGTCATTATGCCGGCGGAGTTTGCTATCAAACAAATCAATTTATTGAGAAAAATAACGATGCCTTGCACGCTTCGTTGGAAGCTCTGATTCAGGAGAGCAACAACAAGTTCCTTCGAACACAATTCTCTAACAACTCCAGTCAAAAGGGAAAGCTCACTTTCATCAGTGTTGGCAGTAAATTCAAAACACAATTGGGAGAGCTTATGGACAAGCTGAAGAACAATGGTACAAATTTCATTCGTTGCATCAAGCCGAACAACGACATGGTGTCCCATCACTTTGACGGAAACAGCATTTTGGGGCAACTCCGTTGTTCCGGCATGACTTCCGTCCTGGAGCTGATGGAACATGGTTACCCAAGCAGAGTTCCGTTCCAGGAGCTCTACAGCATGTACAAATCTTATCTGCCACCAGAGTTGGCCAAACTGGAGCCTAGGTTCTTCTGCGAGGCTCTGCTTCACAGTTTGAAGTTGAACAAGAAAGACTTCAAGTTCGGTATCACTAGAGTGTTCTTCAAGCCGGGAAAATTCGCTGAATTCGACAAGATCATGAAGTCGGATCCAGAGAATTTGCAGAAGCTGGTAGCCAACGTGAAGAAGTGGTTGCTGAGGTCTCGTTGGAACAAAATGCAATTCTGTGCACTGTCTGTGATTAAATTGAAGAACAAGATCATTTACCGAAGATACCATCTGATTATTCTGCAGAAAACGGCAAGGATGTACATAGCCAAAAAGCAGCATCGACCTCGCATAAAAGGTATCGTGAAGATCAAGAATCTAAGGACGCAGTTAGTCGGCATGGAGGAGACGTCGAAGCAGCTGAAGAATCGTGAGAAGTCTATGAACGATTTGAAGAGACTTCACGATGATTTGGATGCTGCGATCAAGAGGATCAAGGACAACGAGAAGATCAGACCAGCTGAAATAGATTCGCTTTACACAAATTTGGTCAATCAGGTGAATAAGCAAATGGCATCCCTACAGGACATGGTGAAACAGCAGAAGATCGCTGAAGAACAGGCTAGGTTGAAGAAGATCCAACAGGAATTGGAGCATGAGAAACAGAAGAAGGAAGAGGAGGAACGACAAAAAAGAGAGGAGGAGGATAATAGAAGGAAGAAGCATGATATCGAAGCGAGAAGAAAAGCTGAGGAAGAACAGAAGAAGAGACAAGAGAAAGAAGACCAGAAAGCTGCTGCTGTTCTTCAGGTACTTATTTTATTCCTCTTAAAAATTCAACATTGCTAACTGAATGTTAAAGAGATGAATATGCTTTAGGCGCAAATGGAGAAAGAGGAGTTTGAAGAAAACAAATATCGTGAATTGCTTGAGCAAGAAAGACGAGATCACGAGTTGGCGGTCAGGCTAGCCCAGGAATCGAATGGACAAGTCGAAGACTCGCCGCTGCCCGTACGAAGGTATCCTATCAGTTTTGCATTTGAAAGTTGATCTTCTCTTCAAAACCGGTAGAAAAAGGTGCAACGAAAAGTATAGCGAATTTTTCTGTAAAAAGAAACTCGGTCAGTGTTTAACAAGAGTAACGATTTTTCGAACAACCAATAAGACCTTATTTTCTTAAATATGTATAGCGGTTCCGATGTACGAGTACCGTCGATCAACAACAAACTAGCAAGGTATCGTAAATACTCGTTTAGGTTACTGCACGTACGACTAACACCCGTATGAACAATCTTGTGCAATGTTACTAACTCACTAACACGGATCTTCCTCGTACTAAACGCTCTAGGCATTTATTCGCATGATCTGTATACTCTACACATGCAGGCGACATACTCTACGTCTATATGTAATACACGATGAATCCTGGAGAACGGACCAAGATGTAGGCTGAAATTTAAACCATGAAAAAATGTACAGCGCCGACAATTTTAATTAACGCGTTCTTCATAATTCACCGTGTATGTCTCAAACGTTTATAATAGTGTTTTAAAGAAATATGTAAAAAACTTGTTCATTTCTATATATTGTCGGAATGAGATGTCAAATTGTTTCATGGTTTCATAATTGTACTGGCTTGTGCAAATTTGTGTCTTACTAGTATTTATTTGTTTTTACAATAGGTCCGAGCAGGTGCGCAACAACCAAGCAGCCATGGCCAACAAAAAATACGACTTATCTAAATGGAAGTACTCCGAACTGCGGGATGCTATAAACACCTCTTGCGATATTGAGTTATTAGAGGTAAGTACCGCTCGCTGTTATCAAGCAATTATCTGGACAAGTGCACCGACAATTGCGCGTATCTTTTCAGGCTTGTCGCCACGAATTCCATCGAAGACTGAAAGTGTACCACGCGTGGAAAGCGAGAAATCGTAGGCGAACTACTATGGATGAGAATGAGAGAGCTCCGAAGTCCATTATGGAGGCTGGTAAGCATGTCACTTCAGTAAGACAACACTAGTTAATCATTCTAGCTAGGTAATAGTATTTGGCAGCAGGATTAAACAGAGACTAGACCTGCCCAGATATTAAATAACATTTACTGATTCCACCCACTCTAGCTATAGCCAGTGCAAATAATTCATGTTTGTTCCAGCTGCCAAGACACCCAGGACTCCAATTAAACAGTCGATACCTCAGTCCTCCCAGCGGTATTTCAGAATTCCTTTCGTGAGACCATCAGTCATCCAGCAAGAAAACCCTCCTGCCATTATCAAAAGAGGGTGGTGGTATGCTCACTTCGATGGTCAGTACGTGGCCAGACAGATGGAACTACATCCTGATAAGGCACCGATACTGTTAGTAGCAGGTAATTATCTTTTCCAAGAGATATTTAGGTAGCTAATTCTAGTTGAGTCACCCTCTGTATCATTATTTGCACTTTGTTACTATTCTAAACTTCTGCCACAGGTATTGATGACATGCAGATGTGCGAGTTGAGTCTGGAGGAGACAGGACTAACCAGAAAGCGTGGGGCAGAGGTGTTGGAGCACGAGTTCAACCGCGAATGGGAGAAGAATGGCGGGAAGCCATATGTCACACCCTGTGACCGTAGGAAATGAGGATATTAATATACAGTTGCTAAGACCCTAAAAACTTTTATATTCATCGACGTGGATCCGCTTCGAAGGTAAACCCACAGCACAGTGCCTTAACGATCGGCGCCTTTCGCGGTAAAGATCACGTTCATAGAACAAACAACGGTATTCCGATAATTGTTTGCTCGCGGTAGAGTGCAGAGGCAGCTGGTTCCCGACGGATCTATAGATCGTTGTGAAGTAACACAGTATTTCGATTCGTCGTCGAAACCACAGCCAGGCTTCGGTGAGATAAATTTTCTTATTATTCGAGTAAACAGTATTGCCAAATTGAAGCGTAAAATTTTGTAATTGTTCGATGCAGCGTAGATAAAGATCTCATTTGATTGGATTTCGTATGAATTTGTAATGTTGAGAACGATAGAGCGCTGATGGTAACTCCATACACTTTACGATAATAAGTAATGGTTTCTCCATTGATCAGAGAACTTTATTGAGGAGACTTACTTAGAGGAAGACATTTTATTATAATAAAACATATTGCGGATTTCACACATTTGGAATTTTTCGAAGGTTTTGGAACCTTTATAGAGTTGCTATTATTTAATACGTAAATAAAATGTATTTATGCATCAAGCATACTATTGAACATTTAATGCGAATCATAGATACGCTGTGGCGGACATCGATGATGTCGCAACGAATAAAGTGCGCGTGTGTGTGTGTGTATCACTTGTTCGAGTATGAATAAATAATAATTATCACATCGCTTTCTCATTAGCGGGATGCTCTTTATAGACCCTGGTGAAGTATTCTACTGTTAGAGTGTTAGAGCGCTGTTAATGTCTTACAATTACTTTATCGTTAAGTCACTTTAATACTATGATTTTCAACCTGGAGTCGCCAATAAAATGAATTCAAACTACAATCTATCAAATGCTCGAACTATCAAGCTTGATATATTCGAACTGTACCAAATGCTTCTAACTATCTGAATTTGTGCAATGAAATCATGGAATCAAGCCACATTAACTAGTGGACTCGGACATAACGTTTGACTAGTTAGAAGTATTTGCTATCACTCGAAAATTGTTTATGGTATATATTCTGTCTGTATCATTACTATGTCGGATGTATCGTCTTCTGCTTACTTTTATTTCTAGCTTGTCTGGAGTGTATGCGGTTGTGTGTGTATGTGATTTGAGTGGTCAAGAGAGAAATGTCTAATAAAGTTACACGTATCTGGAAATGCATCCGACGAGAGCGCGTGCAATTTTTAGAAGAGGAGGGTGTACATCGTGGACACAAATATCGTCTGGGTAAGCTTTAGAATTACCAATTTCCATTGCGCAACTTAATTATTATTCTATAAAGTGCGTTCGACGTCGACATCCGATGAAGTCTTCAATTTTATTGATATGATATTTCCGTTCTTCTCTTTCAACTTTTTTGACATCGATTAATCCAAGACCATTGGCAGAGATTTTTTTCTAGATATTGATCTTTTATTGAAAAAGTAACACCTAACATTAGTTTTTATTCAGTTACCAAATAATTACATAATTTTCACTATACTAGTATGAATATAGTCATGTTTCGTAGAAGTTTGTTCGAAGAACTATTCAATGAAAATGATTTCTATACACTATATTTCGCGTGAAACGAACCCCTGCTTCATTTATATTGTAAACAAATTGAATTCAGTCCGTTTAAATAACACAAAGTTCGTAAAAGGTGTTGAAACGTTAATTCAACATGGAGGTGGCACCCAGCCACCGAAAGCCTTCTCTAATTCTTCAGCAATTGTCAGACAAATACGATCTTGGTTGTCGCCAGCCACCACCTAGAATTTCGAAATTATTATAAAATTTGTTGCTCCGTAAAATTGATTTTTCGGTTCAATTCCTAGTTAATCACCTGGAATCCGACAGGTAACTCGTTCTTATTCAGTCCCATTGGCACATGTGTCGCTGGCAAGTACATGATATTGCAGTACGAGCAGTACAGTGCAGAATCGCTTTCCACGGCAATATCTGCAGGGTAGGACGTGGGTTGTATGTACGTCGGCATTATAAGTGCGGTGCGTTCATCCAGCAGAGCCTGCGAGCACATCGATTAGAATAAATAGAATAAATAAGCTATCATATCGTCGTTCAATTTTATGAAATAGAATTAGAATAAGACTGCCATTGACCTACGTGAATTTTTTTACGAAGGGCCTCTCTTTCAAGAAGCAGTTCATGTATTTGTTGCTTCGACATGCAGCCATTTAGTTTCGCCGTCAACCGCGTTAACGTCAATTGTGCCGTAAACTTTGATAGTCCAAACACCCCCTTGAAGTACTCGACCAAAATTAGGAATGCCTGTGAAGATAAAACCAGCAATAGAATAATCACTGTATTGTCTTGTGATTATTTCAGAGAGATCTACAAACTTATATCTTAATTATCTATTTTCGAGGACAAGAATAACACTTTTCAAAGTTTGCAGGGATAAAAATGAATACTTAAAACGATAGTATTACCGAGTCACCCACGGGGACATTCATCACCTCCTCAGGAAACGCTAAATCGGCGAAGATAGACAGGAAATGCAAGTGCATATTCGGCACGTACTCTTGCGGCAGCTGAAATACCAATAATCAGTTGATTAAATGCCTCCCACGAATAAACAAATTGGGAATAGTATTTTATCCTGAAAAGATTATTTCTTTTCATCGATTTTGTATATACTAGAATATCATAGCACTACTTTTTCCACGTGCACACCGATCCCCCTCAGGTGTCGCGTAGCGTCCCTAATCGCTTTCTTTATGTCCGACGAAGTGTGATGAATACAAAAGACAGTGTGGAACTGCTCTAGATAAAATACTCGGATGGTCTTCAGGTCGACGGGCTCGTCTAAACGCAATGTCTGCTCCAAGCCCGGTGTGAGAATTTTCATAGCAAACCGCAGGTCCTTAGCATGCCTCGCCATTGGTCCACCAGTCAGCATCTTCAGGAACGTGGGATCAGTGCAATAAGGAAAGTGCCCTTCGACCATGA
The DNA here is from genome assembly GCA_028455555.1 of Augochlorella aurata. NCBI lineage: Eukaryota > Metazoa > Arthropoda > Insecta > Hymenoptera > Halictidae > Augochlorella > Augochlorella aurata. Next base: position 11,317,692 of record CM052158.1, on the reverse strand, counting down.
CTGCTCCTGCGGACCAGTTGTTGGATGTATTGTCAAAGGAGATTATTACATTATTTCTTCCGTTCTACTAAATATTTTTAACTGTTCTTCTTCTACTTATTCACTATAATACTAAGATCTTGATGTTTAGATCAGTGTACTTTTCGATGCGATTTCAGATTCCGGAAACACTTGTGACGATTAGAGAGGATTAGACCTGTTTGGATAGTAGACTCGGAGAAATCTTCCAGAACCTTACCTGCAGAAGGTTTGTGACCAAAAACGCCATTGAAAAGACTAGGTATTCTTATGGAACCGAGTAGATCCGTGCCAAAGCCGAGCACAGACGCTCCAGCAGCTAGCAATGCTCCCTGTAATCGTTGAAGAGAAATTTGAAACTTAGGATTGAAGGTTCTTCCAATCACTTGAACAATGCTAGATTTGTAATGGTGGGGCAATGCATTGTGACTGGTTGCTCCCTCTTCGAAGGGCCACTCTGACTTAGGAAATTTGTGTACTACACTCATTTAAGTTATTGCAAAAGTCGTCTCACCTCTCCGCCTGAGGATCCTCCAGGCGACCGCCTAGTGTCATACGGATTCTTCGTCTCTCCAGTTATAGAGTTCGAGCTGTGAATAGAACAGCATAACTCTGATGTGTTGGTAATGCACACTGGAATCGCTCCAGCATTCAACACCGTGTCCACCATTACACTGTTCCTAGTAGCTCTTCGACCTTTGTAAGTCCAGTTGCCACCTGCGCAGCTCATCCCTGATCGAATAGAATTTTATTTAGAACGTATCTTCCCCTCTCTCACTCTCTCTCTCCCTCTCTCAGATCCAGGTGGTATCCTTTGCGGTTCGTACCGTTTAGGCTCAAGCTCTCTTTGATGGTAACGGGCACACCGAAAAGCGGCTTCGTCTTCTGCAGCGTGACAGCGTCCACTTCTCCGCTCTTCAGCATCTCGTCGCACTTTTTCGCTTCTTTCAACGCCTCTTCGAATCGGTCCTCGACTACTGCGTTCAGGAAAGGATTCACCTCTTTGATTCGGTTGATGCTTGCTTGCACTAGCATTTGGCTAGACACCTTGTTTCATTAAGTGGAAAAGTCAGAAATTATCCAGTTGCTAGAGATCTTTTGACGAGTCTACTTCTTTTTACAAAATCTTTGATTTATCTGTTGTAGCGACAGGACCAAAGGCAGAATGAAATTTGATCACGTTTGTGGAGGAGCATGGGGTAGTCTTACCTCTTGATTTCTGACTTTCTCAGCCAATGTGCTCGCACTCTGCTTCAATAACGAATTGGTGATCGGCGGTAATCGAGGTGGTCTGAAGATGTAAAGCAGTGCAAACAGGTATCTCATCACGAATCCCTGGAAGTGCATCCACACTAACATCACACTCGCAAACAACGCCATGTCTGTAACAAAATGGAGGCTTTCATCTGAGAAGAACTGAATTAGCTTTGGTACTGCGTATCTTCGATGACCCGTTGTCATCAAATAGGTCATCGAATCAAATAGCTCTAAAGATTGATAGCACGTTCACTCAATAAATAAACTTTGCAAAAAAATCATGCAACAGAGATTGCGAAACGTGCGATAAACGTGCCAATGACACTTAAAGGATTAAGTAACGAAGTTGGCAGCTTGGAAGATAGAAACTGTAACGTTCCGGTGGAGTTTGATCGCTGGCTCCGTTTAATTCGAATGACAGCGTGTTTCTAATAGGATCGAAGTGCTGTTAGGAAATTATGGAATGCTTAACAAGGGCTTGTCGCGTGCGCGAGCCGTGGTATTCCCGTTCGCGGGTTTCTATTAACGGTCTCATCACGACTGGTGAAATCGGCACGCGGCGTCGTTATTCGCCGCCGTTGGGGGTCTATCACCTGTCCGTGCGCATATAATCGCGCGATTCGTATGGATCAGGACATTGACAAAAATCACCGACTAGATTTAAAAGGATCACGTAACCGGGCAACCAGGCCGGTTCGAGAAACCGGCAACCGTCTCGCTCAGCCTCGGGGTGGTCTCTCATTGCACAAGGGAAACTCGCGAGTACAACGAAATCCTCAAGGACCAACGATCTCTACTTCCACCTACGCTGTTTGCTGCCCGCTGAAATAACCGTGCGGGCCGTAGATCGCTTTAATGAAATGCAGATGTATCGACAGATGACTGCGCCAACTTTTTACCGAGGTTACATACTATTGGAAGTTAATTTTTTGAGCAACTTTTTTGCTTCGTTCAATCATACAGTTTTGTCATCTTTAATAACGTTTCTTGCGCTGTTGCGTTGACTGCGTTACTGTATCATGAATATGTAATTGTATGACACGGACTACTGGAAACACGAGACGAACCGCCTCGGCTTGTTCTTCTCGACTGGGCCGAACAAAGTATCGGATGGATTGCCATTGTGGCCGGTATAAATATATAAAAAGGAACTCGATGCGAGCGAGAGCGCGGTTACGTGTTATTTCGAGCGATGCTTTCCCCGTGACAACCGGTTCGTTGCCGATCACCCTGTACAGAGGCGATAAAGCCCGAAACGATGCACCTAGCCTGAATTCCTCGGATTTGCGAAATCTTAGCCGTGCGTGGAACTCCGCATCTCGTTGCCGGATGTAAAAGAAACATTTTCAGGTCACGTTGCGAGTGGATGCGAACAGAAAGTTATCTCTTTCTCGTTTTAATAGAGTAATAATTGTATATTGTCGCTCGTCGACCTTTTCATTGACGCACTACTTTGACGATTATAGCACTCTCGTGATTAGATATTTTTCTTCTATAAAATTGTATATACAATTTCATCGTATACATTTCCAACGGCGCAGCTCTTTATATTCCATTCGAAGCTACCATTTTCATTTCTCACTTTATGAATATGTATCCAGATCAAGTGTTAATAGATATTACATTGTAAAGTTGAAGCAGAAATCCCACGAGCTACTTCTCTATAATTTGGAAACTACATTGTCTACTCCGAACGCAACGAACAAACGCCGGAAGTTTGAATAAATATCGACGAGGAAAAATTGAAGAAGAAATTCTGGAAACCTAATCGCTGCTTATACTTCGACACCATTTTTAATCGAAAATCGCGAACGGTTTTGCGAATTGAAATTTCCAATTGAAATGATCCATCATCTTTGGTCTGGGATTTCATCGAGCTTTTTGTCCGGCTATTTGCAATTCAAAACAGCTTTCCATTATAATTCGCAAATCAAAAATCTGTGCGTGCCGCAAGCATCAACGCGGACGTCATTTTGATCATGGCTATCGAGTGGTTTTTTTAGTGGCTCGGATATCTCCAATTCAAATGCCTCGCCATTAGATTTCATGATTGCACGGAGAGAGAAATCCTTTAGTTTGCGGTGATTTTTATGAAGTCGCCGGAATACTTTATCTGTAATAGAATTACGATGATGCAACTGCAACACGATGCAATCGTACTTTATACAGCAGAATTACGGTTGCTGTCATCTTTTTGCTACCACCATCGAAATCATTTCCACGAGGCTGTCAGCCGGGGTATTATACAACCTCGATAAAATAAAACACCACATTCAATCTTTGACACCGCTAAAACGCACGTCATTGCAAAACAATTATTTTTAACGATTTGTTTTATGCAGGTATAATTCAATCGTCACAATACCAGGGACCTGACAGAGCACTAAAAACTCTGCTTAGAATACCAAATTGTTCAACGTTTGTCGTCGATTCGAAACCCATAGTCGGACTGGTAAAATAGTATTTTTATAAACGCATGGAGATCCATTATAATTTATAATATAGTTCTATAGTTCTGATCATACAGATCCGGACAAAAATGCGTGATAATTTTCTTTTTAATGCGACATAATGAAAAATAGAATAACTAAATAAAAACTTTCTTGCTATTCGGCCTAATAGCAACAATTTTTTCACTTTTTGTTTCTTCAACGTTAGTAGCGTAATAATAATAAAAAAAGAAAGGAAAAAACTTTGCAACCACTTGCAACGCCGCTGTCGCTCAAATCGACATCGTCCCAGCAAAATTCATCGACATGTTAATAAGTAACATTCGGTGGCAAAGGTCAGTGAGTACGTATATCGAGCTTGAAAATTGCAAATCGGTGTAATGAATTCAAAATAATGGATTCCCGGTCATCATGCAACACTTTGACACGTTCCACGCCGAGCTATTTTTACTCGATTTACTTTACTCTGATATTTGACTACAACTTGATACATTGTACGTAATCATTAATTACCGTGTACATGCATAAACAATTAATTCTCTAGTTTTAGATTTGCATTCGGTAAGCATGCACCATCGGCGATACACGTGGCGCGAGACATGTTAATTAACATTTCGAGTGTCGCCGGCCGCGATGTCGCGGACGAGATTAATGCAAAGGAATCAGTTATGATAGTACCGAATCTCGCAGAGATCGACGCGAAATACGTAGAGATTGCTTCGGCACTTCTTTTTGGAAAAGAACCGTTCAAGGATGCTGTTAATCGACACGTGTTTGCGCCTTTATTTTTGGCGCACGACTGGTTCACAGCTGGGGACTGCATCACTAACGCAACGGAAATGTGTAAATATAATCAGGCCTGGGTCGCGGAAGAGTCTTCCCGATGCATCTTGATCTTCTTCAGAGGTAACGCTGACTAATGCAGACTGTAGCTTCGAGCAAAACGAACTCTGGATCTTGACGATCAACCTCACACTTCAGAAATCCATTACCGAGCTAAACGAAGTTGTAATGTCAACATAGTTGCAATGCCAGCATAATAGCAAATAATAGATTCTACGAAATGATTATTCACGAAGGAAAATCAACAATTTAAATGGAGAAATTTACATAATGTTTATTCTCTCCCTGTTTTCGAGGCAGCGAATTTTCATCGTAGACAAATGAGCAATGAAAATAGGGTAAGCGAAGAAACAAAATGTTCAATGGTAATTTTCAGTTAAACCGTGAAAGCACGTTCACTGTAATTAATCGCTGTTATAATTAAAGCTGGACGATAGAAGCAATCGCAGAATATAGTACGTGCTACATCACTGCAAGCAAAGTAAACGCTGCGACGAGGAACTCCACGACCATCAAAATTATCAAGGACAATCAAGATTACATCTCAAGAATTTAATATAATAGAATAATATAATTGGCACCGGTGCACGTTATTGTCAGTTATAGCAAAGATCTTGACGCGTCTACGACACGCAGAAAATTGCAAAGTAACGGAGAAGCTGCGGCAAGAAATTTGGAATGCGACAACGTCGATCCGTTTGGTGTTTAAAAAAGAAATTCGTCGGAACTCTCACCTCGCTGCTGGTCCCGGATCGATTCCCTTGGGAAGATAAAGCGCGAATGACGTACAGGAACAACGATCTGCAAGCATGCGAGCGACTGTAACCACCGAATTGGCCGGTTCTTCTTCGACGACTGTGCACTGATAACTGATTAGGATCGCGACCGCCAGCCTCGCGCTCGACTTCCTCCGATCACCGACTCGCAGCACTCACTGACAACAGAGATCCCCTGGCTATGGTGCCATTCGTCGATCCCGGCCTTAGCATTGTGTCGCCGAGGACGAGACGAAAGTAGGATGGGTCGCGATCGATCTCGTAACCGGTATCAATCAATCTCGGTTGATTGAACTCTTCTGATGCTCCGGTTCGTGCGATAACAGTTTGTTTACTGGAACCCGATTATTAGTCGACTCTTCAATTACCTGTATTTAGAAGCATCTCGATCGTTTTCTCAATAAGCCGTTTCCAACGATCGTGGAAGTAATTTGTTGGTCTGGATCAGTTTTCAAGAATTAATCGTTCAATGAATTATGCGATTGCTTTTCATTATTTAATCATGTTTCATATGAAAATTAGTGGAGAAACGACTGGGATTTTCTCTGGTTTTCGTTTGTACTTTTAGTTGCATAAATGACGACATCTTGAACCGACTACAAATTTCTTTGCGACTTTTATTTTTGTTTATGGTACAAGATTCTTTTGTATGTTAGACATTCGCGTAATCTAGTGGTGATCAATGTGGAAACTGATTTACAACAGTGTAAGAATTGTTAGAGAAGACATTTTGAGTTAACAGTGAATTTCCAACAGTGAATTTTCTTCTTCTGTAAAATTTGATACATCAAATTCCAGATTTTTGTCGAGCAATTGTTACCTTTGGAATGTTTCTTTATTTTTTAACTGATCACGTACGTCGCGACGATTCCGCTTATACGTGATATTTTCGTCGTTGTAAACTTCTTTCCTCGCAACTTATCAATCTATTTCTCTTACCGAGTCACTTCAGTTGCTTCCACGATGACTGTTACGGTCTATTTATCATTATAATTAGTTATTTTTACACAATGTGGCAGCACGTAGAATAAATTTTCTTACCGTGGAGACAAACACGCGAACGGCTGCTTTTCACCTTCTGTCTTCGTCGAGGAACTAGAATAATTGTTAAGGAGGAAATATTATGGCACCGTAATTAAGTTAATAGAGGTATGAAAATTGCTAAGGAAAAATGATCATGGTGCCATAGTTAAGTTAATAACAGTGATATCTACTGCAAAATGTGCGCGATAATTTTTATAGCAGTGCGAGAGCTGTTAAACTGTTAAATAAATGCCGGGGTGCGACAATTATGTTAACAAGGGTGGCAATTACGCGAACAAATGCCAACGGTATCCTTTCAACAGACAACTTGAGTTTATTTTCAATATATATACATATAAAAAGTAATACTCTTACAAGTAGATGAAAATGCATGGATAAGATTGCTACAATTTAGACGGGGTGGACATTATGACGTTCGACAACGAGACGAGATGATCGCCAAGTTAGCGGTTATTTTCCGACTGAAACCAGATAAGAGCCTCGTGGCGCAATTCGCGAAGCTCCGATCCCGGATGACGCCAAATCGATGTTTCTCTCGGTCGAAACGCGTTGGAATCCATTATGCTTCTCATGAATAATTGAAAATGGCTGAATCTCGTGAGCGGAGACAATAAATCGTGAATGGGGGTGTCGCGAATGCGCCTAATGCGTTCGAATCAAACAAGGGACAACGCTGCGTTACAAAAATCCATTGTACTAAAATAAATTATAAAAACGTCTAAAAATAATCAGGAACCCTTGTCGACATAATTCTCCGGAACAATCGATCCGGAATACGAGAATCGTGCTGTACAGAGCTCGTAGCGGTTCTCGAGTCTCCGCCGTTCGAAGCGACTGGTCCCTTTATTACGGACACTCTTCCGCGTGTCCTCTTCCCTTCGTCTTCTTTCAACCGGGCGTGAATTCTTCGATGTCTCTTAAAAACTAACGAACGCTTGCCAGTGGTCGGACGCAGAAGCACCGAAATTGACACCAATTTGGTCGTCCACGAGGCTCGCGTGCTGATACAAATTTATTTCGCCATGGGAGATTACGAACTCGGCCTTTGACCTTCTGGAACGCAACATTACATTCGTTTGTCGTGTTTCTTGATCCAGTTTCGTCTGCCTCACGCAATCGGGAGGCTTGTATCGATTCTCGTCCGAATCTGTTAAGCGTTCATTTTCGTCGCTTTCGAGTTCTATAAATTACAGTTCGCTAATTGCATTAACCATTTCATGGAAATCCGGATCGGATGGAGAGAGAGAGAGAGAGAGAGGATTGTAAAAATTGGCTACGTTGATGAATAATGGGCAGATTCTTGCGCGGTGGAAACACCTTCTTCCGATTGCGTGGAGAACGAAAACGGATTACTGATCAGACGGATATCTCGGTCGCGGGCGGTTGTTGCCAGCCTCCGAACACTCTCTCGATTTCTTTCGCCATGGCGATGGTCAGCTGATCGTTGCCGGCGTTCGCGATGATCTGTGAACACAATGACACCTTTATTATCTGGCGAAAGATACCGCGTTATCTTTGCGGAAATATTTTAACCGCCGCTCTCGAATTTTGCTTGCACAGCGAAAGCGGGCTATCGGTAATTGGATGATGATAATAGTGGTATCATAAGAGTGTCGCGATAACTGTTGAGTTCTTTTTAAATATATAGGGTGGCTCAATAAAGGGGGTGATAATTAGGCGCCAAAATAATTACTTGAACGCCGACTGGCAGTCCTTTGCTGTTCAATCCCATCGGGCACTGGGTAACCGGAAGTCCTAGCACGTTGTAGAGCATCATGTAAGTGTAGTTCGCGACTCTGGGGTACATCTGGTACCGGTAGTGAGCCGGGCCGATGAATGATGGGTATATCAGGACGCCGTTGTCTCCTAAAACGTCCTGAGATCGCGAGAATAGTCAATATTTTATCTTTTCAAAATATCTAAATTAACTTAATTGTTAAATGAGTTTTTAATGATACCTTACCTCGAATTGCTTTTTCAGCGACACTACCTTGTCCGCCATTCTGTTGCGATAGCCCTTAGGCAATTTTCCGAAGACCCATTTCACCAGTCCGTACGACAGTATCGACAAAGAGTAACGCGAGACACCGAGGACGTACTTGAACGCCTCCAGCAGGATTTTCATGGACCTCTATAAAAAGGTCAATGTTATCCTTAATATTAAGATATATTTAATATTAGAAATATAAAATATTTCACGATTTAATTGTTTAAAATGGTCAACTTTAATTACCGAGGCTTCGAATTCGTTTTCGACGTCGTCGACCGTCATATTCAACAGGGAACGAACCGCAATGTCGAAAGCATACTTCATGTCGTTGAACTTCGCCTGTAGAAGATATTTTTATGACAATTAGTTGTTTCATTTATTTCGTTGTATATATCTGTAATTATGTTTACTAACCTGTTGCACCTTGACCCCGTAGGTCGTCTCCAGATAGTTCCTCAGCTTGTCGATAGCTTGCTTCATGTCGCCGTTGATGCCGGTGGTTATGCCGCAGCATTCTTCCAAGTAGAAGAACTTCATATTCTTCAAAGATACCTGCAAGACGAAGAGGACAGTGAGACTAAGACACCGCCAGGCCCTTTCGCTTCCGAGGAAGAAGAATAACCTTTTGACTGAATCGCAAGCGGACATCCTCGTCGGACACGATGCTCATTACCAACGGAAGATCCTCCGCGTATCTGGTCATCGTGCCAATCGTGAAGTAATTGTTCCAGTTCTTGTCTGACGAAATCGGTTTGTGACCGGTGCAGCATATCATATCTGCGGTGAAGCAATAATTGTTTTAGTTTTGGAATTTATGTAGCAATATTTCTTAAATGTTGTTCCTGTTATGCGTTTGTTCTTACCAAATGCGCTTACAGTAAACATTAAATATGGTTTCTAGATGGCGATACTCACGAGCCGAGGGTTTATGACCGAAAATCCCGCAGCACATGGCCGGATATCTAGACGATCCTGCGATGTCCGATGAGATACTGATGATGGACGCCGCAGAACTCAGAAGAGCAGCCTGCAACAACATCGAAAGTGGCAGTTAATAGTAATAGGCATTTCTCTGTCTTCGACTGCGCGATATTTTCGTCGACTCGATTTAAAAAACCGGAATACTTTTGCTGGAAAACCGTGTTCATTACAGCCGCTGTAATGACCGGGCGACCGCCATGTTGAATGCTCCGCGGCGTCGCTACACCGTGCGTTCAAATCACCGTTATGATGAACGTAATTGCTGGTTACGAACCTCGCCACCCGAGGAACCACCAGCTATTCTGTTGGTGTCGTAAGGGTTCCAAGTTGTTCCAGTTACTTTGTTATTACTCTCCCAAGCCAGACACATCTCCGGCGTGTTGCTGACAAGCAGAATTATGGCGCCCGCTTCTCGAACCCTGCTCACGACCACCGCGTCCTCGTCGGCCCTGTCCAAAACCTTTTTCTTCACGCCCACCGTGTGAGACATCCCTGCGGAATTTAAATATCATTAAGATCAACGAACGAACCATTAGGTCATCCTTTACCCTCAAATAACGAAACTCGGTACGAAAATGGCAAGGCATATACTAAATTATTTTAGTCATAGTATGGTAAACTAGTCGTTCTAACATCTAAAAACAAATTCGTTTAGTCCAGTTTTTAAAAAATGATATCGTTTCTTTCGACAGGCAAAACAGTCAAAAAGCATGGAGAATACAACGAATTCGTGAAGAAAACAGAAACGAAGACTAAAGGAAACTGCAATTGATAACAGAGGACTGCAAGATAATCGAGGCTATAATACAAAGTTTAATTGAAATCAGAGAAATGATTTCCCGGATCAGAGATTATCGCTGCTGGTCTAGCGAAATCGCGAAGAAAGTTAGACCTTCTGTAATATCGGCACCACATTTGCGGACGTATGCACGTAATTCTCCGTAAAGTCCGTAACCCAATGATAACCCGTGTATGCATCACCAACGACGCAGTACGACGCGTGTGACTAAAGATTGACCGCGCCGAAAGTTTCGTGAGCCGATTAACGGAGAATGAATAATGCTTCCCGTCTATGCCCGACAAACAAAGGGAACAAAGAGCCGGGGAATGCGTTGCGAGAATATTTACGGGCGTCGAACGTGCTAAGATGGTAGCTCGTTAGGACAGAGAAAGTTCAAACACTTCCCCGAGGATCTGGCCGAGGAGCGACCGTTCGCAGCTGACACCATTCTCGATTCCGTTATTATTACTGGATTGCGTATCTTTATGCAAAATATACAGATATAGGTAGATATATTAGACAAGATTGAACACATAGACATTGGATTTCGTTCTTTCATCGTTAATTCTTAAGGATCCAAAAATTAGGAATCTTAGATGTATCAATTAGTATCCGAGAGTCGTGCGATGATCTATCATAAAATTGAGTCATACTTTGCCGAATAATTTCAGTATATGGTTTCAACAAATAGATCATTCATATGATTGATCGCAGCTTTTCTCAGACGAATTTTCGTACAGCACCGTAAATGTCTTCGTCTGATTGAACTCGAATCCCATCGTCTGCAGTGTACCAAACCGGTTTCAAGACATGGTGGTCATTCATTTCTGTTTGCGATTGCAACGTGTGGGAGACACCGTGGCTTCGGAACGACGCACACTGTCCCACATACTACGGTCATTTTTTTTCCTCTATTCTTCAGTCCAATGACATGTGGACTGGCAGCATTTCCATATGTTACCTCATCGTTTACATAAAAATCAAAGTTCCTCGAAGATAGTACGGTGGTCTCTGCATTACAGTTCCTTCCATACATGCTGACTCAAAAACCGTGATCTCTAATTCTAATGCAAAAGAACGTGTAAATTTATTAAACCTTCTTAGACGGCATTATTATTTTCTTTTTGCAGTGAGTAATTTTGTAGTTGATAAAAGAAACTGATAGTAATTTTTTCAAAGCGAGTAAGTCTAGTTATTGTATATAGCTGAATGCAGTGAAAGCCTTGAGGTCATGTCCGATCTGGACGTTTCACTTCTTTGAACCAGCCTGTAGAATATAACGCGAACACGGTCACGTAATAGTCTCTGCCTTTGGTTTCGTAATGTCGATGCAGTACTCATGAAATTACAACGCTGTTACATCGATTGCACGAACCTTGCACGGCGATGCTCTCCTTGACCGTCATGGGAACACCGAGAAGAGGCATGTCCTGCCCGATCTCTGCCTCAGTTTTCGTAGTGCACAACAAAAACTCGTCGACCTTCCGCGCCTCTTGAACTGCTGCCTCGTATCTCGTGTCCACGATCGCGTTTAGCATCGGATTCACGTCCTGGCATCTTTCAATGTACGCTTTGACCACTTCTTCGCTGCTGACCTGGAGGAAACAGACGATGTAAATAAGAAAATGATAGTTGAACTCGGACCGCCGGTTTTGAACCTCTCTGTACACTGTGAATTTCTTTAAGACATCTGTTGACAATTTTCAAACGCTACAATGTGTGAAGAACCTGGCCAGTCTTTAAACTTCAACTTTGACCACCACTTTTGGATCTCCCTTACTTTCATAAGGGAGAAGATTCTTTTTAAATAATGGCCAAAACAAGAAACGAATTTGGTAAAGTACAGAACATTTGAAAATGCGAAACCACATTCTCTTAGCAAAATTATGCACAATGTATACCGTGCTGAGTAGCAGCCTGATTTGTAAATAAGGAAACCTGATTTTTCACGAAAACAAACAAAGACGACATTGCTTCTAATAAAACCTGTATGCTTCCAGGTCCCACGTGCAGAATAGCGACAAACCGAAGGCCCATGCAGCGATTGCGTCACCGAGTCATAAGATCAAACTGCAATAACATTGTTGTACTTCGAAGTCTGCAAGTACCTGTTTTCTTCGAATTCGTCTGGCCAGTTCAGCAGCCGGTAGCAGTAGCAAATGATTCCTGATTGGAGGCAGCTGTCTCCGTTTCCGGAAGCTCTGCAGCAGGATGAGCGGCATCACCAGACATTCCACTAAGAAAAGCAGGAACTTCAGTATCTTCTGAAGCAACAGCGTGAACGTATCCTGCGAAAAAGCCAATGGACCGTTTCACAATGCAATATTAATGACACAGTAATGAAGGATTCATCGACGACCGGCAGAAAAATTGATCGAGACAAATTTATATGGTAATCGAAGGTCGAGAGTCAACTCAAATTAAATTGAACACGATGGCAACTTATTATATTAATTGAAAGTGATTACGTTAAGATTCAATCTTTTATCGTTTCGTCATTTCTCATTCAATCTTTTATCATCGAGCCGGTGAAAGTAGTTCACGACAATCGAATATTTATTGATAGATTATTAAATCTTCGGTACTAGTAGCCTGATCGATGAAACGATTTGTCCGAGTTCTCCAATGTAGCGGGAATAGTTCAATCTAATAATCGGTAGTATCGCTCCAATTGACATTATTAAAGCAATCTATGTGCCGAGGTCTTTGACTTGCTAATGAAGACGGGTAGAAAAAACAGCTTTGGCGCTTATCTTTTTTCCCCTCAAAGTCCCGCTTATCAAAATGATCGCGTGTAAATTGTGCAATCGTTGGTATAGGTAAGTGATATAAAAATCGCAATCTGTTATGCAGTACTGTAAATTTAGAGCAACAGGCATTCCTTGGCCTTTGAAACTTCGCTGACTAATTGGTGAAACGGCGATAATACATGTAGCAATTTTGTTATTTTAGAGACTCAGACTTGGGCATGGTTGAAGTAGAAGCGTTTAAAGGATGCAGGCTCAAGTGCTCGATGGATTGTTAATCGAAAATGGAAGCTCAGACAAAGAAAGGCTCAAGCTCAGAAGAATGGATATCGCAGCTCAGAAGATTGGTAATTGAAGCTCAAAAGCTCAAAATATTGCAAAAATTCAAGATCGAAGCTCAGAAGATTAAATATTGCAACTCTAGGGACTGAAGATCGAAGCTCAAAAAATGCTCTACTAATTAAGAAGAAACATCGCAATTGCAGAAATGTAAACCGCAACAAACACTTGTCGTTCTCGTTGATAAGACTCGAAGGACGTCGTGCACTTCCGACAACGATCATGAACTTTTACACAAAGCAAAGGTTAAACGAAGCTACAAATTAAGCGATTGCTCGATTAAAAATTCGAATTGCTCACGCGCGATACTCTAATTAGTTTCAAAATCGATTCTCGTCTCAGAAGGTTGTTCGTGGTTGCTTGTTCCACATTTGCTCGACTTCGCTAGTAGTGTAATACTGCATTTTGCTTCTGGATCAATGATCGACTGATGAGATACTTCTCATAAAAGAGTGATTTATTTTGTTTTTGACAATCGAAACGATCGCAAGATATAGAATAATTAAGAATAAACGTTGTAAATGTGGGTATCGTGAACAAAGAGCAAATGTTTCTTTTGGACCACTCTGTACATCGATCGTAACTCGATAACTCACCGAGTTGTTACCAAGAAACTTCATGTAAAGTATCGGCAATATGCAGAATATATACTCCATGCTTCTTTTTCTTTCCTAATTGTTCCTTCAGAATATCTTCGATACTCTTCCTGTGCCTCTCAAATGTTCACTTTCGAGTACTATGTCTTTGACACGATTCCCACAACCACCGCGATGATTTCTTCAAAGTGACGTAGATAGACAAGTGTTAGAATTCCAATTTCCTATAGTATCTCTTCCCAAGAGATTCTCAACGATTGTTATTTACAAAGCGGCCGTATCGATTACATAACAGAATCCATAAATTTTACCATGTTCACTATAGCTTGACTTTTCCTCCGCGACCGATTTAAAATTATTATTATTATCGCTGTGGTATCGATCTTTAACTAGCACTACAGAAGAGTCAGCGTTCGAGCAGGGTTCATTAAATTCTCATTTGATCTCTATGTTCTCTTCTTTTGCCATGGTCCCGTTGTCGGTTCTCGAATTTATGCGAAACACCCCGGCGCGAAACAGTTCACGGTTGATGCTCAACCAGGGACAGTATAGTGTTTACGTTCCCGCAAAACTAGCCAGTCAGCACTAACGAAAGCGTCGACAATGAATGACGGGATAGAAAATATTCGTCTGTCTACAAAATATCGTATGTGATTCAGTAGTCGCGGCGCGGACTAAACGGACCCACACGCGTCCAGCATACTTAAATGAAAAACCATCATGGTGGGGCGATTCGTGAAACAGACATGACAGTCCGACCTTCTCGAACCGGCCATCGAACGGATTAATGGTCACGAGCCTACCGAGTTATTGACATTCGTTGTCCCGTCACTGAATTGTCTCATTGCTCTCCCTTATTTCTTACCGCCGACAGAAACTCGAGGCATTTTATTCGCTCAAACGACGTTCCTCCGCTATTTTCAGTTCTCATCCGCCTTTAATTTCATTTTAGATCTCGCTTAGACATTGTTCATTCATTCATCGGGTGGCCATTCTTGGCCTGACTCTCATCCAGCTTCCTGTAATTTCATTGTTAGCTAAAACTTTATGGCAATCTTCACGTCTGAGATAATAGCATCAGATGCCACGACGAATCATGCTGTCCGAATAGCAGGCAAATGTTCTCATTAAATTCGACTCGATTAATCGTTGTTTGTCAGTCGTAATTCCGGGATTTTACTGCAAAACGGAAATGACTCGGGCTTCTTAAATTGAATTCGAATTGTCCATTATGTCTGTCACGTTTAAAAACGGAGAATATTTCAGATCTCATTTTCCAGTCAGGTTGACGTCGTTTTTCCTTCGTACTGCGATTCTTCTTCTTAGAACCCAGCCGTTTCTTCACGAGCAATCGATAAAATTAAGAGACTTCACCGATCTTTAAACATTGTACAATAGATTTCCATAAATACAGCGTTTGCTTTGTTCGGTTCGTCTTATTCGCAAACAATCTCGCGGAGACGGCAGACGAACTTGCATTTACTATGCGCTAAGTTTCCACAAAGTTTTCGTGTCACGGTCGCCATATTGAAAGCTCGAAACACCTTGTCGAATTGAGACCTTTTTCAAAGCAGAGACTAGAAACGGTCTTGCTGTAATAAGAGATAGCTTCGAGCGTCATTTTGGCGATTAATGCGACTCGGAGCGATCGAAGGTTGCGATACTAAGTGGATAATAAATCCACTATGACGTAATGTAATTATTTTTTCTGTGACATTAACGTGTTCTCCATTGTTTGCGTATTATTATGTGGGAGGGATTTTAAGCACCCGATAAATTCATGGAAGCAGAAGCATTGATAATCGATAATCTACAGTGTCTAGGTCGGTCGACGACAGTTGTATCGCCATTTTAACATAGTTAGGCCAGCGCAAGAATTACTATACATTGTTGCTAATTCCATACGTCGTTCATTGAACCTCTACCGTTTGAGATTTTGCACTGGATCGTCAAAAAGAAATTCTTACACATCTCAGTACTTTAATTCTAAGATCCTTGTGCGTCAATTTTTTAATATTTCCGTTTCTCAAGGTAGATTCAGCTTGAAAAGTATGCTTTCACAATATTTTAAACGTTGTGCGTGGTTCTACTTGAAGAACTGTTACTTCATACAAGCGGAATTCTACAGATATTTATTGCGACCGTGAAAATTGTTTAACGCATGTCAGAGACGTCCATCTTTGATTAATAGGGCTATCAACATCCCATGAAATATAAGAACTACAATTTTTGAGCCTTGCATCACTCCGACATTTTTTTTGATGAATTATTATCGACCATCGATTAAACGGACGTTAACACCGGCTATTAACATCAATAATTACCATATATCGTCGATGTCCCAAATCATAAATTCGTATTCTTGACAGTTTCATAAAAATTTTAATGCTTTTACATCAAGTATCCCAAGATGAACCATGAAATCGCACAGCTCAATCGACTGCTTACGTGCTATGCAATAATTCATCCGACGAAACAAAAACTGAGGGGTCAATAACTTTTGAGATGTAAAGTATTACACGCTACATCGGCGCTGGAACTGTTGGACGCTAAAACTCGGTTTATAGTAGATTGTAAAAGTGTTCATTGAAACTTCGCGTGTATTTTATTGCCTGCAATCTATCGAGTATTACTGCTTCCGTAAAATACGAATTTTCTGCGATGACTAGACGATGTATAATATTTAGAAGATATGGCAACAATGTGAAGAGGATAAATATTCTCCTAAAATAGAAATTTAATAATCGACTACAGTAAGCACCGATTTGCATTCTACAGATACTACATATTATTTCAATGTTCTACTTAATGTTCAATTGCAAGTTGAGTGCATAGATGGAATCGAGCAAAGTTCAACGATTTCCCGCAGAAACGTCTTTATGTGACCTTTGAACAGCTGTAGCTCCGTTAAAAGAAATCGTACGGTAGTCTATCCGGGATTATTAAAGAGCAGAGCTTCTACTTTTTGTACTAAAGACAACGTGGAAAAGCCGCACGTGGTTTCTGTGTAGGCAATTCAACGAACTGGCATGACTCTGAAAAAGTTTAAAAAATCCTCTTGGCGATTCATGTAATTGTGACTTTGCGGGGAGAAAGCGGAGACTTCAGCCTCCAGAATGAGTCCACGAACACTATCCTACGATTATTTTTCACGGAGCTATGGTAATTCAAAGTGTGAGACGAAAATAAATTACTGTAAAGTTTAGCTTCTTCAGCCGCATACCGTAACATCTGCCATTAGATTATTATGCGATTGCTTTTTATGAAACTGCAATAATCGGAAGATCGACAAGTTTTTATTGAACCGGCAGCGATCGTCTAGCTTGGTGCTGTGGAAATAAACAATCACGAAACCAGTTATTGCAACCGGTCTGATGAAACTAAAACATAAAGTACCGCAATTCGCCGTATTCCTCTCATGTTTTCGCGACGATTTCGACAATTTTATCGACATTTTTATAGAAACGTATTTGAATGTAAAAACGTATTCGATCATTTGCCATGAAAGAATCGTTCGAATTTCGGCGCCCGCGAACGTTACGGGATTAAATCTATGTGCGCGATCAACGATCCAAGGATCGCAAAGGTCGCGGTGGTTGCAAAAATTTGTCCTGTCGTTCCGCGATTTGTAGGATCTGCGTGACGCGTTCTAATGAGGCGTAACACGAACAACGAGGTAACGCGGCGAGTTATTTGAGTTAAACACGTGAGCGAACGTGCGAAAATGCGCCGGCACTCTCGAGTGCAGCGTGTCGCAACTGTGAACATGCAATCCGTCCACGTGGAGCCGCGAAGTGGCCGCGTAAATTCATCGCATGCTGATTCGCATCGGCGGAGAGAATCTTTTTGGACGACGAGAGACCGAGTGGCGCGGGAGACAATGCGGGAGATTTCGCAATCGACCAGACGATACGATGACTTCAGTTCCGACCTTGTGAATCACTGGAGACGATAAGAATCGAGTTCAGAACTGATCTCGTAAGTAATCTCAGAGGTTCTCAGAACTTCCATGTGTGTTTTAAGTATTGATTGATGTTCGTGGAATTGTGTGTTTTAGGATTCTCTATCGACGGAGCGTTATTTACAACAAACTGTACTCTAATGTACCCGAGTGTGCAGAGAATATTTGCAAGAAATTGAATATCCAGAGGAAGATGATTAACTACAAAGAAGGCAGCAATTAGGGTAAATATCAGGAATGGCGGGAGGCCATTGGAAATAGAAAACTGAGAGCCTAATCAACGTGCCAAGAAAATAACGAAGGTAAAGTCGTTTGGAATCCGCTAGGAATCGGGAAGAGGAACATTCCTGGAAATAGAAAGCGCAGAAGACAAAAGATTGTAATCGGAGAATGGTCAAGCGGTCGGAAATTATCAGGGAAGGGAAGGATTATGGTAAATGCCATGCGGCTCCGGGATCACGTGCAATGGCTGATTACCTAGGAAATGACTCGATCACTGATTGGTCGTTCCCAGTTCTAGTTGCTCAATTCATAAAAATTGATGACTGTATAAAAAAGTTAAACTACAGTTATCGAAGTTAAACCTACAATATTGCTGGATACCATTCCACTACTATACTGCTCGATCTGTAAACTATGTATCATTGTTACGCACAATACTTAGAAATTCATGCAAATAAATAAGAACCAGTAATAAACGCTGGCTGGACGAGGAAAAAATTAGCGCAAAAAAGAAGTGGCAAGCAACGCACGTGCCGTACGGAGATAAAAATTCCTAATGAGTCTGGCGTAAATATTCAGGAAAACATCTCGTTCTGTGATATAATCTGGGTACATTGAAACTAATTTATATCTATCTGTCTCTGAGAAATATTGTTTAAAATCACTGAAGTTGCAGATTAATACAACGATCTCTCAACAGAGCCGGATCCAAAATTGCCAGGAAGAGACCTAAAACTAAACGGATATTGCAACAGTGATCGAGCGCCGTTCATCTGTAAGACGTCGAGACTACCAAAAAAGATGCTTATGCCGCGAGCAGCTAGTTTATCTGAGACTCAATTACCTCTGCGACCTCTGAACACAGTGAAAAATGCAAGATTAGTCGTTAATTGATTTCTAAGTCGACACCTCGGTCGCGAATGCGCGACCCGATTGCACGACACGCACGTGTTTTCCACCCCCTCCGACCACCGAGTACAGAAGAAAAAAGCAACTATTTACTTGCCGCACCACGATAATCCTCATTTCGATATCGGCGACTATCCACGAGGACACAGCACCGGTCACAGAATCACCGAGCAGAATGCCCGACTGGCTCTCGCTCTCATGTAGCCGAAGAAAACGAAACGCGTCGACTGGCACACAACAACAACTTTCTCGACAGCCGAATTCATCATCCGGGCCAGCAGTTCTCGCTTTCCGATACTTTCTCGAGCCACATCCGAGCAGCCTTCCTTTCTCTCTTTCTCTCGTCGCCCGGCCATCGTCGAAACGGTTCGACAGCGAGAACACGACTCGGGAGTCGATCCAGGAAATCGCGAAACTCTCGGCGAGACCTCGACCTTAACCTTAGCCGCCTCGATCGGTCGTCGTTATCAGCGGCACGGAATTCCTTTGACACAGCGATTCCCAAAGCGTCTAGACTCGCGACGCCCTCGACTTCCGCCTCGAACAGCTAAATTGCTGGTGTGGGAGGACAGAGATAGACGAATGGCTCGCTCAACGATCTGACGATTTTCGGAATTAACGCGCGAACAGAGCGGCACCGATTGCTGGCAATTTTTTAATCAAACTGTCCGTGGAAATTAGACTGATATCAGGGGGATCGGTATCCGCGGTTTTGCACGCGATGTTCTGCAGATTCGTAGCTCCACGATTTAACGATGTTCCGAGTTGATGGAAGATTGTATGGCATCGGGTGGTACCAATTGTTTAATCAAACTGTCCGTACATGCAGTATATACACGCAGGTTTAATTATGTAACTGTGTAGATAGTCGAACAAACATTACAAATCTTCGACTGTCTTCTGTATTGATTGGTTTTTTATGTATTTTATATATATTTGTAGTTTTAGTTATGTCACTGTATAAATAATCGACTGAATGATTTCAGACTTCGACTACTTTCTGCATTGACGTAGGAAATTCGGAATTTATTGGAGACGTTGTGAAGACCAGCTAAAGTAGAAACAGAGATCGATGGATATGCAGTGTATATGTGTGGAGATAAAGTGACTCTTCGAACTAGTCAGGATTAAAGAGGCCAGCAGGACGAGACGCAGCGTCTGCCGGCAGTCTTGCCAATTCTGGCAAATGGATCACACTTGCCAAGGTCTGATTTCTAAACTGTGCAACGATGTGGTCAGAGAAGACAAAGATCGATTGCCCGCGACCAATTAAATAAATTGTTTCGTAGAGTCTCGTTGATGTTAACAGTAAATTACTACCCGGAAATTACTGTCCAATGTGTTTCAATCGATCATTGCGTTAATTCATAATTACTGGGATTGTTACATTAATTGACAATTCAAAATTATTCTGACAATTATATTTCTACATTTTGCAAACTGTCATTCTAGATTCCTTCGTCTGTACTGTCCCCATATTTTTAAAATCATTGCTGTTCATTTTTGCTAATGACTTCTGTTTTGATGAATTCACATCGTATTCCACTGTCTACAAACCATTCGAGAAACACTCTTAGAATTGTTTAACGATTTGTTTAAGTCAACTCTCACTGTGGCAGAATCATTGATAGAACTTTTTGGTATCACTGTTTAGAAACCGCTGGACGTCCGGCAATCACTGGTCTAATGTTTACCATTCTGAAGACGATCCGAGACGTGATCTCCACGTGGATTCCGCGATCGACAGGCGTCCTGCCGAGGTACGATGAACGGCAGGATGAAGACTAACCACTTGACTCGTCAGGTACGAAAAGAAAACGGTACCGATCGCGCCGAGGAGGGGAGCCAATTAATTGCCCGTTTTAGAGTCTGGAAGCTGCCGCATTCGATCCTTCCTCTGCAACAGTTCCGTTCCGATAACGACAGCGCATCATCTGCATGGCTATTAATTAAAGATACTTCCAGCCGCTCGTGTCGGCCGATCGCGGGAATTCAAGACACGATCGGTATCGAACACGTGAGAATCACTCGCGTTCCTCGTTACTGCATATCGACGACCGAACTGAAATTTTAATCTCGTGACAGCCGGAATTTATTTATCACTTCTGGATAATAATAACAATATTTTGTTTACGCCGGCTGACAGAAATAATTGCGAATATCGCGAACGATAGTACAGAACAATGAAATGTCTCGTGAGAGTATCTGTCTGCGAATATCAATTTTAAACTTGTAAGAGACAAATGTAATGTCATAAAATGATGTTTCGTGAAAATGTCTGAGTATAAGCATTGAAGGAAAATAGTGAATAATAGAATCGATACGAATATGGTATAACGAAATAACATTTTATGAACAAGAACAAACAGGAATATCGAACGTGTAATAAAAATAGTCAGTATCACTACTGATAGGAACGTCGCAGAACAAAACGATGCTATGAAAGTATTTGAGATGAACGAAGCTGTAATTGCAAGCATAATCGAGTAGTTATATTCATGTATAGCATGTTAAAAATATCCGCTACCAGAAGTCGAAATTTTACTTTTAATTCGTTCACACATAGACGTCGTTTCTAAATTCTGTTTCGCTGATCACACGAATCCCGCGTGCACCAAAATGGCGGCCACAGCTGCCCACGATCGTTGAGAAAAGATGGCTACACAAAAATCAGAGAACATTCTCCTTGCTAATTGAACATCTGCGGCAGTGCGACTATTTGTAAGCGACGAGAAGATATTTGTTTCGCCAATTAGAAAATGCCAACTTCGAAAGAATAACACGATGATTTAGTGCGAATATGATTTATGTACCTTCGCATAATTTAGCCAGGCATTCCGAATCACGGAGGACATAAATCTTGAAGTTCTTCGAAGAGCCACTTCTGTTTGAATACATTGTTAGCGTCTGCGGCGACGCGACGCCTGTTTTCGAGTTTTCGACGGCGATTCGAGGCGTTCGGTGACTCGTTGGTTAAGGTCGATCAAGGTTATTATTTATTTATTTATTATTTATATTTATTTATTATTTATATTTAAGGCAA
Organism: Augochlorella aurata; assembly: GCA_028455555.1. Lineage (NCBI taxonomy): Eukaryota > Metazoa > Arthropoda > Insecta > Hymenoptera > Halictidae > Augochlorella > Augochlorella aurata. The sequence continues at coordinate 11,295,735 of CM052158.1, read as the reverse complement.
TATCGCCCCTCTTTTTAGTGAATTCGTTCTAATTATGATCGTACATCGAAAACGTTAATGTCCCAGACATGGACACACATCATTATAAGAAATGGCTATTTTGTCTTCGACTCGACCGCGAGACCTGTTCTTTATTTCCAAAAAACTGGTCCGACAACGTCCACCGCTTGAAACCAAAAATCTGAAACTCATTTTATCGCATTCCGTTCGCTGCATCTATTTTCATCCACTACTAGAGCTTGAATCGAACTCTCGCGTTATAAATCTGTCTCCTGCAGAAACAGGAACTGCAAACAAATTTAAAAGAAACAGTTTTCGGACAGAAATCTTTAGCGATCTTGGATCATAGATCTCGGAGAGCCAGGTCATATTTCCAGCGTGTAGCGTGTTCACACACTTTCTTAAAATTTGCAGATGCTGCCTCGAATTCCACCGGTCGGAAACTCTTTTGCATTTACGAAATAAAGGAAATAAAGGAAGACGCTGTTCAGAAGATTCGCAAACTAGAATCTAAAAAAGGTAAAATATATACATTGCATATATTAGTAGCGTAAAATGATTTTTTCGTAGAATAAAAGGATAATACGTCTTCGTAACAAATTTTACAGAAAACCGTGCTCACTCCTCAAGCTGAAGCAGCAAGGAGCTAACAGAAGCGACCCGAAAAAGTTCCGGAATTGTTTCGAAGAAATCTCTCCCTTCACATTTAACCCGAACCAGCCGAGGATGGCGCGAGGGCTGAAATTAAGGTCGCTCGGTCCTCGGCATTGTTTTTTCCCGCCGGTGAAATTTCGCAACCGCTGTTTACACCGGCCCAGCGCACTGATGCAACGTGCAGGAGTTGCAACGGCCGAGACATAACGGGTGTTGCGATAGAATTTTACGGAACGGCGGCCAAGAAAAAGGAAACGCCGGCTCGCCGATGGCGGATCGATGCCGGAATTCGGTGTTGAAAAGGGCGCTGACACAACAGGGAAATCGTTAACGGCCGTCGGTGCTTGTCGGACAGAGGAAAACAGTTATTACGGGCTTCTTTCCTTCCCCGGGCGAACTATAATCCACCGTTCCCTATCCAATTACCGGCGTTTCTGTCGATATTTTACGACGCTCGAACGTTCTCCGGGTTCCTTTAACATCCCCAGAGCTTCTTTCTTTTCTTCCTCGGCGATCCTCAACGATGCTGTCAAAATGGTGGAGCCTGAGGTCAATGAAAACTGATTCAACCGGACCCGTTTTGCTGAACCCATCGAGACTCAATATTTATGACAGAATTTTTAATCAGTATAAAATTATGAAACAAACAATGGTAATCTTGATAATTTTTACGATCCCCAACACCGTGAAAAATCTGTATAAATAACTGCATAAATATTCACAGACTAAGGGTGAACTTCTGCATTTCAGGTCCAAGGATCCAACCCAATTTGGCCTAGCAATCGTCGTACACAACGACGAATACACTGCTTCGAAGTTAACGTAAAATAATTGCGTCGTTGTTACACGAAGGACAATCGGAAGCGTTCGAAACCCACGTCTTTGAGCCGCAATTACAAAGTAAGGAGTTACGCAACCGGATTTAATAGATTCGACGATTCGAGGTATGGATTTTCACATTTTAGGTCAGATAACTGCGCAGACTAAAATATTTGCGAGTGGGGCATTCGATCTGCTGTCCGATCGAGCAAGTTAGGCTCTGATAACGGAAATCACCGATCTGGCCACATTTTATCGTGACTCATTACCATTTTGTGTTTCAGTGGCCTTTTGAGGGATTCGTGTATACACGGCACAAGCGGCTTGCCAATACCACCGGCAATTCCACCGACAGTTCTACGACAATTCCATCGGCCGTTCTACCGGCAATTCCGCTGAAAATTCCACCGACAAGCATGCACGAAAGTTTCTGGTTCGCGCGGCCGGTGCGCGCGCTCCGTGACGTCGAGATTTCGCAAAGACAGCTGGTCATTAGACTAGAGAACAAAAAGGAAATTGCGACTCAACGTTGCATCGTTGGCAGCTTCCACGCCACGGGAAGAATTAACATAGGCCCGAGGGAACTCGAGGTTTATCTGTGAAATCCAAGGAGTCGCGGATGAATTAGAAACGAGAATTTTAGACGGTGTTAGAAACTTAAAGTTCTCCGGGACTTCGATGGATTGAGTGCTCCCGTTGAGTACCACCAGCCGTATAATTATACAGAGTAACAGACAGGTGTAATAGCCAGGAGAACGTTTCGAACTATTTTCTATTCGATCCATTCTAGCTGGCTAATATTTCATCCTAACAAGACAAACTAGATGGATAGCGATCGAAGTAGTATTTGCCCTGTTATAAAAAATTATTTTTGGTTTAACAAATATAAGAAGAACTATATGAGATAACAGTAAATATAAAATGGCAGAGTAGAATTTGTCGGAGAAGAACTGCAGCATCGTGTTCTGGTTACGCGTTAGCTTCCGTTTATTTGATAAAAATATTATTTACATTGCACATATATATATGTATATATATATTTATATGTATGTATATCACTAGCGTCGTTAAAAACGAACGAACAATCAGTTTTTCTGAAAGCTCTTTCCACGACGAAGGCCTTTTGAGAAATGAACAACCAACTTTGCCTCGCTTCGCTCGCTAAAACAACCTTCCCTGTGAGTTCGTACAAAGTATACTTGATCGCCGTTCATTTGCCACAGCACAGCTTGTGCGAAACTTCGCTAAAATTTGTTTCTTTTCGATCTCTGAATGATTCCTCGAATCTTCATCGACACGATCACAGTCCGGTCGTGTAAGCTTGAAATGATAAAAAACCGATTATTACATCGAAGCAATCGTTCCAATTTCAAGGTACCTTCCGGGATTATAAAACAGTCATAAGTTGAGACTGCGAACGTGCTAAACACAGTTCTACGAGCGTTTCCTTCATTTGGACAAAAACAGCAATTTTCTCCGTTAGTTCTGTTCTCTCATTCTTTCAGAAAAAGACACCGAATTCTCATTCGTTGCTCCGTTTCAAACATGTCCATAGTCAGCGTTTACAAACTGCAATCATTCCTTTTCAATCGTTGACTCATTTCTCGAGGAAGAAAATCGATGATTGTGGAAAAATGAGCTTCAAGGTGTACATATTGTTTTACCACCGGGTATTCTGGAAAGTTTCTGCGTATTTTGACCAATCATAGGAGAGGAAAAACGAAAACAAGAGTGTACATATGATAAACACGTAATTTAGATGAGTTTCTCCACGAAAACTTTCCTGGACACCTGCTGGTTTTTCTGGCAATCGCTCCGCCTGAGAATCCGGCGTTGACCGAAAGAAACGCTCGCGCGCACCGTGTCATTAAACAATCGGTTCGATGACGACACGTGGTCAGAACTGGTGATTTAAAAAGAGCTTCCAGCGATGGAACGGGGCATTCCAACCGAGTGAAACGAGCGTAAGAAAACATTGTTAATTCCGAGTTTCTGCTGAATTGATTAGCCCGAGGACGCGACGCGTACGCTACCTCTCAAAAATCATTCGATGTTTAACATAATCCTGCGCATCCGTGGAGTGAAAAGAAACGGAAGTGAAGGAAAAACAACGCAGGTGGCTCGTTTATAATTGCTTTATCGTTTCTTTCCAATTACACAGGCCAACTTCGGCACAGTCAGTCGCGATTCCCACGTTCCCCTCCAAAATATACAAAATCAGTTTTTCCAGAACAAGCACAGCCCGTCCTCTCGCGAAACGCATCAAATTTGCATAGTCCTCGTTGCTCCTCGCGACTGACTGCTCCTCGCAAATGGTTTTTGTCGTTCGTGAAACTATTTTTGTGCGGTAGCGTACGGTGTGCGGCGATATTGCGACATCATTGAGGAAAGAGAAACGAAATAGAGAATCATCGAAACGGATGATCGTTCAGCGTTGCGGCATGGTATGCGTATAAATAGCAATAAACACTTTTAATAGTGTTAATAATACTAATCGTAATCGATAAATGGTGTTACGGTCTGCGAAAACAACCACTAAATGACACACACACACCACTGTACAACGAGATTGCTTCCGGATGAGCACGCGGAAGCAAGATCGTGTCCTCTGGTTCCGGTCGAGACACAGCTCTGCCTCTAATAAGGTACGGCTCCCGTGTTTCATCCTTAAGTACTGAATACAAGTTCATATTATCGTCGTTTACGAGCCATTATTATTGTTAATTACTTGTTTATACGTTTTACATTCAACGCGCCACTGTAACACACCGCGATCCACTTTTGCCGATTTCCATTCGCCACGGTTCCTACCGCCCCCGCGTCGCCCACAGTTTTTTTTCCACGGCCGACTCGCTCGTTTGCCAAAACGATCTCACAACTTGAAAATTCAAAAGTTCTTCGAGCTGAAAAATGGATCTATTTAACATATTGCTAAGCAGAAGAGAAGCAAAAGAACGAAAGAAAATTGCTGGTTTATGAAGTCAAAGTAGCTTCGAGTATAAAGCGTTGAGAACACATCACCGATACATAGTTTTTGAAACAAATTTTCGAAGACCAACACAACAAATAAACAATGTCTAAAGAATTTAAAAGAAGCCATACGTCGAATTGTGCAAAATTTTATTGTTTTGTAGAGTAAAATGATCTACAAACGCGGTATAATTCCAGACTGCAGACTTTATGCGTTTAGGCATAGAAAAATGTTTGAAAACGCTTCAATAGGATTTTTATTTTCATCGAAATCTAACAGAGTAAAGTTTAAGTCCATGCCAGCTAATGGACATTATACACCAGCGCGAAGATCCGTGGTCAAACAATGACCAAGGAGCTTCGTAATGGTTGGAAAACAAATCAAATTATAGTTACTTAAACGTCGCAGCAGACGAGCGATCAGTATTTCGTTTTCGCCTTTCTAATCGTGTTTAAATATCGATATTATCAAAGCTACTCCGTTTTACATTTCGTGTATAATAAAATACATTTATTATTAGTCCTGGACCACGTGAAATTTCGCATTTGATCCTCGCGCGATTCACACGACAAATAAAAGAAGTAGTATCACATGGATTACATACGGTGGTCGCCGCGTGACGTTCACGTTCGTTCGGTATGTAACGAAAAGATTCAAACGACACACCTCTCCGCGTTATATGCGGCCCCCTCTTAAAAATATATCATTTGTTCCTCCGCTCGTTTTGCGAAACGTTTTCCCTTGAAACGTGTGTACGATTTACGTAAGGGATTACGGTGAACTCACCGAAGCATTTACACCTTCCTGACGCTATAGTCCGCGTTTCGTCCATTAAAACCTGATTAACAAAGTAAGCTATTCACATCGTTCCGATTATTGTGAAATCAGACTACAAAAATTTCTGTTTGCATACATCTTCTAGATGATACAATCTGCATAAAATTATTGCGACCGCCATAAAATGTACAAAATTGCATAGTACAATAAAGATCCACTTCGATTGATCGAAAGAGTTCACAGTATTCCCTCGGCCAAAGATGCACAATAAAAATTTCGTACACACGCAAAGTCATGATAAAAATTACTGCGGTTTTTCTCGCCTCAAATGCCTCGATTACTTTAACAATTCTATTGAATAGCCTGAACGAAAGCGAACTCGTTTCCGGCGGTCGTACGCGATGGCTTTCTTCCAAAAACAACATCATCCCCTAAACGAATGCCATTCACATTGAGAACTTATACGTAATCGCCTCTTCTCCATGTAAGCGTAGCGCGTTCCGCAAAAAATGCAAACTCTGTTCATCACAGCAAAGGGCATAGAACGTGATAGAGGGAGAGAGAGAAAAAAAAAGAGAGCGAGAGCGCGCGAACGAAAGAGAAGAACTTCTAAATAGCGTATCTATCGTTGCAAGCGGATACACAACGCCTCCATTTAATACTTGGTTTGCATCGGTTTGCGGTTCGCCGCGCGTGGAAACAGTAAGCATCTCTGTATAATGTATCTATATATATTAACATCTCATCTATAAGCGAAAAAACGAACATATGTAGTTGAACACGCTAGAAACGAATTATATCCTATCCGGTGTTTCTATCAAGTTAATGAACCCTTCGCAGTACACTGTAGGAACACAATGGTTCGGATTAACACTTCGCCTATCGGCGGTTACTTAATAGTCTTTTCTAAATCAGAGATAAATATATTGTGACCTTTTAGCGAATTGTCCAGTAGCGAGAGCAACTTCATTCGTGATAATCTTCTATTCGTTAATCCTCTACGAGATCAGTATTTAGAAGAGAGATTATTGACTGCAATAGCTAAAGTGTTAAGTCTTTCTTTAGAGAAGCGTAGAAAGTTGAACTGTATTGCGAAGGATCAACGTCGTCGTAACTGATGAGTACGTGTACTATCTCATAAAGACACGAGCTCTTCACTATTTTCATCTTATGTAAGCCAATCTGCCCTTTGCGTTCTTCCTGGGATACCCTGTACCCATCGAATAAAACTCTGAACCGTAGAACGAACGTCAAAGAAACGGAAGTTTTTTTTTCACCGGAATGGAAATACCATCCCGGTAGATGTGCGCCAAACGTCTTAACAAACAAATAATTTCGACACGAACGTTGATGATGACAAAATTTGTCTCGTCGAGAGAAAATGAATTTCTTTCCCAGTTGCACGACACGTAAACGGCTTAAATACAATATGCATCTCTAAAATAGAACAGACTCAAAAACTCACTCGTATAAATGATAAAATATAGTGCGCATAAAATCCCTAACTCTATTAAATAATTTCTATTAAGCGCTTAACACGGGAATCGTCTAAAAACTAATTACATATTATGAATATAATGTAATAGCATTATATTAACTTAATAACTTTATATACCAACAATGTGCAGTATCGTGATATAAACATTATACCGTGTCGTCCGATTCGTTCGACAGTGTAGACGCAACAGTTTCGAACAGATTCTTCAATGAAAAAACATGATTGGTAGTGTTATTGTTTTTTTTTTACTTTCTGTTTCTGAGATAAACCGTGTGTGTCGACCTTGTCGTTTGATAAACGACGATACTTTCGAAACAACAATAAGAATTACGTATCATGATACTTGAGACAAGGTGTATCCGATGAAAATAGAAACGCAGGACCGAGTATCATTATTGTTCCAACATTTTACGATGCTAAAATCTGTTCTCTAGCCGATATGAATTAATCTCTTCACGTATCGATTCACGCTGTACACGATTTTTTTCGATGATTCTTGCCGCCAACGAGTAATTAACTTACAATTCCAACAACAAGAATCATATAAAAATGGTGCGTACTCCGGCTTGAACACCATTCAAGTGTAAATTCCAAGTATAAAAACTTGTTACGCATAATAAATTACAATTCGTGAGGAAACCTCCGCTAATTAAAAAACAACAGTTTTTTACCATCTTTCTCGGAACGTAAAAAAAGAACGAGCGCTACTACGCGTACCGGGTGTACAACTATTTTACAAAAGTCTACATTACTAATCTTCACCCCCTTAATTGTTCTGGTATCACCGATTTCGGTCTTCACGAGCAACCGAAACTTTTTATCGAGTATCATTTACCGTTCGATCGGATGTCCGCGATTTGTTAGAAAATTTATAATCAGTCACTTCTCGTACAAATGAATAGAATGTTATGCAGCCAGCGACTCCTGGCCCGAAGCAATGGTCACGTTAGCAATGATTAAGTTAGTTAAATAACATGCGCAATTACACTTTCGTTACAAGATAGCACGGGTGAAATTCTTTGGAGGAGTTATTTGTCGGGTGACGAGACGAGATCATTCATCGGGCGTCCTTTGCCGTTAATTTTTCTATTAATTCTTGTAACGGCGCTAATTCTCTTCTCTCGATCAAATTGAATTCCTATCGCACAGACAGATAAAAGGCAATTAGAAAAATTATCTATCTATAGATAATCTATCAATAGATCATTTATCGCTATTAGAAAACCGTAGAATGATAGCAAGCATCTTGATTTACCTGAACGAAAAATATGAAATGTTTGAAAGATGTGTTTAAATGTGCTTCTTCTCCTAACTGCACCACTTCGCTGAAGTGTTGATGGTAGATATGGGCGTATACTCTGAACAGTCGTTTCAATATTGTCTTTGCAATGGACAGAAAGTTTTTTGGAAAGGGAACACCTAAAAAATCAGAGCTATTATTATTACATTTCATAATGTAAGAGTACTTTGTCTAACAAGGTAATATCGTTCACCAATCTTGGAAGGAAATAATGTTTCGTCGTCTAACTGATCCTGTACCCAGGTCATTAAGTAGTCAATATACTTTGGAGCAGAGCACTTGATTGGCTTCTTGACAGTGTGCCCATCTGCCCAATGGTACTCATATTTTGGTCCTGCAGACATGATAGGACAACTTTCTTCGGTGCAGAATTCTGTGATAGTGCCATATAACATGTTGATTTGATTGAAGAAATCAACAGCTGAAACCACAATAAAATTATACAAACTGCTATAGGAAACAAATAACAATTTATATAATTCTTTGCTTACTGTTTACAGCAACCCATTCATTCAAGTCTTCACCCTCTGGAAGCATAACTGCCAGTCTCAAATTCCCAGATCCTAGGGTGGCAGCAGCATGTTTCATCAGGTCATACTGATGAGTCCCCTCGGGAATATTCTTCTTTGGCTTGAAGGTCTTCGAAGATCTGCTTCCACTTTAAAAATTTGTAGAAATAGTTTTCTAGCATATGGATTTTCGTATATCTGGTGCTCCGATAAATCAAGCATAAATCACCGTTTTTCACTTAACAAATGCACAAATTAGTGGCCATGAAACATCAGGTATATATAAGTTAATAAAATTTTGATACAAGGCCCTAGCAACAACATGATCCGAAATATTTCGAAAATAATTCGAAATTCTTTTCAATTTCAAATGCTACATAAAGAAAAAAAATACGTGCAATTTAATAGAATCATTATCTAAAGACTTGTTATGGGCATTATGTAAAATTGGAGTTTGCACAAACATCCGTAAACAGTTTATTCGGTGCAAAAATTGCATCGGGCATGGAAGTAAGCCGAGACTGTTTACTGTTTACCGAAAGTTGTGTCGGCCAGCTTCGATCGGGGCGGACGTGAGAAAATCGATCGATTTGAATCACGCGTGAGGACCTCCACCCCAATACCGAGCATATCGCGGTGAGAAAACTGCATTTCTTTCTGCGATAACGAGTGTCTACACGATAAACTTGACGTATGACGAATACGGTGCGCGTGGAACGGAGCACGGGTGAAAGCGGCAAGAAGAGGAGGCGGAGGAGGAGGAGGAGGCCGAAGAAATCGTAGAGAGTAAGAGACAAAAACGACAGAAGGAAAGAAACGATGTATTTTTCAAAGAAATTATGGTATCACGCTATTTTTAGTTATCCACCGATTGGTTGATCGGAATATGCACGAATTCGAGCGGAACAGGCCCGGAACCTAAATTAGCCGAGCTTAGACGAACGAAAACTAGCGGAGGCGGTTTCTGTCAATATTTGCGACCCGGTTCGTAAAACGTATTGCCAATTCTTTTCTACGTTGTCATTCGCCGTTCGTATGCGTTTTTAACGTTAACATAGGGCTCCAATACGCGGGGTCCTTCTCTTGTTTTGTTTCGTGGATCCTGCGGGATCGCTGGACCGCACTCGGTAGGAAAAGTCGATTTTCACTCGAAACAAGAAGGAAAAAAACAACTTACAATAGGAAGCTCATTGTGCGGCCGTGCGATGACCTGTCGCTGATATTCGATTCACAGTTACGCGGCCGCACGTGTCGCCGATTCCCTCCGAGTCGCACGACACTATCAACCTCGAACGTAGACGATACTCCTTCGTATCCACCATACACTATCTCACGATTCTACGGTAGACGTTTTGTCAGCTACCTTCTCCGAGATCCCTCAACTTCAATCGTCCGCACTGCTGTACGGTAGACGATCTCTTCGAATCCTACCACGACCCCTGCCGTGATTACAGAACGTATTAAAACACCGTCGAATAAAGGGTTCGCATGGCGGTAGTGTTTCAAACAAATAACGCTTATTGTGTGGTAAACGACACCTCGTTTTACAATAAGTTTTACAAAATAGTTCTGTGCTCTTGGTTTGCTTTTTGGTTGCTTAATTTTGCCACAATTAATGTTTTTAATCAGATCTGCATTGCGCGTATCTGGGCCGATTGTGGCGCCTATTACGATGATAAAATGGAACTTCGAACGGGGTCCGTACAGCACCAATTATGTGGGTGGCAAAACGCTCAAACTGTTAGCCAAAATCGACTGTCGGTAATTTGGCTAATAGTTTGAGCGTTTTGCCGCTGACTTAATTAGCGCTGTACGGATCTCGAAGAGAGTTTCACTTTTTGACCAGAAGGGGCGTTATAATCGTCGTTATATGCGCAATGCAGGATAGCGTAAAAACAATAATTATGACAAAATCAGGTTACAAAATAATAAACCAAGGGTACGGAATTGCTCAGGAGAATCTATTGCATCTATATCACACACAAAAACAAATAACCCATTTCTTCAACGTGTAAAATGCATAAATATGTATATATTCGTAAAATACAATAAGGAAAGGTCTTGTGCAGATTTGATGCATTTAGGAATATTTGGGTAGATGTTTCCTGTTTAATTTACAACTTATAACTATGTTTAAAAACAATTTGTACGTCAGTTGTCTCATATTCACATTTGAGTCATACAACAATTAGCTTCTGTTTCATATATATAGGAATTCTTTTGATACTACAGTTTTAAATATTTTTTTGTGACATTAATGCGTATAGTATTTTGAATTTCTCCGATTAAAAAGTTGAATACTCTTTTTATATTAATTTAGAATATACATAACGTCTTCTATATATTTTACAAATTTTATTCATTACAAAAAGAGTGTATTTGTTAGAAAGAGCTGTTACTGATAATTTATTTGCCGGATCACCTTGGTGATTGTAAACCAGCCTTGAACACCCTTGAAACGAACGCCATTTTGCTGGTAGACTGGCAAAGCGTGGTGTTGGCCGAGCGTTTGCTGTCAATTAAAATTAATTTGTGATTTTTCTCGTCCATATTTCAACACTGAATATTTGTAAGTATAAACAATATGCTTTATTTTTAAAAGTTTATAAGATTTTTCTCAGAAGAAGCCTACAGCGAAGTTTTAACAATATTACGCATTCACCAAAAACGAGATTTTTTCTACGAACTTCTCGCATTGCTGTTTCTTACACCTTATTTGTTTTTTTTTTCTATTAGTATGAACTTATTGTTAACTTCTTGTATTAGCAACACATTATGAAGTTTTTGCTACATACCTATATAGCTACTTTATGTTTCTTTCTTTTACGTGACCTTCACATTTTTTTATCCAATTGCTCTTTCCATTGTTTAATATGAAATTAATGAAAAAATGTTTACAATATTTTACCTACATTCATGTAAAACTCTGGTACTTCAGTACGGTAAGAAGGCTTGTGTTCAAAATCAAATACTATGTAGTGAATTTGTGCAAATATTTTGTTTTTGTTTAGTTTATATCATTTACATTATAGTCCACTTGTAGTTTGAAGAAATTTGTTGTAGATATTTATTAGATTTTTAAATTCCAAAAGTAGAGTCAACTTTAATGTATGAGCGCTGAAGAACTAAAGATTATTTAATAATATGAGTTTAGATAAGCACATTCGAACTATTTTGTAACATATCCTATATTAGATTTCAGCCATGTCGAACGGTAGTGGAGATCATGATGACGAAGGCTATGTTGTTAAACTACGTGGACTTCCATGGTCTACTACTGTTGATGAGATTATGAAATTCTTCAGTGATTGTTCCATTTCAAATGGAAAAAACGGTGTTCATATGACTATGTCTAGAGAGGGTCGTCCTAGTGGAGAGGCTTATGTTGAAATGGATACACCTGAAGATATAGAAAAAGCTTGTAAGAGAGACAGAGACCACATGGGACATCGTTACATAGAAGGTAAATTAAGATGTATACAAGTAGTCCAATTTTCTATTAGCAAAATAATACAGTATATATTATATATATTTGATCATTTAATGAATCTGTGAAAGCAATGAATTTTCCTTTGACCTTAGTCTTCAAAGCAAAAAGAGGTGAAATGGAGTGGGTAGTCAAAAGGAGTGGTTTAAATCTGGAAAATGCTATGGATGATGGTTGTGTGAGACTCCGTGGCCTGCCATTTGGATGTTCCAAAGAAGAAATAGCACAGTTCTTCTCAGGTATTTCATACAATATACATCACCTTGTATTTGCAACTATTTTTTCTTACAATATATTATTAAATTTTCACTTAAACCTTGATAACCAGTGTATCCTCAAATTTTTCTTTTACTCAAAATATTTCCCTCTTGTACGATTTTTGTTGATTAAAAAAATAATCTTAAATCACAGAGACCAAAATTCTTCTTTTGTATTCAAATATCAATGCATTTTAGAATTTCATACATGTTTTTATAATAATCAGAGTCTCTGTTCTTCATAATTATCAAACTGCCTGAGTTAAGATTTAAGACTTTTAAGATTAAAATTCCTGTGTTCTACTAGCCTTGAAGCAAAAGACTTTTATTATAATTTCCATGCGCTTTCTATTTTGTTCAGAATACATCTTTGTTTTTTATTAAAGGTAGAACTTAATTCTTAACTTTGGCCTAGAGAAATATATTTTTTTTTTATCTTTCTTAAAGAATATATGTATCTCTATATTTTTTGGAGCGAGACGTTTTGCACATAATGTGCAAAGGATATTAAAATCTTGCTTCTTTATAAGGGTTTTAATAAATTGACGATACTTTAATTAATAATGGGTGTTACGCTACAATGTCGATGTTTGATTATGTGTGGGTCAGGGTTGGAGATATTGCCGAACGGGATTTCACTACCGACAGACTACACGGGCCGCAGTACTGGGGAGGCTTACGTTCAGTTTGTTAACAAAGATGTTGCGGAGCGCGCTCTGCAGAAACACAAGGAAAAGATAGGACACAGGTGGGGCACTGACGCTAGCTGGGTTTGGGTATACTTATGACTTTTCAATATCATTTTATGATCGTAGTATATGTAGGTATATAAATTTTGTTAGTAAATAGCGGGAAAAAAATTTGTCAATAGACGCGGTTTTTTTATTACACTCCAATATTAGCAGAAGTTAATGAAACATGAACGAATACTAAACAATTGTGTAACAGCTTATTGTATAAATCGCTTCACTCATTCGTTAAGTTTTACATGTGACATTGGTTACATAAAGAAACTGCGTCTATCCGAATACAATTAAAAGAAAGTTAGTCGTACGTAAGCGAAAGTACTGTTGGCCCAACTGAAACCTATGGGTGGGTGCCGGGCGGGAGGTACCCCCTTACATCGTCACCAAACCCCATGGGAGGTGGGTAGGGCTAACCCAGGATGGGTGGGCGCTACAGAGGTAGTTATCATCGATCTTAATCTGGCACATCTGTTTGACAATTGCACAATTGTACGTTTTATGCAAACAAAACCAAGAACCAATATCAAGCTCAAAGGCTTTGCACAATTTTCTTTTGTTTCAACAAAGTATCACTGGTAAAGTACAGCTCGTAATTGCACGAAAATGTTATTACTGTGATGGTAGTACGATGCGCTAACTCTGACGTTCTAGCTTTCTCCAAGGTCATGAAACTGTTCAATTTCTGAGAACACTTTTCTTTTAGTTGTATCGCTTCTCGATACGCGGTCTTAGTTTCTTTGTAATCGAATTGCATAAACTGCAATTGTAATTGTCATATACCTGAGGATCATCAGCATCTCAAAGGCTAGGGTGACATAGGTACGACAGAATGCAATGTCACCGTGGGAGGGTATCTACACAGGTTTAATAAATCCGTGGAGGTGCAGTATGAACAGTTAATCTGTTACAAAGTCTTCAATATGGATCTCTTCTTTGAATCATTTCTTTCTTTTTTTTGTTTCTTTTCTCGCATCACACAATAATCGAGTTATTATACTACCTGCTGCGTGCAGAAAATCTAATCTTGGTTTCACATTACCCATTTTTACATATCTCTTCTTGCTTTTGTTTCAAAATTTGAACTTTGTGCTCATTGATATTTTTGCATTGAAGTTTCCTATTCGAAGGCAGCCGATTACAAACGGCAGTAACGTCTCTGTAAGGATATTAACAATGTTAATATCGATCTTAACAGATACATCGAAATCTTCCGAAGCAGTTTGTCAGAAGTACGAGCTAGCATTGGGCCAAAAATGAGAGGTGGGCCAATGGGTGGTTTTAATCAGAGACCAGCTCCCTATGATAGAGGTGCGCGATTCGGTGGGATGAACCGATTTAGCAATAACAGCAGAGGTTCTAGAAACAGAGGTAATAACCATGTCAAATTATTATTTAAAGTAAATTTAGCCACGATTAATCTTATGCTTTTCACATTGTCGAACGTTCGGAAGGTAAGACACCTTATTGATCTTGCTTTCTTACTTCTTGATACGTTACAGATTTTGATGGCGGTCCCTGGGGAAGCGGAAACAACTTCGACTCTCGCGGTGGAAGTATGGGTATGCGTGGAGGTCTAGACATGAAGGGTGGAAACTTCAGAGGCAGTGGTGACACATGGGGTGGCAATTCCGGTATTCATGGAATACACATGCGTGGATTGCCATTCAAAGCTACAGAACAAGATATAGCTGATGTAAGTTCTCACTTGAAATAAATTCATTAATGATTGCAAAATATAACTACAATGAAGTTAATTACAGTTCTTTAGACCTATTGAGCCAGTGAATGTACGGATTATTCTTGAAAATGGCGGACGTCCATCAGGAGAGGCTGATGTTGAATTCGCAACTCATGAAGAAGCTGTTAAAGCAATGACTAAGGTTTTTATATTTTACCGACGAAAGAAATAATAATTGTTCTTCACCTAAAACTAATACTTAATATGTGTTACAGGACAAAAGTCACATGTCTCACAGGTACATTGAATTATTCCTTAATTCAATTGGCGGCTCGAGTGGAATGTCATTGGGCGGTATTGGAAACTTTTGCGGAGGTATAGTTTTTAATGAAAACAAAATGATTTAAATTTATTTTTAAACCGTATGTAGATTGAAATTTTAATGATTTGTTTTACCAGGTTTGGGCAATAACTTCAGGCCAGGTTACTCTCCAAACAGAGGCTTCAGCTCTCAGTTAGGTGGGAATAATTATAATAGTTTTTGAGGCCGGGTATCGCGTTTCTTACGCTATCGACGGTAAAACGTATTGCAAATCAAAGTTTTTTAAACAATGAATTGTATCAACAATGACAATTTAATTTCGAGTTTACGTTAAATTAGAAATTAATATACTGTTTCGCTCTATACTTAGACCGAATACGTACATATTAATTTTAAGCAGAACATGCAGAGATCTTATGTTTCACTTTTGATAACGCTATAGTATTATTGATAAACATTACTTAGTTTAGATATGTTAAGAAGATAAATAAGGATTCATTTATTGCGTGTTCTATTTTCTTTTCTTCCATTTTTGTTTTGTTTCTACGTTTAAATATAATTATAAATTGATTAAATTTTGTTGGATAAAAAAAATAAGAAAGAGATCTAAGTCACAGGAATTGTTCAATGTTTTCCTTATTTCTTTTCTTCTACACACGCATAGTTTTAAATGCATTGTACATCCGCAATTAATAAGCGTATTAGTAAATTTTGTAATAACAGTTTCGAGAAATTATTGACAGAGTTAGGAATTAAACATGTTTCTATTCGTGCGAAATAGTAGTTAGCATATTTGTCGGATGCAAATAATATTCAATAATTAATTCATACTGTAACATATTTATCTAAATAATAATTGTCAGTTATATTTACATAGTAACTTACTGACTTTTCTAAATAGTACAATCGCACGATATCTTGGAAATTTATTCAGCATATATAATCAAATCTTGTTGTACTATTCCACTTTTGGCATTTATGAAATTGTATATCTAGTTCTGAAGCTATCGATTTAGTTTAGCTTGGTGTGGAGAAACTATCTCAAAGTAGCTTTTTTATTCGAAACCATTTATTTTATAATGAACAAAATAAAAGACAAAAGCAGGAAATTAACAAAATTTCGTGTAATTTTGTTTAATGGTGAATGTAATTTCATATAAGCCAATTGGTTACTTGCAGCATCTTTAAACGACTATCTTGGAAAACCAACAACTTAAATCTACATGTAATATTTCACTGTGTATAAGTGAACAGAGTTAGAATACGATTTTAAATATTTCATTGTGAAAAAGAATGTCGTACACGAGGAGAGTATGTCTGTATTCATTTTGGGCCTTATATTTTGAATGTAAGAGGTGTCCATGCTCTATGAATGAAAACTATATCCTCGTAAATTATCTTGTGCATGAAAAATTCGTAGGAATGGTGTATGTTTGATGTGATCTGTGTTTTATAAAGTATAACAATAAATATTATCTTCATAACAGATGTCTTTTATACTTGGAACACATTTTTACACAAAAAAAAGAAAACGCAATAAAATTATATATTGCAATGTACAATGGATTATATCTTTTATTTAAAGTTTTTATATTCACCAATCTATGTACTTACAATTAAATTTTAATGAGTTTGCAAATGCGTCATATGCTTGCACTTCATTGAATATGTACATTCGATCATGTTATTCATACTTCTATTAATAATGGAAATATGATAATTTGTAATCTACGTATGCCGATAATTCAAGTTTGGCGTGTGATTGGTTGTACTTGTCTAGCGGTGAATTCAACAAGGATAATTAAATGAATCACAATGTATAATAAAGTGGCACGCCTTTTGGTAAAAAAGTGAAGCTCCTTTCGAAGTCCGTACAGCTCCAATTAGTGCAGTGTCAAAATGCTCAAACTGTTAGTCAAATTATCGACGATCGACTTTGGCTAACAGTTCCAGCGTTTTGTCACTAGCCTAACAGGCGCTGTACGGACTCCGAAGGAAGCTTTATTTTTTTCTCCGAAAGAGGGTGCTAACATCACCATTATACATATGTATGTCAATGCAGGATCACCGAAAAACAATAATTATGTAAAAATTAGATCATAAAATAATGAACCAAGGGTACAGAATTGCTCAGGAGAATTTACTGCATCTGTATCGCATACAAAAACGAATGACGCATTCCTCCAGCCTGTAATAACATATTTTTATTTCTAACCCTAACTTGTAGTGGAATGTTTCCATACGATAGAAACGAAGTAATAAAATCCTAAGTGAAACTAAGTAGCAGATTTAGTATCACATCCGAAAAATATTTATTTCAATGATACACTTTATGTTATTATAAGCCATAAGCAATACCGAATCATTTAAGTTTTGAAGTACAGTATGTGTACTGTCAGGGGCAAACCATAATGCGGAGATTTGAATGCTGAAGCCGCAGGTATATTTGCTCAGTCTCTGTGATTGATTAGAAAAGATTAGATTCCTTATCTGACCATCAGGGTACTCGACGTTTATTACTGACGTCAAGTGAAAGACGGCGCGTTAGGCTCGTGTATGTATTGTATTATAATATCAACCAATTCATATTCTCATCTATAGTTCGTTGGTGGAGACAGGAATGTCACTGCTGTGAAGCGAGACATAACAGAATTTTTTCGGCACATTCTTTTATTTTTTTGTCTGAACCTGTTAAGTTTGAATTTGAAGTTAATAACAGCGTCACGAGTTCAATCTTTACTGATAACAAAGCACGTGGGTTGATATATTAACAATATGCATATGTATATTAGTCTGTGATATCTATGGTGACATTCGATCATGTTTTGATGTCTTTAATATTTGGTAACATGATTTTTTTATCGGTGCAATGATACATACCTGCGTGATACCTACGACTGATTACGATTTTTTTTAAGGACAATTCATCTTATATATTTATGTGTTTCATATTATCTCTCATCAATTTGCAGTGCCGGAAAACATGGATGACATTCACAGAAAAGAGGATGCTGATATCAATAATGAAGAGATTGAGAATAATGAGAATGTGATTTTTACCAATGACAGGTGTAATATACAAGAATATATGTTGGATATTTAATTGGCTTTCATAGTCACGTATCAAAATTGCAATGAGTATTATTATAATTCAAATTTATATCTTTCCAGATACAATGATAACTGGGAAGGACAGTCCTTTTTGGTTCCTAATCCAAATGCACGTTCGCCTAAAATAGCTGTAGAATACATCAGAAGATCCGATATAAGTCGGTATAATCCAGCTTTGAAAAATCTTATACCTATACGTCATAAAAAATCGTATGTACTTCAATAACTTTCCTCACAACAAAACTGCCTCCACACATTTTTTTTCTCATGTTTCAGAAACAAAGAAACTACACCAGCAGACAGTGCTGGATTATTTTCATATATATTTTATACTTGGGTAACACCTTATATATGGAAAGCATATAAAAAGGGTATTAGTATAAATGATGTACCATGCATTTCATCTTATGATACTTGCAAATACAATGCACAAAGGTAACTATTGTATATTGATGTAATTTGTTTTTATTTTTAACACTTTACTGACTGTGTAATGAAATGATTAAATAATCCTTTTTGAAATTTTATTAATCTTCAGATTGGAGGTACTTTGGCAAGAAGAATTAAGCAATCGTGGTCCGGAATTGGCATCTTTTCAGATGGTCGCTTGGCGATTTGTGCGTACGAGGATATACATAGCTTGGTTCTTACTAACTTGTTCAACACTCTGCGGATTTATAAGCCCTGTATGACTCATTTTTACATAATTTTTTTGGAACTTTTATACCCACTTATCTTTTAAACTGTTCGTTGTTTAAAGTTATTAAATCATTGTTTCCTTCCAGATGATATTAATGAGGAAATTATTAGAACATGTTCAGTCTCCAGAAGAAGATGCATGGGAAGGTATAAAGTGGGCACTATTATTAACATGCTGTGACCTTTTGCGAATGATATTTTTCACTTGGACATGGAACACAAACATTAGAACAGGACTGAGGTTGAAATCTGCTTGTGCCACTCTTCTGTACAAGAAAATGATAAGACTAAATAGCCTCGGAAATAAAAGTACAGGCAAGGTAATACTTGATCAGTACTCGCGCGAATTTCAAGGTGCATATTAATTTATTATTCTCACTTTGTGATTTTAGTTAGTGAATTTATTTACTAACGATAGTCAAAGACTATTCGACGTCGTCATTTATGGACCCATGATACTTAACGGTCCGATAATTATTATTTGTGGTATACTTTACATACTGTGGATATTTAGTCCAATCGCTCTTGTCGGAACGCTCGTATTTCTTCTATTCTATCCTTTCCAGGTAAATATTTTGATCTGTACAATAATTTAAAAACCTTTCTCTCAATAGTTTGAAGTACATTATAAATGCATGCTGATTTTTACAGTATCTAATGTCCCGTGGAGTTGGATACTATCGTTCAAATGCAGTAATCATTGCAGATATGCGAGTGAAACTGATGAATGAAATCCTGGATTGCATCAAATTAATTAAAATGTGTTCATGGGAGAAATATTTCTTCTCCAAACTTATTTGTATTATTTTCAAATTAACATAGTTAACTACTACTCTGGTATTGTACATCTATGCTATAACTAATGTCTTTTAGCTATACGAAGAAAAGAAGAGAGCTGGTTGCACAAGACTGTATATTTTCAAAGCCTTGCTATTTCTTTAACACCAGCTGTACCTGTAATATCGGCGATCGTCACGTTTTTAGTACATTTATCAACAGGCCATAATTTAACTGCTGCTCAGGTATAGTCTTCTGAATATCAATGAATTAATAATATTACAACAGTAGATTTTTTGGAGGAATATTAGAATAAGTAATTTTATAATAAACAATTGTTGTTTCAATGGCCAGTGAAACATTTATGACATATGCTCAAGGATATATATGAAACAAGTTTTGCATTTAATGGACTATGTATTGCAGGCTTTCCCAGTTATAACATTTTTCGGAAATATGTTGCGACTGGCACTCGTTTCACTTAAGGACTCCACACGATATTTTTTCGACGCTCGTATTGCCCTTACAAGATTCAAGGTCTCCCAAACTTTAAGTTTGTAACTTACATAACACTTACACTTGCGTTAAGAATAATATGCACCTGACTGTCTCAGTCAGTTTAACATTACGTTAAAAGCTTCTCGTAATAGTTGCGCGTGTAATGGGGAAAGTGCTGTATGCCGTACAAATAAGTAAAACATAATTGCTTTTTCTCTTACTCCTCCCTCTGATGTTATCTATATTACCCATATATATCTACCATGATATCGTGTTTGAAATGGGTGTTGTATATATTTAGAAATAATTCACTAAAAACGTAACAATTAATACCATTAATTTAAACTACGATATGTTACTTTTCCAGGTGTTTCCCTTCATATCATTACTCAATTCTCAATTTCGTTCTTCTTTTATGTTTATACAAGTGGCCTTAGTTAATATTGCCGAGTCAAAGATAACATTCGACAGACTGCAGGTGGTTATTTTTATCTATTTAATTGTAACGATAATTGCTAACAGTAGTAGTGTAATCATGGAAATTGCATTAATGCAGCTATATTTTTAGCAATTGTAGGAGTCTTAGTTTTGCGAATGATGAGTTAATAGCATACATGCTTTGTCGTTTGTTGTAATGCATAATGTAAAATGGTATGGGTATATGTACTGCATTATGGTTAATGTACTGGAAACTTGCATGTTATGAACACTTTGTGCTTAAAACAAATCACAATGCAATAATTTTTGTTATGTACTTTTTTAAGTTCTTACAACTCAATTAACGTGACCAATTTGAAGTACAGCTTGAGCGATAAATATTGTACTCAAATAATTTAAGCGATACTCCGTACAAACCTTCATATTTATATGCACTGCATTAGTTAGGAAGTAAGCATGCTAATCGGGAATGTATCTACAATGAAAGAATGTGTTGTTACTGGCGAACATTATTTTTATCAACTATTCAACTTTGATATACACTTCTAATGATTAGCGATGTTTGTGCAGAGCGTATTGTTTCTAGAAGAAAACATGTGCCAGGCATCAAAACCAATTGTGAAATCCGAAGCAGTAGTCATTGCTGATGGTTCATTCTGTGAGGAAAATTCCATTTTGCAAAGAAAGTGAGTTTTTTTTAACAAAATATTTGTCACACTTCTTGTAATTTTATTAAAACTAATTTCTAACATGCGATTTCAGAAGCGATATCTTGAATTCAAAGGAGAATGCTAAAGTGGAAAAACTTAATGATTGTTATGAAGAGTCTCGTTATGTCGAAGTACTTTCAAACATTAAATTTGGGGCTGCAAAAGACGGATTAGTAGGAATCTGCGGCCACGTAGGAAGTGGAAAGTCTAGTCTATTGCTTGCTGCCTTAGGACAGTTGAAAATGACTCGAGGACACATTTTCAGAGAAGGTTCATGCGCCTATGTCAGTCAGCAAGCATGGATTATTAATGCAACGCTTAGAGAAAATATTTTATTTGGCAATCAGTTCGATGCTAGACGATATTATCACGCGGTTACAGTATGTAACTTAAAAGAAGATATAAATATGTTGCCCGGTGGAGACGATACCGAGATTGGCGAGCGAGGTATAAATCTTTCAGGAGGTCAAAAGCAAAGAGTTGCTTTGGCTAGAGCACTTTATGCCAATCGGTGAGAAATGTGTTTCATTTTTTTTATATTGACGTAAGTCAGTAATTTATAAAAAAATATTTACTTGTTTTCCTATTATCTGTTTAAGAGATATATATTTTCTGGATGACCCGTTGAGCGCGGTAGACGTACACGTGGGATCATACATTTTTAAGAATTTAATACTCGGAGCACTCAAGAACAAATGTGTTCTCTTTGTGACGCACCAAGTTCAGGTAGCACTTGTTATCTCTGAAGTTTTTGTACTACGAATAAATCGGCATAATTTTTCATTAATTCTAGTTTTTGAAACACTGTGATCAAATATATTTATTGAGTAATGGTAAGATCATAGAACAAGGTACTCACGATGAATTGATGCAGTTGAATAAGGAATATACTGCCATGGTGAACAGCACGCTATTAAAGACTGACGATAATATAAAGGAGTACGTATCACGCAATCGTCGCTTCAATATCGCTTGATCATATCATACAATTTGATTTAATTTTATAGACAATCCAGTGCAGTATCTCAGTTTGGAAGCAAAAGCTCTGAAAACGATTTGAAGACACAAACTATTGGAAGTAACTCAGTAAACAACCATGCATATGATAAATTATCGAGTAGAATGCATGGAGGAGGTATGTTTTGTAATCTGCTTGTAAATTGGATTGAAATTGTTAAACATTCAATTTTTATTCAATTTAGGAGCAACACTTGTCGCGGACGAGAAAGTAGAAACTGGTACAGTGAAATCTCACACATATCACATCTACATCAAATCCGCAGGTGGTTACTTAGTGGCTGCTTTAGTTTTTTTTATACTTTTCCTGAACGTGGGAAGCTCAGCATTTAGTACTTGGTGGTTAGCTACATGGATTAAAGCTGGCGGTGGAGTAAATATTTTTTGTATATTTTCATATACTGACATTCAAATGATAAAAAACGGTAAATGTTATTTTAATAGCTACCTTATAATCATTCCGTCGTTTTCATCTAGAACATCACTGATCTTGAAACTAACGAAACTATAGTATCAGAAAATTTAAGCGATAATCCCGATTACATGTATTATCAAAATATTTATGGTGCTTGCATTGGAGCAATTGTAATCACAAGTTTGATACGTGGTTTAATGATGTCGTACACTACAATTAATGCTTCAACGACGCTTCACTATAAAGTGTTCAAAAAGATGATTGAATCCACATTAACATTTTTTGAAGTTACACCTATTGGCAGAATACAAAATATTTTTAGCCGTGACATTGACGAAGGCAAGAGTGTAATAATTATTTCCAATTTAAAAAAAGTTACTTTATTTTTTTGATTTGTTACTTTCTTTATTTTAGTTGACAATTACATACCGATCAATGTAGAAAATATGGTGCAGAATTTCTTTACATGCAGTTTCCCAATCATTTTTATATGCTCAATAATACCCTGGTTTTCCTTGCCGTTAATCATTCTTAGTGCCATATTTTTTTACGTCAGCAAAATTTTCAGGTGAAAGCAACAAATGTTTAAATAATACAAAAGAATAGTTTTACTGTTCGCATATAGAAAAAGTTTATTATTTTTAGGGTTGCAATGAGGGATTTCAAGCGAATGGAGAATACCTCAAGATCATCCGTTTTGAGTTTCGTTACAACCACGTTGCATGGTCTGAACACCATCCATGCATTTGAAAAAGAAAAAGCATTTAGGAACAAGTATGTTTAGTGAACATTGTTCCTGCAGCTAAAGTTGGTGATACTATGGATTGTTATCATTTTTTTTTTTAGATTCCAGGAATTATTTGATTCAAGCAACTTGTGCCTTTATTTGTGTCAATCAATTATGAGGTGGTCGGCGGCAAGACTTGATAGTTTGGCAATTGCTTCCTCTTCCATAACTGCATTTCTTGTGATAGCGTTCAAATATCAGATATCACCGGCTTTCGCAGGTTTGGTGATGGCGTATGCAACCCAAATGACGGGTGTTTTTCAATATACTGTACGTTTGATGGCAGAAACAGAGACACGCTTCATAAGTGTTGAAAGGATAAGCTACTATTTAAGAGTCAGTAAACAAATTCACTAATGATCAAACTATTGATCATTGTTATTAAACAAGTATATATTGATATGTAATATAGACATTGCAAAAAGAAGGCATATGCAACAAGACGCCAGAAAATCCTCCTAACGAGTGGCCAAGTTATGGTAAACTGGAATTCCATAAAGTTCAGTTGAGTTATAGGAAAGGCCTGGCGCCCGTATTAAATAATATTTCATTTACCATTAACGCTGAAGAACATATAGGTAAGATTATCCCAAAGATAACTTGTTACTTGTTATTAATTGTTGTAATACAATAAATTTCAGGTATTGTTGGACGAACGGGTGCAGGAAAAAGTTCTCTTATCGTTGCTTTGTTTAGGCTAGTCGAAATTTCATCCGGAAAGATTAAGATCGACGGTTTAGATATATCAAAAATAAACCTCGATATACTCAGGAACAAATTATCTATAATTCCTCAAGATCCTGTTTTATTCAGCGGCACTATAAGGTAACTGTAGCCGAGAACTCGGCAAAAAGATACGTTCGAAGGTAATTTAACAAACTATTAATGGGTATCATAGGTCGAATTTGGATCCATTCAAAGAATGCGATGATTCGGATATTTGGGATGCTTTGGAAAAAACCAAAATGAAAGAGAAAGTGAAAAGCATGCCAGGATTGTTAGATGCGTCCGTTGAAGTTGGGGGAAACAATCTGAGCGTTGGAGAAAGACAATTACTTTGCTTGACCAGGGCACTTCTACGGAATTCCAAAGTATAGTGTTATTTTTACAGTCAGCTGACAATTTTGTTGTTATATTAATGTAATATTAGCATTTTCATTCGTCTGTATGAATTGTAGATAATTATTCTGGACGAAGCAACAGCTGCTGTTGATCCTGAGACTGAAGAAACTGTACAGAGTACAATACAAAATGAATTTCTGCACTGTACTGTGCTAACAATAGCCCATCGTTTAAAGACTGTGATCTCATGTGATCGCATTATAGTTATGAAAAATGGACGAATACTTGAATTCGATAAACCATCCATACTCTCATCCAATCCAGACTCTGAATTCTCAAAGATGTTATTGTTAGCAGATAAAGCCATAAAAGGGCCTTGAATCAATTTAATATTTACAATTATAATTAATAAGTATTGACCACAACGTAACAAGTTTATTTTTTATAATACATTGGTCTTGAATGAAGATTCAGAGATAACACAAGAACAATTAATTTTATTTTCTAATGCTTTATATATTATATCTACATTATATTTTATTACAGATGTACTGTATACAATTCTTCCCAAATAAAACTATTAATTTATGTATCTATTACTCAATACAGCAAGTTGTTATTCAATACAAATAAAATATATGTTATTGTAAGTACTTTTGATGTTAATAAGAAAAGAAGATTATTAAATAGAATGATATACAATGGACAATTTTGTGAATCCGGAGACACGTCAAATGACGCGCGTACATTCAAGATTTGAAATATTGATTTACTCACAACAGCAGGCTCTGACTGCTCATGCCCGTGGAGCTCTCACTATCGCTGGAAAGCTCGCGGAATTCTACCAAGAAATGTTCACCGCCATGCCACCAGCTTGTTGTTACTGCTAAGATGTTTATTACACGTTAAGCTCTCTCGTTGCTTTATACTGAAATGTAGTCTATATGAATTGCCGTAAAGGCAATACTTGTCGTCGTCCAAACTGTTAAAAAAAGGTGGGTCAATGTCGTCAATTAAATCACTTTAACCATCATAATATTAGAAAAGTTCTGACCTAAGGGTTACAAAGGTTTTAACTCTATACATTTTAAAAATATACGTAATTGAAAGCTGCATGTTCTTCAGCATTTTAGTTTGTGCTTAAAAATTCTTTTCACTCATTATTATTTTGTATTGTAATCATCTCGATGATGACACAGAAGAACTTGATATGATTGAAAATATTTGTCAACAAGACATCTGTAAATAATACCTATATTGACATTATTAATCGTAATACTGACTTCATTCATATAAGTTATCTTGAGTATCATACTTTAGAAAAAAATTACTAAGCTTCGTATAAATATAAAGTATAAAAATATGTGTACATATGTATATATCTACGGATATTTTGATTTTAGGCCTCACCATTGCAAACATAATACCTATTATGATGCTGGGGCGCAAGCAGAGCCTCAAGGGGGAACCCGTCTTGGCCGATTATGGGCCAGAGGAGTCCCTCAATGAGAGCACTGACATTGAGTGGGTGAACAAGGTAATATCTGTGAGAATAGAATGTAATTATCAACCTTACCTAATGTTTATTAGATACAATAATATTTATCTAATTGTTTCAGCTGTGGGTCAGAAGATTGATGAGGTTTTGCGCCCTGGTATCATTAATTTCGGTTTGCTTGAATACTCCAAAGACTTTTGAAAACATTCCGCCCCTTCAGTATGTTACCTTCGTTTCTGACTTAGTAGTTACATTTTTATTTACCGCTGAAATGATTGCAAAGATGCACATTAGAGGTATACTGAAGGTAATTGAACGTCATGGCCCATATAGAATACATTTACAAGCCCGGCGTTAAATATTGAGTATTTTATTGCAGAAGGACAAATCTTACTTGAAAGACCATTGGTGCCAATTTGATGGGAGTATGGTTGTCTTCCTCTGGCTGTCCGTAATTTTACAGATGTTCGAAATGTTAGGATTTGTTTTGAAATTTAGCTATGTTTCAATATTACGGGCACCAAGACCTTTAATTATGATACGCTTCCTGAGAGTCTTCCTTAAGTTCTCCATGCCGAAAGCTAGAATTAATCAGATATTCAAGTAAGGAACTTGTTCATTGTTTATATACCTCATTTCAATATATATTTCGTGATCTTACATCGTTCATTTATTCTTTCAGACGTTCAAGCCAACAAATATACAATGTAACTCTTTTCTTCTTGTTCTTCATGTCCCTATACGGCCTGCTGGGTGTTCAGTTTTTTGGAGAATTGAAAAACCACTGCGTTCTCAACACAACCCATCCAAAGCACATAACTATAAATAGTCTAGCCATTCCAGATACATTCTGCTCGACTGATCCTGAATCAGGATATCAATGTCCAGAAGGAATGACCTGTATGAAACTCGGATTGTCGAAATATATTATGGGTTTCAATGGGTTTGATGAATTTGGTAATGATGCAAATTAAGCGTTAAAATATTTAGTTACATCATCGACAATTAACAACTTATAGAAATCTTTTTTCCTTTACAGCTACAAGTATTTTTACTGTCTATCAAGCCGCATCACAAGAAGGTTGGGTTTTCATTATGTACCGTGCTATAGACAGTCTCCCAGCTTGGCGTGCAGTTCTTTACTTCAGCACAATGATATTTTTCTTAGCATGGCTTGTGAAAAACGTTTTCATTGCCGTTATCACAGAGACTTTTAATGAGATACGAGTACAGTTTCAACAAATGTGGGGTGTCAGAGGACATATCAGCAATAGTACTGCTTCACAAGTTAGTTGACAGACAATAACTTGTTTGTTAAGAATACATAATCCAAAATATGAATGTATATATAATGTTTTAGATATTAACCGGTGATGATAATGGCTGGAGTTTGGTAACTTTAGATGAAAACAAACACGGTGGTCTAGCATCTCCTGTATGTCATGCCATCCTCAGATCTCCACACTTCCGAATGGTAGTAATGTGCGCAATATTGGCGAACGCCATTACCACTGCGACAATGAGTTTCAAGCATGATGAGAAACCAAGATACACTTACTACAACAATTATTATTACGCCGAGATTGCTTTTACGATATTTTTGGACCTCGAAACGGTGTTTAAAATATGGTGCCTCGGATTCCGCAGTTATTACAAGCATTCGATTCACAAATTCGAGCTGCTGCTGACAATTGGTACAACTATACACATCATTCCGTTCTTCTATCTTTCTGGATTCACATATTTTCAGGTTTCTACTTTAATTTTCATTCGATTTCATCCTAAAACAAAAACTATGAATTAATGAAAATACTAGGAGTAGAATTAAAGTATATATCAGTAAATTAATATAAATTTCTTCCAAAACTAGGTT
This sequence comes from Augochlorella aurata, assembly GCA_028455555.1. Taxonomy (NCBI): domain Eukaryota; kingdom Metazoa; phylum Arthropoda; class Insecta; order Hymenoptera; family Halictidae; genus Augochlorella; species Augochlorella aurata. Next base: position 11,267,832 of record CM052158.1, on the reverse strand, counting down.
TTGAGAGTAGTCAGGCTTATCAAAGCGTCCCCAATGTTGGAAGACTTCGTATACAAAATATTTGGACCTGGCAAAAAGCTTGGTAGCCTCATTATTTTCACCATGTGCCTGCTGGTTATATCGTCCAGCATCTCTATGCAATTGTTCTGTTTTCTTTGTGACTTCACGAAATTCGAAACCTTTCCCGAGGTAATAAACATTAAATCATGCATAGTTTTTGTGAGAATAATGAAGTAACTCTCTTGCAGGCATTCATGTCTATGTTCCAAATTCTCACGCAAGAAGCTTGGGTCGAAGTTATGGATGAAACAATGCTACGAACACACGAAACGATGGCACCCTTTGTAGCTGTTTACTTCATTTTATACCATCTTTTTGTCACACTGGTAAAAATTATTCCTATAGTAATTTAATCCCATGACAGTTATGGACTGACCTCTTATTTACTTTCCAAGATTGTGTTGAGTCTGTTCGTCGCAGTTATATTGGATAATCTCGAATTGGACGAGGACATTAAAAAACTAAAGCAGCTGAAATTTCGCGAGCAAAGCGCAGAGATAAAAGAAACTTTACCATTTAGGTTGAGAATTTTTGAAAAATTTCCGGACAGTCCTCAAATGACATGCTTACATAAAGTACCATCGGATTTCAATCTTCCAAAGGTCAGAGTTAGAATTTTTGAATTGAAATCTTTTAGTGTGAAACAAATAATTTATCATATTCTTCTAAACCAGGTGCGCGAGAGTTTCATGCGTCAATTTGTTTTCGAAATGGAAAACGAAGAGAACGAAGGTGTGAAAAAAGTAAACGAAACTTTTGATTCGAAAATGATATACAGAAAACAACGTCCAGTTAAGATTTTAAACAATCCACCGAAAGTCCGAAACGTTGTTACTAGTCTTAAAAAAGCAGCTGTTACTTACATTATAAAGTATATATAAGCCTCAATAATTATACAACATTAGTCCTTACCTTTTACATATTTTTAGTACTATTTTTCGCAGTGATTCGAACAATCAAAGGCTTCTGTTAGGCGATTCTGCTATGATACCGGTGCCAGGAAAAAGTCTGTTGAAGCCTCAAGGTACTGTTAACAGTGCCAAGCAACTGCGCATTGATCAGAAGAAGTAAGTTAGCGAAGATTACGTGATTAATGAATCTTGAATTTCTAGACAAATAGATAATTTCTTTGTATTGGACCACAGGTCGATCAGGAGAAGCGTTCGTAGCGGTTCCATCAAGCTAAAGCAAACGTACGAGCACCTGATGGAGAACGGTGACATTGGAGGTATAAACAGAGTGAGTTCTTCTCGCAGTAGACCGCATGATTTGGACATTAAATTACTGCAAGCTAAACGGCAGCAGGCCGAGATGCGCAGGTAAAACAACAGATTACTGCACTGTCTATTAGCGATAAACCACTTCTACCACGTCTTTGTGACTTAACGTTCACCACGTTGCACCAAATGTAGAAATCAACGCGAGGAGGATTTGCGCGAGAATCATCCGTTTTTCGACACGCCGTTGTTCGTGGTGCCGCGCGAGAGCAAATTTCGAAAAATTTGTCAGTCGCTCGTTTACGCGAGATACGATACGAATGCGAAAGATCCGTTGACTGGCAAAGAGAGGAAAGTTCAGTACAAGAGCCTGCAGTAAGTGCTTTTGTTTCAACTCTGTGGCTGCTTTTTTTGACACGACGTAGAGCACTGCTTGAACATCCAAAGTTAGACATGAATTAACAATGGCCAATTTAATCACACGCTTTTTAGCAACTTCCTTGGCTTGGTCACGTACTTAGATTGGGTGATGATCTTTGCTACGACCATGTCTTGCATCTCCATGATGTTCGAAACACCACGTTACCGCGTTATGGAAGTACCTGTGCTGCAAATCGCCGAGTACGGTTTCGTTATCTTCATGAGCATCGAATTGGCGCTCAAGATCTTAGCGGACGGATTATTTTTTACGCCTAAGGCCTACATCAAAGACGTTGCCTCTGTTTTGGACGTTTTTATTTACGTCGTACGTTTGCATTCAATGTCATTGATACTCTGATCTTTTCGTTTTCTTTCTGATTCGTTACGCTGCTAATTTGACGATCATCCAGGTCAGTCTCGTATTTCTTTGTTGGATGCCGAAAAGCGTGCCGCCCAATTCCAGCGCTCAACTTTTGATGATCTTGCGTTGCGTCAGACCGCTGAGAATATTCACGCTTGTGCCGCACATGAGGAAGGTTGTGTACGAATTGTGTAGAGGATTCAAAGAGATCTTATTGGTAAATAATCTCAGCATAAAGTCCATTGAAGTTCATCCGATGGTATCCATCGAGGTATTCGTAACAATCTTGCAGAGACATTCAAAATTTGTCTGTTTGTTAACGCTATAGTCAGCCGACACCTGTTAACAAATCATAAATTTATTAGTAATCTCTCCAAAGAAGTTACAGAAATTTGCAATGGTTATTGAATAATTTGTTACAAAATGTTAAATTTGGATGTAAGTTGCTTGCATTACGAATCCTTCAATTGATCTTGATGAGTACTGTATGCAAGAAGTTCAGACAAAAAATGAATAAGAAGCTTTTTAGGTGTCTACTCTGTTGATCCTCTTGATGTTCATATTTGCGAGTTACGGTGTACAGCTTTACGGTGGTAGATTAGCTCGTTGTAACGATCCAACTATTCTGAAACGGGAAGACTGTGTCGGCGTGTTCATGCGAAGGGTGTTCGTAACGAAAATGAAATTACGACCGGGCCAAAACGAGAGCTATCCATCTATACTAGTGCCACGCGTTTGGTAGGCGTTACAGTATAAAATCGTCATCTGAAGATCGAAGAATTTTTTTAAACAGACAGTGAAATATTTTAGGGCAAATCCTAGACGATTTAATTTCGACCATATCGGTGATGCATTGATGGCGCTTTTCGAGGTGCTCTCATTTAAAGGATGGCTCGACGTTAGAGATGTTCTTATCAAGGCTCTCGGTCCCGTAAGTTCACTCATCGTAAAGTCACAAATTACTTCGGAAGACGTATAACCATGACGATGATGCTGTACAATAATTTTCTAGGTCCACGCCATTTATATCCACATCTACATCTTTCTGGGTTGTATGATCGGTTTGACGTTGTTCGTTGGCGTTGTAATCGCCAATTATTCTGAAAACAAAGGGACCGCGTTACTCACTGTCGATCAAAGACGATGGTAAAAGCTTAATTAATCAATTAAATCGGTGTCTTGTTAAGAATTTCATGGTATGCTATTGTGTAACTAGGTGCGATTTAAAAAAGCGACTGAAGATCGCTCAGCCGTTGCACTTACCACCTAGACCAGATGGGAAGATATTCAGGGCGTTTATTTATGACATCACTCAGAACATCTATTTCAAAAGATTCATTGCGGTCATGGTACTCATAAACAGTGCTCTTCTGTGCGTTTCTGTGAGTTGGATAATTTTCATTTATTCTATTCTCATCTCCTCCTCCTCCTCCTCCTCTCCCACAACCATTACAAGTAGCAACAACACACAACACACCGTTCACAAATACTAAACAGATACCTTGATACAATAGTAATCTTCAGCTAGAGGAGGCACTCAACTCAATTCACGAAAGACTGTTACCTTGAATCATTTGTTCCTTGCCGGCTACCATTAGACCGTGGTAAAAGTAAACCAACACGTGTCTTTTTGCCATAACGACATACCAATCTTTTTCTCTTTCATTTCGTACACTGAAGTGGAGAATCGAGGAAAAACACACGGAAGCACTCGCTACGGTCTCCACGATTCTGACACTGATCTTCCTCGTGGAAGTGATCATGAAAAATATTGCTTTTACACCACGTGGCTATTGGCAGTCCAGAAGAAACAGATATGATTTGCTCGTGACAGTCGTGGGTGTTATTTGGATCGTCATTCATTGCACAATGAAGGTACGTTGCTCTCCGGTACATCAATTAAAAAAAAAAACAATATAAAATTGGCGTTTCCGTTTCGGTTTTTTATTTAAGTGTAATTATATTATGAAACTGATCGACTGTAAATGACAGGAGTGATTTCTTGCAGAATGATCTGTCGTATGTAATCGGCTTTATGGTCGTCATCCTTAGGTTTTTCACCATCACCGGCAAACACACCACTCTCAAAATGTTGATGTTAACGGTCGGAGTGTCCGTTTGTAAAAGTTTCTTCATTATATTCGGCATGTTTCTTCTTGTTTTCTTTTACGCCTTAGCGGGCACTATCATCTTTGGAACTGTGAAATATGGGGAAGGTATAGGAAGGTAATGTGTTTACGTATTCGTAGAGAAAAGGGATATTACGATTAACAAGGAAAGGACACGAAAGTTTCCTAGAATCTCTAGTCACGCCCTCTTCAAAAATTTGCGGCGATATCTCGAATCACACGTAACTTAATTTCGGCTGTCCGAGCTCAGTGTCCTCTCCTTGTGCATAATAGAATGACGCATACGTTTTTCATACGATGTGACTCTAAGCAAGATGATTTACCATTTAGACGTGCCAATTTTGAGTCACCTGTGACCGGTGTTGCTATGCTCTTTCGAATTGTCACAGGAGAAGACTGGAATAAAATAATGCACGATTGCATGATACAACCGCCGTATTGCACACCAGCTGCTAATTATTGGGAGACCGATTGCGGCAATTTCCATGCTTCATTAATTTATTTTTGTACTTTCTACGTAATTATTACTTACATTGTCTTGAATCTCCTGGTAGGTAAGTACCGACTGATCTATCGGGCAGCAATGCCGTAGGTTCTTTGCAGGTTTGACTTCATGAAATACGAACTAATCTTTGCGTAAACAGCTATTATTATGGAGAACTTCTCTCTATTTTACTCGAACGAGGAGGACGCCTTACTTTCATACGCCGATATTAGGAATTTCCAAAACACCTGGAATGTGGTTGATAATCATCAGAAGGGTGTCATACCAGTAAAACGGGTATGTCTGAAAATATTGCTAATTTCGTAGCCTGTTATAAATTAGATTAGACGTAATGATGTATTAGTGTGTTTCAGGTGAAGTTCATCTTGCGGTTGTTAAAAGGCAGACTTGAGACCGATCCGCAAAAGGATCGGTTGCTGTTCAAGCATATGTGTTACGAATTAGAGAAACTAAACAACGGCGAGGACGTTACTTTCCACGATGTCATTAAGTCAGTAATTACCTGTATTCCATTCTCTAGAACATTGCCTCCTATTCATACAATACTTTTCGCAGTATGTTATCATATCGGTCAGTCGACATTCGGAAAGCTCTCCAACTGGAAGAATTGTTGGCGAGAGAGGAATTCGAGTACATCATCGAAGAAGAAGTCGCTAAACAAACAATTAGGAATTGGCTGGAGGGTTGTTTAAAGAAGATCAGAGCCAGCGGAGTGAGTTCCCGTCAATTCTAACAGCTAGAAACAAATTTATACGATTTTTTTATAAACCTTATGAATTGTAAGTTGCAGAAACAACAAAATGATCTTGTAGTTAGTCTTCGTGCTGATCAGCCTATACAGCAACAAGAACACACAGAGGAAAAGGGGAAAGAGGCAGACAAAGAAGAGGAAACAGAAACAAAGGTAAACATATGAACTTACCGTTCCCATTTCTTCGGAACTTCAGCAATATATATTTTTGAATAGGATGCAGATGGATCCAAGCACAGAGCAAAGAAGCCTGTAGTTCTTCCAAGGTCAGATAGTATAGGCAGCGGATCAAGAAAGAAATATTTAACTCCAACATCATCAGATTCGGCTTCAATCAGATCTGAAAAAGATAAAAATGCACCACCTAAGAAAAGAAACAATAGGCCACCACGTAAGCTGTTTTTGTACATGGTTAACTAAGTACCTTATTCGGTGTTTTCCTTTAACCCCTGTTTCCTTTAAGCCATGGCAAAAAATAATCTGCCCCATCTCACAGAGAGCACAGAACAGACCAGACAACAACGAGAGGTCATCAATGCGAAGGCAACTGCACCAAAACCTTCCAGTATTATGCTAGAGGTTCGCGAATGGTGGAAGGAGCAACTTGCGCACAGCAGTGAGTCCAGTGAAGATGAAGTTTGAACTTCTTGTAAGAGTATCATGCGTATAAAAATGAAGCACATGCTTGAACAGTTTAGAGGAAACTCTGATTTGATTTTCAAGAGGCGCCAAACGTAGATTCCATTCCAATGAATCTCTGCATGTGCTTCTCTTTTATTTGCGTACGCCTAATTCAATCTGGCGAATATAGTTACAACCAATTTCAACGGAAGAAAGGGTTTTAAAGAAACACCTTCGGTTTCAATGCAGAAAAAAAGTGATTCCTGAAAAGCTATGAAAAATGACAAAAGATGACTATTTTTTTGGGTGCATAATTTTCTAGTAATGTCGCACAACAATCCTATCAGGAGCTTTTCATGTTAAGGCATACGAAACAACATCATATAAATGCTTAATTTTCTACTGTTATTTTCACATATAAAGGGTAGAAATAATTTTATGAATGCACGGGAAATCACGTTACATAACTTTTGTGTTCAGACATTTTTCTTCCAGCACTTAAGATCTATTCTTCCAAACAGCTATCAGATAGGTTCTTTTACCTCGTGTATCAACCAGTCTACTCAGCAAATACTCAGGTTTCAAGTAGATTAATGTTTTGTAGATCGTGCAACGCATTTTTGCACATACTGAGGATAATTTGTTAATTCCGTTACACATATATTTTTTGTGCCAGTTATCGATGTTGAAGTACGGAATTTGTATAGAACAGTAGAATTAGATACATGGTAGGTTTTGTACGACAACAAAGAAGAGTATTGAACCAGGAAGTGCTAATTAAAATAAATCAAATTGATGTTGTTGAGGACAACTGTTAGTACAAGAAACATGAATGATGATTTCTTTTCTATTGGAAACAATTCAGTTGTTGAAAGTTTTATCTATTAAGTTGAGCCACAAATAACTTCTTCTTTGCATCTATCTTTAAGTAAAATATTTACCATTGATGATTATTATGAAACTTGACAATGATACATTACTTAATGAATCTTTATTGAATATTAATTATAAGTTATTCGTGGCTCAATCGAATACATAATAACGAACGAAAACTAATGTAATGTGAAACAGTTTACAACAGAAACATTACGTCCTGATGGCCTGTATTATAATGATAAGAAAGTAGTAACTTTAATATTGGCATTTGTGAAATTTTTGCATCTGTTTGTAAATGTCACACATAAGTTTTTGTTATATATATATTATATATTATATAATATTATATTATATGTATATAATATATAGTAGAAGTTTGAATGATTTGATATCTTGAATCATGCTTTAATTGTATGAATTACTCAATGAAAAAATAACCGAGATATCAATAATTCACCAGCATTATCAGCATATTGTTCCAAATAAATGCCATTGAATATGTAAATGAGCAAAGTTTGAAGTATGTTGCAATTTGATTAAACACTAACAGATTTTAATATGTTCACATTGATCACAAAAAGGAGGAAGTTAGTCGATAAGTAGATAATATTGATGACGTTAGATCGTTAAGGATTTTTTTAACAAGAAATGGACGCGTGAATAGAATGAGTAACGTGTAAAGGAAAGAGAATGCCTAAACATTAGATATGTATATTCAAATGAGACAGCACAACTATTTATATTATCTATGTGATATGAGTTGATTTTATATATATATATATATATATATAAAAATAACAGAAGGACTTAGAGGTATAAAATAATATTGTTTACAGTATTGTAATGAATGTTGATCACTGTTGCTAGTTTATGTGCCAATGTGCTGTACTGTAACAACGGAACGATAATAAATGTTGATAGATACAATCATTTGTAACTTGTTTTTTAATTCAACGAGAAAATAAATCGAAGGTTTGACAATTTAAAATGCTTGATGACATCTGTTTCATAAAAACTTGAAAACAGATGTACGTACATAATTTAAAAAGTATAAAAATACAAAAGGAATGACTTACACAATAAACATAGTTTACATGAGAAAGATATTGTCGTCAGCAGCCATTATTTGATTAGCGTCCGACATCTTATTAATTGCCGCAGTAATTTCACCTGATGTAAACTCTTCAGATTGTTCACTGTTGATGTACTCCCGTACTCTTGACAATGAGAGCGATTGCGCCCTTTGTTGTTGGAACAACTTGTGAAGAAGTGTTCTGAACACTTTCAGCCTGGAAACAAAAAATATGCATTGCATATACATTACATGTAATTCATTATTTTCCACTCACCTTTCTTCGGTTATTTTTGCAGGAGTTTCTGATGCTGTGGTCTTTCCAGAGTCTTGTGACGTACTTTCGGACTTGCTAGGACTTTTTCGCTGCGACCTAGTTATCCTACTCGTTTGTTTATCAACATGACTATCATCGTCACTTTCAAAATCATAAGGGTCTTCTTCACCATTGGTGGTCGTTCTTCTAGTACGTTTTCTCCTCGTCCTCTCTTGCGACTCGTCCTCCTGCACACTTCCTTCGCTGTCTTCTCGTCTTCGTTTCTTTTTTTCTTTCTCTAAAACTCGTTTAAAGTAGGCGAACTCTATTAATTCTATCGCAGCGTGTGCATCTTCGGCCGTCACGTTTTTCGACAAACGAGCTTTTGCGTGTGCTGTAGACAATCGAATCATCGTTTCCAAAGTACGAGCAGTCACGGGTTGAGTCTGAATAAAAGAAGGGAATCGATCAAGAACAGATTAAAATGATTATTTCACTAATTCAAATCATAAAGATTAATGAAATACCCTTGCTACGTCGGATTCTACTGATTCTTCAGACCTAAGTTTTGAATATTCGGTAGCTATTGCTTTGCTAGCTTCTTCGGTGAGTTTGGGTTTCATACACCGAGCTATATGAATGTATTTTCTCATGAAGTTTATAGAAAGAATTTGGTCACTGAAAAAGATGAATTCTTATAATCACAACCTACACTGTTTTAATTTCCATCTCAGTACCTTTTTGCACGCAAACGACCATGTAATAGAGGGTCATATTTCTGATAAACCTGAGTCTCGCCTCCTTCGGGAAGAATCTCATCAGGATTTTTAGTAGTCAGTATGTCTATTTTACTGCCCATAGGCAATGCTTCGCCATCTTGTTCCATCGGACTTCTGTATCTGTGCATTCTCACAACGTGATCACTGATAATTTGATCTTGTTCAGGATCCACTATGTCCAATATGACGAACAACAAGTCAAAACGTGAAAGCAATGAATCTTGGAGTCCAATGTTTTCCATAGGTGTTTTATACTGATCATACTATAAGCACAAACATTCGCGTTAATTATTAATATTTCCCTTGAATTCTATTTAATTTCAAAGCAATGATTACTTACTCTTCCATAAACTGGATTTGCAGCAGCCAGCACCGAACATCTTGCATTCAAGCTAGCATGTATCCCAGCTTTGGCGATCGTTACCTTTCCTTGTTCCATAACTTCGTGTATGGCTGTTCTGTCGATATCAGACATTTTATCAAACTCGTCTATGCAAATGATTCCTCGATCCGCTAACACCATAGCACCAGCTTCCAATCTACGTTCGCCGGTTTCATTGTCTACAGTTACAGCAGCTGTTAAACCTACACCGGATGATCCTCTGCCGGTAGTCGGTATCGCTCGCGGTGCAGTGCACAAAACATATCGAAGAAGTTGTGATTTTGCCACTGATGGATCACCAATAAGCATAACATTAACATCTCTGGAAGAGAACAAGCGATTGTAGAATTGGCTAACCCTTCATGAATCACATTATACGAATATTCTTACCCTCTTAATCTTGTACCATTAGGTAATAGTTTCTCAACACCACCAAGTAATAAACATAATATTGCCTTCTTCACGTAATCGTGTCCATGAATGGAAGGAGCCAATGACTTGCTAAGCAGTTCAAAAATATCCTTACATGGATTGTTCTTGGCTAGCTTTTTGCAGATAGCAACATCATCATGGGAAATAGATAGATTAGCTTCTTTGCTCAATTGCATGATATTGTTAGCAATTAAAATTGTTCTAAAAAATACAATTTCTACTTATATACATCCTCAATAGATTTGTATGTAATATTAAGTTTTCTATTTTCTGGTTGTCAAACCTAAAGGTGCCTGTTGTATATGCTCCTTGTTTACCAGGCAAACATCTAAAGCTTCCTACGACCTGAACTCTATCTCCTGGTTTGCAGACATCCACCAAATCATTATCACATACAACATCAACACTTCTTGGTAACTGACCAGTTGGTGCTTTTTCAGGCATCTCTTGTATAGTGAGTGTTTGATGATCTTTATATGTAGAAAGGCCAAATTCTGTTTCCAGAGGATTACCATCTTCATCCTACATATAATACACAGGTCATGCACTTTTCTGCCCTAATTTAAGCATTAAAAAGTATAATTACTTGAGTGGGATACACAGCAGATTGTGGGAATGCATCAAAAGAAGTTAAATCAGTGTAAGCTCTTTCCATTACTGTCTTTGTTTCACTGCAATAGTGAACACTTCTAACAACTTTTGGCCGTACTAAGGAACCTGGTAAGATTAATATTATACATTATATAATGTTACATCGAGCTATATAACATTGATTATGGAACATTACGAAATTTAACTTACATTTGGTAACAATACCTTCCACACACACCAAGTTACCCAAAAAACGAGAGGTAAGGGTTCTTGGTGTTACATGCTTACTTCCAAAACTTCCTTCAAAAGCTATAAAAAAATCTATATTTCCTTTTGAATAATCAATATCTATACTTCCAATAAATTGTTTCAGTGCATTTTGGAAAGCCAGATGTTCTTCGAAAGAGTTATTTAGCAAACTATAAGTAAAGTTAGCGTTGATATCACAGACATCACTCTTGCATCAGTATTTAGTAAAAGGTTTGTAAATTTAATGTTACACTCACCTTGCTGTACGAGTAGGATTCTTTCTTCTCAAATCATTAATGTTTACATATAATCGGCGTTTTCCCTCTTCAATCATATTCTTAACAAGAGTACTATAAATGCCTTGGTCCTCCTAAACAATAATCACAAGAGAAATAATCGTAACATACCTGTTGAATATTCTTTCTTACCATATCATCCAAAAAATCAACATATTCTCTTTGTATCTCTTCAAGCCTTTGATCTCTATCGATACCATCCATTTTCACTTTGATTAATATCTACAATTTATATTAATACTAATCTCACTAACAACTGGGAAACAACGTAAACAAATTCAGAAACCGCTCACGTGACATGTAATGGTACAACTACTTTACGCGGGAAAACGGTAAAATCGAATCTTTCGATATCACATATCGAATTGAAATTATTAATGGTTGTACACGCTTATCGCAAGATGGCGACATTATCAAAATCATATGGCGGCATTATTTGAATTTGAATATTGAAGTAAATATAACGATCTGTTTCAGGTTTTCATGTTTGAATTATTGCAATTTGTCATCATTAATGTTTTCAAGCGAGCCTGCTTTGCATATATACGTGCAATAATGGCGCTTCTTTTGGAGGACAAAATGAAAATACCAACAGTCGATTTTGGCTACCGGTTTCATCGTTTTACCACTATCCCAGTTGGCGCTGTACGGACCCCGAACGGAGCTTCATTTTTTCTCCAAAAGAGGCGTCATGTTTTCAAGACTTTGCATACTCACTTTTGTAATTTCGCGCGCTTTGTTATCCACGAACGTGCTACGGCCACGAAACAACTTGATACGTATGTCCATTTGCCCAACACATAACGTGTGTTCAAAGTGTTCACTCGTTTTTGGAAAGGACAACGTTGGTCAACATCTCTCTTGATAAATCTGTCGCGTGTTATAAGAAATATCTTTAAAGATTATATGATTGTTAAGTATCTAATGTTATAAACTAGTAACGTAGTATGTATGCGCATTTCTTGTTTTCTGATGTACACGATTGTATAGAGAGCTGTATAGTTACTGTATTGACTTGGACGGTGCCAGTGTGGCACCCAACGCTGCACCGTCGTAAAGTCAAAGCGCACACGTCGACGCAGTCCAGAACCGAGCGTGTGGTGCACGTACACACCTGTTCGCTATTCGGAAAGCTCTACATATTGGAGCACAGTGACAGCAACATTATTTCGATTACCGATTACTTTTCTTTCGTTTTAATTGGAACTCCTTCAACTGTAAGGAAACCGTAAAAATGGCACCAAAGCAGAGGATGCGCATCGCCAACGAAAGAGCCACGAAAAACATCACGCTTCGGGGGAATGTTCCGAAATCGACGGTAAGTTGTTTTCCTCGCTGTTCAATGAAATTCGTTCAGCGAGTACGTGTGGTCACTTAAAATGATTGGGGAATAATAATTCATATGAAAACAAGCTACTGTCACTTTGTAATATTGAGGTTGTAAACTTTGATGATCGAAATAAGTCATACACGCGTGCTCTGACATTTCTAACAGTTTTGATACATCGTAGTTTACATACTTTTTATGTCGAGATCAATTTTCAATTATTATGAATCGTAGGATGGTAAATATTCGAAGTTATTTATTTATGAAATGTAAAGAAAAATAGTTTGATAGAACAATACTTGTACCATATGTAATGTAAACATATGCAACAATTTTAAGATATTAAATTATTAATACTTTCACATACAGCAGTTTTCATATAAAAATCTATAGTGTAATATTTTGATTTGAATAATATCAGCATTCTTCAGCATTTTATTTAATAATTTCTAGAAACCACAAGAAGATGGATCTCCAGTTGGACCATGTTTGCTAGCACTTTTCTTATTCGTTGTATGTGGTTCAGGTGAGTTTCATTTCAATGGCCATTCATTTATTTCCTTGTTTCTAATTTACAGAAAATTTATGCAATCTTCTATTTTTCAGCTGTATTCCAAATAATTCAGAGTATTAGAATGGCTTAATGTTACCAACGTAAAATTGAAACAGATGTTGCTGTTATTGTTAATATGAAAAGCTGTCTACAACTAATTGGTACACAAACGAGATCAACAGACTGTTTTATCATACACTATAAATATGTAGGCATCAATATGCTGTTGATACAAAACTGAAATCAGAGTCTCGCTACACAACTTTTTCTATTTGGTACAACACAAAAAATTTATTTATACAAATTTAGCATTTATATACTTCTTACTTAACTGCATTATGTATTGATTGTATCGATGAAAGAAGATTGCATTTAGTGCATTTTGTTCAAATATTTCCAATTTAATATAACAGAGTATCCAATTGACTATTACGAAATACTTCATTGATTTTCATTTCGTCGCTTCGTACACAGCAATTATAATGCATATTTTCATAAGAAATGTAAATTCTTCCATCGATACGTGCATAGTAAATAATTGTATATATGTACGATCGATTAATTGTATCAATTCATTAATCAAAGCATTCCACTGTGAGCAGTTGGTAGCTTTTGGTTGTCGATATATTTTAGAGGCCTTAAGAACATAATAGGTCCTTATATGTATATGTAAAATATATATAATATCAATGTAATTTATCCTAATGAAATATTTGCTACTGACAATTCTTTGTCTCTTTTAATAAATTATATTATGAATAAATATGAATCTTGTATGTTTTTGACAATTCTTCTTAATTGTTAATAAGCTTCTCTGTTCATTAAAATTAGAATAGAATGTTCTGTTTCAAGCAGTTAGGACTTTAACTCATTTCAATAAAGAAACCGAAAACCTTTTTAGGATTTCATGTTTGTAGTACAAACTTTATACTCGCTATTCCCCTTCATCTTCAAAATTAGATTTGAATTTTCGAGGTATAAAATATACAACTATGGTCATAACGTTACACTTTACATTTGAATTTCCCTCTCGTCGCCATTTGTTGGAAAATATAATACGATGGCGCCATCGAAAATGATACAATGTACAGTAATGGGTTCTACTCCTGCACCCCTTCAGGCCAACAGCTTGATTTGTTAGCAATGGACGACAAAGAAATTGTCTTTGCCCTGATTGGCTAACGATTTACTGCTGATACAGGATCCACTGCGGATTGGATGCGCAGTAAAATAGTGGGGATGTGCATGCCAGCGTAGGGAGTAGCAGAAGCGTGCAGGACTAGGTCTCATTACTATACCTATGTTTGCGTGGTCACGCAGCAACGTATTTAAATTAAACGGAAAACTTGTAATGAACGATAGCAGAGAGTGTTATTTGTGGAAGGAAAAGTCTTTATTTTTGTCCAATTCTTCCTTAATACGTACAAGATATTTGTTGCATATTGTAAAAACACAATATCGTGAAAGATTTAAATAAAATGGCTGGTATATTCAATTTGTTTGGTAGTACATTCGATCTCAACAAAGGTGCGAATATGCATACGTTCGAAGATTATATTTTCGTATATATTATTTATGAAAATTTACGATGATTGTACATTGCAGATCAAGTCGCAAAGCCATTACCAAGAGCAAATACAACTCTTGGAATTGGTGGAACTTCTTTAAAATCACTTAATCAGCCAAAACCAAAAGGATTGTCTATGAGATCTAGCTCGAGTTTGAATGTACCTAAAGAACCACATTTGAAACATGGTTCATACAACAAACAACAAAACACTTTAAAACCAAATTTGACGCAATTAGACACCAATGGCCGTCCAATATCACCGCATAAAGAATTGCTGAAGGTACTAGAACAAATGCTATTAATGCTTTTTAAATTAATATAACTTATAATTTATTTACAGAAACCAAATGTTCAATTTCACAAAATGAGCAGACTGTTTCCAAAGCAATTATCCAACAACCAGAATGTGCAATTACAAAAACCATCTGGAGAATTTTGCTTTCAGAAACCATTGACACCAAAGAATAAAATCCAGGACTTATATCCTGATCCAGAGGAATTGGCACCTTATTGTGATATGCAGTTCGATTTTGGTATGATTTTAACTGTAACACATTGTACATTTTAATTTGAAAAATTTGTTATCAAAATTTTTATGATTCGGATTTGCAGATCATTTTTATACAATAGAAGCGGAAAAGGAATTTAAAGAACTATTAATGAATAAGAAAAATAGAGTACTGCCATATGAGGATGAAGGTTTTTATTCAGGTATAGAAATTTAATTTTTGCTATTATATGTAGATGTTAATCAATTAAATATTAAATTTTCTACTTAGATCCGGAATTAATAACATGTGAATTTCCCATGTTATGTGTATCATTTGATTCTGATAATGAAGAAAGGGAAAATAACATAACACTTAATTTACCAGAACTATCAGATGATGATATCTTTTAATTTAATACCATTATACTTAAGTAGTTTAAGATGTTTTTCTAATATTTTGTAACTATCAGATGATGATCTCTTTTATTTAATACTATGATACTTAAGTAATTTAAGACAGTTTTTCAATAATTTATTCAGGAACAATTATTATAAGAGAAGTTTATGTTAAGAAAATTTTTGTTTTGTGAAAGGTATTATATTTTGTATTCTTAAATATTGTATTATTATAAATACTAATAAGACATAAATAAAATATTTGCATATGTAACGGTACAGTTATTGTTTTGTTATTAGATGTATTAATTCCAATTTCATTAAACATATGTCATTTGTTAAATTCAGAAAAGATGGTTAAACGTGTCATTGTAATAGCAGGTATTTTGCAAGACCATACCTTTAATCATATTCGTTTTATTGCCGAATGTTTATCTACATTACTGCCGAATTTCAATTTTAACGTAATTTGTAAAAACTCAACAGAATGGAAAGTAGGTGATCGTTGCTTGTTACCGTATTAATATTTATTGTAAAATGTATTTTCCAGTCTTGGTTAGAACAAAAGTGTATATGTAATGGATGGGATCACAATAAATCTCCAATAATATGGAAAGAAATTGGGTTGTCTGGTACCAACACTACATACGTTGGTGGTGCTTACCAATTTTGGGAATTGCTACATAAATATTACAACATTACATCTTATTTAAGCAAAGAAGATCTTGATGCTTTACAAGAGGATTTCGAATTTGTAAATAAATGTGATACCTATTTAATATTCTAAACAACTAAGTTAGTTATTTACTTTACAGATTTATGATGCAGAAAATAAGAAATGTAAATGTTCAGAGACGCATCGAGAATGTCGTCGGATAATGATAATAGGAGCAGGAAGATCAATGTGCCCGGAGTTAGTCCCGCAATTGATAATGACAAAAGAACTCTGGTTGAGCCATGGGCTTGTTATAAGTTTGTATGATCAACCAGGATGCTTCTTCAAAGTAAGAAAGATTTTAAAAGATGCACAAGGACTTGATGGTGGTTTGAATGCAGTCAAAGTTGTTTATAATATACCTGATGGTTTACGTGACTGTGATGTATTGCTTTACATTGATACTTTATCAAAGTAAATAGACATAGTTAACATTTTTTAATTTCATTATTGAAAAACTACCTGATGTCAAGATGTATCTTTTTCAGAGAAGAGTTTGAGGGAACAGAAAGTTGGTTGTATCGTAACTACAATACTGTAAAAGAATTATCCATGCAAATAAATAATTATGCACCATCTCATATGAAAGTAATTTTTTGTTCAATGGGTCCCATATGTTTTGCTGTTAACATTATGCTCAAATTTGTTATAAAGTTACCGAAAACAAATATTGTGGCTGCTGGATCTCAGTATGGATTAGAATCGATATATGTGTTGGCACGTTCATCAGGATTTCCTTTGAGGAATTTTGGTTGCCCTCCTGTTTGGGGATACCTCGGTTAGTTTACATATTAATATAACTCAATTTTATGCTTACATTACTTTATACTGTACACATGTTGAAAGACTGAATTCATTTTTAGGAATTAATCAGTTTGTGGATGTCCATCATATGGTTCAGAAATATGACTATTATATACCTAATAGAAGAGCTCTGGACTCGAGCGATAATGCAACACTACCAATTGGAGTTCAACGTTCGCAGTTAAGATGGTTTTTTTATATGGTCCATGATAAAACAGATTATTATAAAGAAATTTATTCACGCAAGGTAAAAATGAAACATTTTTAATTGATTTTTCTTTATGATAAGTTTAAAAACAAATCAAAATTCTTATACACGTCTTAGAATCTTACTCAATATCAAGTGGGAAGATGTGAAGACTTTCAGAAATGCAGAGCAATTTGTGATCTTTTAAAATTGTGGTACAACAAAGACGTGGGTGATGAAATTATTTCATTAGGTGTTATTTCTGATGGCAAGTATAGTAAAAGTAAATGTACTAGGAAAGATGTAAACTCTTTTTTCGTTATAGGTTCTTTTGGTATCCCAGAAGGAGTAGTATTTTCACAACCGGTATATTTAAAATTGTTAGAGGATCAGTCGCGGGCATGGGTGCCATTCCAAAATTTCCCAATGCCAAAAATACCGCTTAGTATATTTCAAAGCCTTGTTAATACTGCTGTTATTATTCTTGAGAGCATACCGAGAATTGAGAAAAGTAAGGAAGCATTAAATCCCGAAAATTGAAGAAGTATTGAGTTGTACAAATTCTTAACACCCTGCAATTGTATTCATAATTTCATGCATTTTATCAATTACATTAAAATATGAAAAGATAATACGAGCAATCCTAATAAGCATTTTTATTAAATAGATGGAAAAAATAAGCAACGAAGCTTCGTAAGATAGATTTATTCCTTACTAAATACAAGTTGAATAAATTAGTTAAGAAATGTTACTAATAATTGTTAAAAAAATTATTACATTTTATCATGAATATTCTTTAAGAACAATTAGTTACGGGAGTAATACTTTTTATAGTACATAATGTATTCGAATTCAATGTTACAATTTGTTTCCTTTGTATACACAAAATAATATAACAAATTATTACCTGCTTATATGTATCGTTAACAATTGGTAATATATACCATTTTTCACTTAATCGAGGATTCTTTATACAGAATTTTATGTCACAATGGTAGACAAATGGATAAATGATGCATATCGTATCGCTGCATCATTATATCGTTACTATTCAATGCATGATTGTAAAAACAATCGGTAATATCTATTATTGTTTAAATTAATATATGTTTATATATTGCAAAATAAAATACATAAAGAATTAAAATCTAGCCAAATATTTAGTTATTAAAATGTTCCTAACAATAGGCAGTATATTCAAGATGTCGAAATTAAGTGTAATGAAGTGTGAAAACATTTCATTGGGGAAACTTATAAAAGGAAATTTGTTATGAAATAATTTTTACGCAGTTTCTGTGTTTGACTGTATAGATTGGTGATAAAAAACATAGGTTGCAAATTTCACAATTACTTTCTCTTAGAACTGACGACATTCAATTCATGCGAGTAAAAACAGGTGTTTAGATTGCACGCCGTTACAATAGGTATAGTAAAAACTGTATTCTAACACAAAAAATCTCTGACAATTTGAAAATTATGCTACAAAATTGATAGATGGGACATATGAACATTTTCTTAGGCAGTTTTTGCTCGAATAGCAGCACGTTTTCCTGTAACGGCCTGTAAGAGAATAATGCGTTATTCAAATAACTTGGAAACATAAGACGGAGACTTGAACATCCGTAACGAGGAGAAACACATACCTGGAAGCCAGATTTTATGCTAGCTACTGAACATCTTGAGCCACAGGTTTCACACTGTAAGAAAAATAATCTTGTGTCCTTTTGAAGGATGGTGTCGGGCGAGCGGCATGTGTGACAGGTAACATATTCCTTAATATATCTCCTAAGGACATTTTCTATTTGTTTCTGTTGGAAACGACCCTTAATAATAAGTTGACTATTTCCATCAACAGAACCACTAGTACCTAATTCGGCAAGTAAAAAGTCGAGTAAATGTTTCGGTTGCCTATGAAGTGTTTTACAAATCTGCAATGGGAAAATATGATAAAAAATAAAGAGGGACAACTTTTTGGTATTATATAAATATATATATATATACGAAACATCGATGCGGTACTTACTTCAGTGAAATTAGCAAATGATGTCTTCTTGGTACCTATACGTACTACTTGCGGAGGACGCATAACAAATTTTTGTTTTTTCCCTGCCACCATATCAGGGTTCTTTTCCCTCATTATGTTGAAAACTCTTACCAACAATTCATCATATGTATAATCTCTGTCCGAACCGAACCATAAACTTGTTTCCTCTAAGAAAGAAAAAATAATACACACTTAGTGGATTAACAAAACAAAATGCTACTTATACACTAACTTCTATAAAAACGAGAAGATAAGATCCCTTGGACAATTTCTTTTCTATTATTTAATATAAACAAAGAATAGTATATACTTTTAATTAGAATAACCCTAATGAAAATGCAGAGATGATATAGAAATCTGTAACTATTATATTAAATACTGGACATGTAAAAGGTAACATATATTTCCCTTACCGTACTCTGTATTTCGCTCAGATTCAATGCAGCATGTTAACAAATAATGAGTAACATAAAATAATGAGTTACCCGCGACTATAAAATAATTTCAATATATAATATTTACCATTCTCTTTATCTTCTGTTTCTTTACGCTCCTCCTCGGCTACCAGCTCATCAAGGTCTTTCTTTTTCTTTTTCTTCTTTTTAGTTTTTGAGAAGTCCATGTCCAAATCAAATGTGTCATCCACAGCAATTTCCTCTGTTTGTTGTTCAACAACATCCTTTGAAAATTCAAATATATAATTAATAATCTACAATAACCGGCTCTTTTGATCTATGTATGCAAATAATGGTTTAAAAATAGTACTTCTTTTTTCGTGTCCGGTAAAGCTGCATCCAGTTCATCTAAGTTAAATGCTTTTTTCTTCTTTTTCTTCTTCCTTCCAAAATTTTCTAAATCCAGTGTGTCATCATCCTCTGCAAGTGCAGAAGGTTCGGGCTCTTGGTTTTCTTTGTCACCGGTGATCTCCATTGAGTCCCCAGTACTACCAACTTCATTAAATGCGGCATCAAGATCAAATGTAGTTTTCTTCTTCTTCTTCTTCTTTTTCAAAGTAGGATCGAATACCTAAAAAGTTTTATAAAAATAATTTGTGATTCCACCAGAACTAGCCAAAATACTGTAAGGTATTGCATAAAATTTCATTAACTCCAATAGTACTTAATTATACATCCATAGTATACAAAATAGAGGATACATATGAGATGTATTTCAACTATAAAATATTTAATATGTTGACTCCAAAATATTTCATTCTATAAAATATGCGCGAAAGGTACTATCTGTTACACGAAATAGAAATTTTATAACGATGAAAGGAAAGAACTTTATAGCGCATTAGAGTCAAAAGGTACGTGTCAAAGATAAATCTGTATTCCCTAATGCTATCCACATGGCTTTGAGGTTGGGATACAAAAAGCTGCAGCCGATTCATTGGAACGCAGTCCTGCTAGAATACATTCTTCTTATATCAATGAATGCTTCGTTCCACCATCGGTGGATTACTGGGTATTGTCAAAAAATCGAAAAGTATGTCAAGTTGACCACGCTTCCATGCTCTTCCGATACGATGCATATACCATTTCTAACATGCATTTCAGCATTTGTACGTACCGAATCTTCTTCAGTCATTTTGTATATCTTTTGAAATAGTTTTACGACACCAATAAACTGATCAATTTGCTCGCTTTCCTAAACGTAACAGAGCATCTTCATTGCACGGATCCTGGCTATCTTCTATTCTGTACCACCTATACACATAACGTCTTGTTAACGAATATTGCATCAGAAATTCGACTTTTAAGTCTAAAGCGTCATTCACAAACTCAGCCCTGTCGTTTCAGCGTTAAGCCACGATAAGCGTTCCTATTGGTCGCTCGCATTAGATTCTTTAATAGTAGTCTAAAACATTCGCGGCACATTAAACTTTTTGCAAACGAATAATAATGTAATCCGCTTACATATTCCAATTGTATTAAATTATCAGTGTCTATGATTACAACAAGAATCTGTAAATACATTTTTCACTTAGCGTAACGCTATCTGTTGAAAGTTCTTGTTACGAACATGTAGCAGTCTTGATTACCTACCGAAGGCGGGAAAGTCGTGTGCTATTTAAACTTTAAATTTTGTTATCGATTCCAACATACTCTTTGTTTTACAGCCATCTAAATGTAATATTAATCATTGAGCAATTATTTATTCTATGAAAAACTGATTTTAATTAGCTGTAAAGAGTGTCTATACATATGTATATATCGTCAGTATTTTATTTCATAAACTGTACTCGTAAATAGTTGTCGGAGTTATATAGAATATTGTATTCGCGTTCATTCACTGTTAATAACTTAATATCTATGAAGAATTTGAAGGATACAAGCATCAAAGGTCCCGAGTTTCGTCTGTATGCATAGAAGTACAATGCACGATCGTATTCTGCGGCGGCGCTGCAAACGACCAATTTTTACTAGGAAAATTACTTATCTACGATCGTCTATGATTATCTATGGACTGGACTTGATTGTCAATGTGCTCGAAGGAGAAATTAATATGATACATGTTAGATGCTGCGAGAGACGTGTTCGATGTGAAAGATCATCCGCGTGTCAAGTGAATCTTCACTTTACCAGGAAAGTGATGCAAAGAGTGTCTTACGGACGATGAACAGAGAAAGTGATGCTTGGTGAACATTGTCGTCGCGTGTTCCATTGCGAAATGTACGTGTCAGCTGCCTAAATAAGCGAAAGTACGTATTAAATCATAGTAACGCATTCAAATCCTGCTTATCTATAATCTGTCTAGTGTTCGTTAATATCCGACTTAAATGTTATAAACTAAATCGAGAAGTGACACGAGTAACGGGTGGCAATGCTGCATTGCGAAAAATTTGATCGAACCGGTTGGAATTGTATGGTTTTAACGGAGATGTTTTGAAAGGATGATCTCGAGAACGTTTCATCCCTAAGCATCCTAAGTTTAACTATTAATCGGCCTTTCGATCGATCGGTGAAATTGATGTATTTATGTCCGTACAGACGGGTAAGTAAATGATTTTTGTCGAATGCATGGGCATACATTTCGAGAACATTCCTGTAACAACACAATAATCCCCCGAGTATTTATTTTGAAATACGTACTACAAGCGTGAACAGTTGACCTTGAACTGTACCACAGAACTTTTCCTCTATTGATCGTTAATATAGTATGTAAATGACGATTGTAGACAGAGAAGCGATTAACACGTTCGAGCAATGTAATAGAACGGATTATTTTTCGACTATTTGAGAGATCATGCAGCTGTGTAGTACGATCCTCGGCACCCTCTCGATAGATCGAAAAAAATCTTTGTATACTATTTCTTATGGAAGTGACCTATCTCCGTCTGCAACTTTACGTTTGCACGATAATAATGTATATGTATACGCATAATCGATAATTTTTGCACAGCAACATTTCTTTGGAAATGAATCCCTTGAACCGGCAAGTTTGCCTGCAGGCAGCAATACATACCTACGTTTCCTTCGAAGCAACATAATTCACACGAGTGAAATATTCGCAAGTTAAAATAAAAGCGTCGAATTTGATATATTCAATGTAATTACCGTATAGTGTTCAAATGCCAAAGTAATAATACGTATAAAAATTGCTTTCAGATGAGGATTGTTTCTAATAGTTATCGAGGCCAATTTAAGCATTAATTTAGAAGTGGATAGAACGACTTATCGAAAATAATTTTAATCAGTATATTTTCGTGTCAATATCCGTGTAGTTTTATGAAATCGAATTTTTCATGGAAATACTTCCTCTGTCGGGAAAGGGGCGTATGTTGATTACGATAGATTGCGTACTGCTATCTCATGCTTGGCTTTGTCAGTATATACGTGCCGATATCCAGTAATAAATGTTTATCCGGCTTTTATATCGTTTTTAAAAGTGCGGATGATCAAGGAAGATACTTCACGTTAACTTCCATTGTCTGGAACACGTTTCCACTTTGATTAACTTAATCGATTCTAGACGATTAGCGTTTGAAAAATGTTGACCCGCAAATGCTAGAAGATTGATCACGCGTATGTTGACTGTCCTAGTTTGATTTAGTTTATTCGTGTCCGATAAACGTGAGCTGTAAATTAGAACTTCACGCTATGGGAGTTATAATTGTATCGGATGTAAGTGATGTAACACGCTAGCGGTTGTATCGAATGTTTACCGTCGGATTATGCGAATTTCGAAAGAATACACGCGCGCATCCTACGCTGAGACCCTTGTCCTATACGCGACGTGATGACAGAGGGAAAATAAACAGATAGCCATCAGCTTCTTGGAAATTAAAAAAAATATTCCTGTACCAGTGACTTCATGAATTAATCTTATCGTCCTGTCGTCAGTATTTTGCGTCACATTCGGTCCAATGTTAACTTTGATGTCGTCGGGTGTGGTGATAAATTGGTATTTAAGCGTGGGGAGGGGAGCAGAATGTCGGATATTACAGTAACACGGTTTCCAAGTTGTCATCCCGTTCAGTGAACGGGAGAAGTAGTATTCAAACTCTCGGTCTGATTTAATTAAAATTTCTCGTCAAACTATCAGAATCATGACTACGCACGGGGGTAGTTCTGCGTCTTGCGAGGATGGTCTCGACGTATCTGGCAATTACAAGAAACCGGTAAAGATCAAGGATGAAGGAGAAGCGGCAAAGAGATTAGTATGCAAACTGGACGCCAACGGCCGATTGAACCTGAAGGATATTTTGTTGTCCTTCAACGGACCGGTCAGCCAGGAACGAGCATGGGCGTTATGTTATCAGACGGCCAAGAGATTGTCGAGCCTGGCGGATCAAAATTTCTATGAAATCTCAGATCTGTCACAGATCGTCCTTCACAAGGATGGAGACGTATGGCTCGACGATCTAATCGGTAAGTGCACTCGGTTCTTATCTATTCAAGATAATTTTCTTCGTTCCGCGTTCTCTTATCGATGTGTTTTGTTTTCTAATTGATAGAAACAGATAATAAGCAATCGTATATAAATGATCAATGATAAGGAAACACCGTGTTTATTGTACCTTGCTCTGCATTACATCTAGAATGCATTAAGTTGAATTGCATGTTTATATCTTGCGTAGGTGTAGCATTATTTTACTACATTTGTTAATTCATTTACACGTGTTGCACATTTAACGTGTAGTTGAAGAACCAGCGCATACAAAATTGAGCTGTTATTATTTCGTTGGAAGGTCGATAATGTGACCTTGTAGTAGGATATCTATTGCATAGTCATACTGTAGTTTTATCGTAGTCACCGTATTGTCGCGATTTATGCTGTAACATTATTCAAATAATTTGCAATAATAGAACAATTATAGTACCGTAAAATTATAATAGTAGCTAGTTACGTCATTGATAATTCGTAATTGCAAGCAATTCAAGTTATAGTAAGGCATAACTATATGTATGTAATATAGTTATATTAAAAAGTTTCATTTTTTAAAAGCGTGACACAGTTCCTTAAATACTTCTTGAAGTCCGCATGACGTATGTGACTCGAGGCACGCGTTCCTTGAATCTTGAACGCATAATTACTGATATGAGTTAATTGTTTGTGTTACTTGGTTTCTTGATAAGTCTATTAATATTGTTGACGTTCGTATAAGAATATCACAATTCGATCCAAAAATAATAGCAAATCACTGAGGAATTTTTCTCAGGGTATAAAACGTCGGATCCTTTCATTCGAAAAACAGACTATAATTGGTTTTACAGATTCTCAAAAGATTTACCAATCTTTACAACGGTCGGCACCAATCAAACGCGCATCAATCGCATATAGTTTTTATTCATCGGTATTTAAATTTCGTATTGCAGGTGGGCGTGATCTTAATATTCGACGATGGAATGAGAAGTCGCATTCCCACTGCAATCATTGCGGCATTGATCGTTTGAATTATCTTGTTTACTATTTTTTATCGCGCGGGAACTATCACAGTTTAGTCGGTAACTTACCGACATGTGTCGATCAGTAACCCCGTCGGTCATTTCACCGATCTATGGATCGGTGATGCTTTTCCTTTGCCTAATGCATTTTTCTTGTATTTGTTACAGAGTCTAAGCAGCCCTCGGTATCCGAGCAGAAAGTAAGTCACTGATACAGTATTTTCATGATAAGCAAACTTACCGTTCTTGGGAAAAACAAATTGTTCTTCTCTTGCAGGCGATGTTGTCATTAGGCATGATGATATTTAAAGCGCTTGACTTTGGCCTAGACGAACAGGAAGAAAGGCTATTATCACCTGATCTAGAGGAGCTCATTACGATAATGACCAGTTTAAATGAAGGTAAAATGTGCTAGAGAATAAAAAACTACAAAAAGGTAATGAATTGCTGGCAATGATTACATTGTTCCTTTTTATGATGTATAGAATGTGAAGGAGAAACAGAAGAGCGTCCGCAGGTAACGGATGACGAAGGTATCGAGCGGGACTCCAGTGATATCGATATAGATGAATTTTTATTACAAAAGCGTCATGATTCGTATGAACACCGGTCGTCTATGTATTCACTAAAAGACGTGATGGAAGTAAGTTAGTGATAACGAGTTCCTTAGATCTTATGTTAATGTATCGGCGTTATTAATTTGTATTAATTTATAGTTATGTACCAGGCATATGCAAACTAGCGTTCAGTCTGCCGAAACTCATTTCAAAGCTGTAATACGGACATTTGTAGCGGAGGCTTTGGAACTGTCCCAGTTAGTGAACATCGGGGTGTCTGAACAACTAAAATCAAGTCAAAGAGGAACGAACAACAACGATAGCAATAGGATAAACTCTATGTCTGTCCAGAACCTTGATACTTTAGATTTTATCGACTGGGTAAGACTTTATTCGTCACGGCATAAAATCATTTCGTTAAAACATGATTCACGATAAAGCCTCATGCAAATACACCACTTTCTATTTGAAAACGTTTCTACACAGTTCTACAAAAGCATTCACATAAATTCAACTACTTTCGCGAAAGATAAGTTAAAAACATGTATATCAAATATTCACAGAGATCTTCTTGTATAATTTTATTGATGTAGAAATTGTTGTAAAGTCTACATCAATACGTGCGATAATTGGTGCGTAAATGGGGCTACTCGCATTACTGTATCCCATAAAGTCATTTGTCATTTTGCAGAGATAAGATATTTGAGATTTATTGACTTCACTCTCTACCGTTATAGACTGACATTAGGATTTGGAGAGCTATACAAGTATGTCATCGTTGATAATTGTTTGCGCATGAGAGAAGCAAGTATTAGAGTTTAAAGTGTGTTAGCACCAAGCATGTAGCATGATTCGATAGAATTCGATAGAATGGTAGAACTGACTGTAAAGTTTTGTTACAATTGACTTTTACAAAAGTAACTGTATTAGCACTCTATAAATGCATGTATCCACTGATACTTGTGTCTACAGTAATTTTAAAAATTACACTTTTTTATGTTGCAATCTGTATATACCGTCGGTATAAAAGTACAAGTTATCTGACGTTGATTTATCTTATATCTTCTCAAAAATGTTCAAACATATTTCAAGGATCTAAAAGAAGATATTTCAATAGGCACGGTTTTGGGTACAAGTTATCCAAGAGTTGCGAAAAGGAGTGAAACTGAAAAAAGTAGAAGCCAACTTGGGTGCTAAGAGCACAGCCCGTGGCCACGGGAAGAGGGCAGAGTTTGAGTTAACACCGTATGAAGTCTTGATGGACGATATTAGAAAAAGGAGATACCGCCTAAGGAAAACGCCTTCACCATCGCCACATTTGCGAAAAGACGCCCACGCAGTTATTCTAGAATTTATTAGGAGTAAACCTCCATTGAAAAAGGTAATAATCCTTCAAGGGTTCAATAAGAATTTTCATTTCTGTAAACAATCGTCGCACATCGTCGAATCTTGTTCAGGCCTCTGAGAGACAACTACCACCGCTGCGGAAAGAGTGGACCCTACGAGAATTACTTATGGAGAGCATCAAAAAGCCACCGAACCTGAGACCGTCCCGAAACAGATATATACCTAAGAACGAACGACCGTCCCAAAAAAGTGGTAAGTTATGCTCTCTGTTCACTTGCACAACAATCATTCTTGCATGTTACACATCGTGTTGCTTTATAAACAGTTTAATAAATCAATAAAAGCTTATGTCTCTAGTTTATATTTGCGTATCAAGAATGCGTTTAATATCCGGAGAAATATAGTTGATGCTAAACTAGATGGTACCTCAATAAATCTCCCTGAGCAAACTGCGTTATTAGTCTTAAGCAGAAAGCTATATAAATTAGCATACTGATTTATATAGTTAAAACCTGTATCATATTATAAAGAAGAAATTCAATTAAAATATTCTCTGAGAAAGAAAACATCCAATTTCCTAAAACGATTCTATGAAAGAGTTCTCCATTGGTCAGGAAAAGAAATATCGTAACGGAGCCGGGTCTACGTGAGCGCACGTATCTCCGGAAAATATTATGCCCCATAGGTACATAGAGAACACCACGCGACGCACACGTGCGACTGTATTTTTAACGAAAATATATTTACTAAGAAGTGTTCATGCGCAAGGATGCAAGGGTGCGCGCATGACCCGCACAGCTCTGCGCGTATGTATCTCTCGCCCGTGATCTCGAGGGTACAGCCTGGCAATTCCTCGCAGCTTCGAGCAGAACAGTGGTATCTGTGTCTCTCATATTATTTTTAATAATAATTCCCCTCCCAGAATGCTTGCGTTTCATTATTATTTTCCTCAGAATTATCCCGATTAATCGTGAAGTTGTATTGCAGTGCGTATCAATCTGACCTCCAATCCATCCTCTAAGAATAAAACAAGACCATCTTAGAAGACAGAAATCATGTCCAAAAAATAATTTCGTGATTCAGTAATCGTTATCCCTATCGTGGCTAGTATCTCTCGATCTCATTCGTCGAGAGAGGGTGGATCTGAATGAATCATGATTGGGTATGGATAGGCTGGCTTAGGTATCGCGAGCCACGGACCGAGGCGCGATCAATAAACCGAAAGCGCGGAAAGGGCGAGCTGACGTCGACCGAGAACGTCATCGTGCGAGAACGGTTGATTTTC
The DNA here is from genome assembly GCA_028455555.1 of Augochlorella aurata. NCBI lineage: Eukaryota > Metazoa > Arthropoda > Insecta > Hymenoptera > Halictidae > Augochlorella > Augochlorella aurata. The sequence goes on along the minus strand of CM052158.1, from coordinate 11,239,669 downwards.
TCGGTGTTTCCTCCGGATTTCTGCGGTGTTTCCTTCGCGTAGATATTCCGTGGAGATACAATTTGATTAAATCGTGAAATCCCGTCGTGTATCTAACGTGTATCAATAAACCAAGTGCGTCGAAAGGAGGACAAACACACTAACGAGCACGTGCACTTGATGTACAGTCGCCACCCGAGGATTTACGAGCATCACGGTGGACCAGCGACTCAGGGAGATGAGAAAGACGAACAGATGAATGAGGATTGCCTGGATGCTGGTAACCATTAATATTTGTCTCTTCCACAAAGATAAAGAGTATCGGCTGGAGTTCGATGCGCTGTATTATCACGACGGGATGCTTGGCGGTTTACAATCAAAATGGTGTTGATTCGCAGGCCGCGAGATTTTGCAGTTGAGCCGGGGCATCGCGAAGGATTCGACGAGCGTAACTTCTGGTCAGACCTGGTGGTTGTCACAAGTAAAACCATTGCAATGAACCATCGTATAAATATCGATAGGCAGACCGGAATGGAAAGAGTATGGAGTTCATGATCGTAGGCGGTGAGTCCCGCATGATAGTCTTGGGCGAAGTTCCACCGTCGCAGCCGGAGCAGGAACAGGAACCAGCGCAGGATGTTGCGGCTCAGTGGTTGCAGACAGAGGACCCTTCGACCAGTTCAGCTGCAACAACAACGGCCAATGCAACCGGGGCTAACGTGCCGGCTACCGCGAGTCGAAGTAGAACGAATGTACCACCGGTACCGCAACCGAGACAGAGAATCAGCAAGCTTGAGATCAGGGTACCGGGAAACAGGAATCGTAAGTCGCGTAGAAGGCGCATTACGGTCCCAGGTAATCATACCATTCATCTTCTCTTCGCCCGACACGATTGGTGATATGTATGAAAATGAAATTTCATGACGAATATCGGTGCAGACTCGAACCGCTGTTTGGAGCAAACTATGTTCATAGTCAACGTTCACCTTGCCTCTGCGTATTAGAATCAGTTGTATGCACTATTCGTTCTTATACTCAAATGCGTAGTATATATTTTTGTATACAGGATGGTCATTAACAGCGAGCGAATGAAAATATAATTTAAAGTTTGTAATTTTTTTTAGAGAAGAGGATAGTTTCATTCGATTATCGGAAATAGCTCAAATCTATCTATCTAATTTACTTGTGAAGGCAAAGACACTTTTTGGAATGTATTAACTGTCTTCGTGGGAGGTTCGGTATTAAAAGATGTGTAATATTCGCAGCTAAAGTACAAACTCGTATATTAAACAATGGAAACTTCTTTCAACAGAAGAGCGTTTATGTAACTTTAATAATTGTATTTAATCCAATGCATGCTCAGGAAGCAGTAATGTATGTATTTGAGATTTTTTTGAGGTACTACTGTCTTATTTTGTTTCAAAAAGTTTTTCAAAGAACAGATCATATGTCATGTTCACTGATCATCGGCATACATACTTCCGTACTCTCTGCAGTAGTAATTGACATAGTTGAGACCTATTAGTGTGAATGAAATTTGTAGATCAAACCCAAAGTAGTGCTGACAACAAAGGAAATGAATCAACTCCAATACCAAAACCTCCTAGGAGAGATCTTGATGGTCCAAATTCTACAACAAGCAGACGGAAAGTAATACCCGTGGATTTTGATTTAAAGGTAGATATTACTTCTATCTGAATTACAATTATTTTTCATATACCATACTTTAGGATTTACAGACACCAACACTACGAGCGTACGACCTAAAAGTTCTAGTGGTTCTGAGATGATTATATTTATTTTAAAAACGTGTTTGGTATCGTTATACAGACATCTAAATTCAGATGTTCTTGATAAACAGCTCGATGCAGAGGACGAGGACGACGACGAAGACTACAATGAAGAATTTACAGTTACAAGATTTGAGGAAGAGGATGAAGCAACGAATTATTGGCAACTGAAAGAGGACTACACCTTCGGAGACAGGACCAGTACTTGTCACAGGCATAAAGATCACAGAGATGACGACGAGGCAGATTCTGCGAATCCTTGGCGAAAGACGGGTGGACTCCGTCTGACAAGGAATGAGTACCACCGGTTTTGCGATGCTCAGTTGGAATGTAATTATCATTTATAAGTAAGAATTGATTTTTCTTACGTATGATGAATACATCTTTTTTGTGTTTTGTAGCCTATGATCTGGCAACCCAGTGCCCATCTAGAAGAGCATCAGCTCGTAAACACGCAGCCAGACGCAGTATAGCAATCACAGCATTAACTGGTACCGCATCTCTTCCTCATTCAAGACCGCAAAGTCGCCAGCACGTAGGTGTAACAGAATCGACATTAAGCCAGGGACCGAGTCCTAACATCAGTCTGAACCCAAGTCCAAGTTTAAGTCCTCAACCAAGAGCTAGACAACCTCGCCGTTCTCAAACAATTGCTGAAGGTTCAGCGAAAGATTCTGAAGATCATAATGAAGACTGGCAAGAAGATAAAGGACAGGTGAGAACTTGATGGACTAAAATAGTTATGCTGTTTCTTAATAAATAAATAAAACACCTATTTTTCTCTAGAAACCTACGTTAGGTGATATGTTCTTGGATGAAAGGCTTTCTTTAACTCTCGAAGAAATTGTGCATATTCGTAGTGTACTAACCAAAGCTGAATTAGAATCTCTGCCCGTGGAAGGACGTGTGAAGGAAGATGTGGAAAAACGACGTGTCTGTTTCCTTTGCCTAAAGACTAGATTTGGACTATTAGGTCCTTGGGGACAGCGTTGTCGTTTGTGTGAAAGAACTGTATGCATGAAGTGTTACTCCAAAGTGAGTTCTGGTTCTGTACATTGAGAAGTCCGTTTTTAATCGTAATCGTAATTGTTCTATTTTGTACCCTAGATGCGAATCCCTACGGAACATTTTGCACATGTGCCCGTGGTGTTACTGTCACCCGGACTTCTTCTTTCCCCCTCATCATCAGAACCAGACACCAGCAAGAGTTCTTGGCTCAGGGGCAACGGAGCAGCGGGATCTGCACCGGCATCACCAGCCTCTAGACGCAAAGATTCATCTTTGAAAAGCGTGACCCCTTCATCCACGCCAACTACGACACCTGTTTTGATACTCACACCAACCTCGACGCCACCATCTCATGCGCGCAAAGAAACGGACCATCTGGATAAGAGGTGATTACAATCGAATCAAAATTTGATCTTTATCTCCGAAATAAATAAATTTAAAGATTTTATTGATTAAGTATTAATTTTGATTTAATTGTATGCAGAAGTTTAAAAAGTAGCGGCAGTCCAGCGAACGTACCATCACCAAAAGCGTTCACTGGCTTCAGTAATCAAAGTTCGGAGCAACGATTGGTCGCGGAACGACTTCGAGGTGTTTCCATGGTGGTTTGTCACGACTGTCGCATAATGGTGATACAGATAATTAAGAGTTCCAGGATCACAAGGGCTACGTTACGCAACAATGTCATATCTCGACTTACTTTGAACCTTTCGCCAGCTTACGTTTGAAACTCCACCCCCGGATACCGGATATTCAATGGTCGATCAACTTTCGATTGGAAAACAGGCGCGTCTTCTCGTTCGCAATTATGATACGTGGATTACGTGCTACTGTGCCCGTAACTGAGGCACGTAGATTAGATTCCTTTTCCTTGTACCCCTGATTCTTCTTGTTCTCCATGTAACGGTAATCTTCTGCGAATGATTGGCGGTCTCTCTTCGACACAACGAGCATATGTATCAGTTGCTACGCAAGACTTCTATTATTCGAAATGGAATGGCATTAAAGGGTTGCGCAGAGTCTTATGATAATGTCGTGAACTACTTTGTGAGACTAATTAGCATCAAAGTTAGCAAAATCTGTTACCGTTTACAAAAACAAAAAAAAATTATGACAAATCTCGTTTCCAGATATGAAGATTGAGATGCACTATACAAAGCAGGGTAGATGTAATCTGTTTTCGATAAAAATACGACGGAATCTAAGAGATAAGGAATGTAGTACGAGAAACCGAAATATTGTGGCATCTAATATAGTCTATGTACCTACATTCAGGCTTATATCTAAGTAGTATCGTTAATGCATGCAAATTTGAAATGAAAGATGGTATAATTACAGAGTCAGATATTTCATTATGGTGGCTAAGGTTCCAGTTTTGGTTCGCAGCAGTGGTGAACTATTTTTGCTTCCCAATTCAATGATAATTACTATAGTAATTAATCTTAATGATAAAGCAGGAGATACGCACTATGTGCATTCTCAGCTCATAAACACTGGGAATCTGTTTAACTCGAATAATTGTTCCGGGCAAGGATATTATGTGAATTCGCCCCCTACCTTGTTGTGAACACTAAATCTAAGTAATATGGCGTATAAAGCGAAATATAGTTGAGAAAAATTGATCATAACGGGATCAATAAAAAAGTAAAAACTGTTGAGACGTTGTAACCGATATACGTATTTCTGCCAGGGCATCTCGTTTCACGTGACTGCAAATTTGAATCGGTTAACCACAGTTTGCTCCTTTTCGATTCGTCAATACATAAATTTGTAAGATAAATCCATGTTGGGTCGTGCGGTTTAATTTTTCCTTTTTGTAATCTGTATGATTACGTTGTGATACTGATTTCGTTTAATTCGTAGCATCATTATCATTGTTAATAATTCAATCTAAGATCCGAGAAATGCGTACCTAAGCACACATATATTTAACTTAACTAGGGAGAGAATCAAACTTTGAGAACCCCAATGTGGAGAGAATGTTACATTCGTTTCTGCGTCCGCGCGACACTAATTTATACATTTAAGATACATCATTTAATTCGTAAAGTCAGTGTCGGATGCACAATTGTATAATAAGTCAGTTGTGATTAATTTTGTTATGATGTTTGTGATATTATTTATTATTTTGTGTATTCTATATTTATTGCGATTATTTATTTAACTTTGCAAAGCAATAAGCAAATATTCTCCTTTATATTATAAATGTAATTGTATATTTATATTTTTTGCGCTTCATACGAATATGTAGCACGATGTTTATATATATCATTTGTTATTGTGATCGTCATTATTATTATTATTATCGTTATAGCGATTATTATTGGTTTCTTTTGTACAGTATTAAGTGCAGAAAAGATGCGAAATGTAACTGCGAATAAATCAATTGTATGCTGAAGCAAATTAATGAGTTGAAAGGAACACATTAAGAAGTGGTTCACTTGTTGCAGACAGATTTCTAGGGAATTAGTACAATGAAATGGCTATGGGCCTGTACAGATTTAGTGCTGTTAAAGAGGAAATGTACAAACGTAAACTGATAGTGGTTCAGAGTACAAATGAAAGGGAATCGAAGAATGCGAATTGCACTACAATTAATGCTGGTACGGTCTAACACTGAGTTGTATACGTAACAGTGGAACTATAAATTTGTTAATATGTGTAAAGTAAATTGGTGAACTCTACTAATGGACAGATGATTTTCAGTTGAGAATGGAGTTTATTTATTTTTTTAGTCACACAGCTAGATTCCCAATGGTTTCCAGCAAAAATCAAAATGATATCGCAGCAGGGCGCAAGAGGGTTTACACGACAGCTACTAGGATAATCATCGAGTATAATAATTTATCGTTTTTTATGTGCAACATAATATGTATATTAATGAATGATTATTAGAAAATCTTGTTTTTATGAAGAAAATGACCAAAATATATCACATTCCAATCCATCACTCAAGACGTTATCTCCAATAAAAAGAATATTTTTCTCTCATTTTATATTTTATTGTAAATATTAAAAAAATTATATATTTGTAAAAGTTGTTTAGTATTGCAATTGCTCTTTCATTCATGTCGGTATTTACATTTACATAATAAAAAGTATATATTTTTGTTCTCTTTCATGCGAGTGTTAAAATTATACTAAAATCAATATTCTGTTTTTAACTTAAGCAACTGTATACGATCTTGAAATCTGCTTAATATTTCTAGTCAACGAATAATAATTAATATAAGATTTTATGCTACAATAATTCAGTTCTAAATTCTTCTTTCACAAACAATCATATCATTCATGTAATATAAAAATGACTATATTGATATTATATAAACCAATTTACGCATAAAAGTAAAGAGAACTGAATTTTTAACAGTCGATAATTAGCATAGATTATAATAATTATCCTGACATTTTGCAAACTATTAGCACGATTAAATAATTATTTTGCTATTATTATTAACGTTTTAATATCATTTTTTTTAATGCTAGAAACTTTGGTATATATGATCTCATTGTTTAAAAATTGGCACTTATTTTATCAATTCTGAATTCTATTTTTTCAAAGGATAACTCTAGTACTTCATTATTAAATATCATGTTTTGATAATTGTACAGTATCCAGCTTTCTTCCGAAATGGAGCACCTCTGCTCGCATTTAATAAATAATGTTAAACTGCCAAACGTTTCTAGGAGTACTCTGTGTACATAACTTACATGTATAATTAAGGCAACAGTTTCTTGATAATTGGTTATTGAAATATGCATCATTATTATTTTCAACACGAAAAGTTTAATGCAAGACTTGCTCATTTATTAACTAATATAACACTATGATCTCTCGCATGTATAGAGCAATATTTACATGTAATACTGATACGTCATAAAATTTTCAATAGATTTATTGAAAGAATGAAACTCACGTCAAGGAAACAAATACAGTATTGCGTAGCAAAAATTTCAGTGAGAAACATTATCACAGCCGTAGGTTCTATTTTGATGCGTATGAGAGAATGTATATTTGCATTAATGAAAAATGTTAAGACGTTTCATTGAAAATATACAAAAAAAAAGTACAAGAGAAGTAACATCAAATATAATCATCGATCGAAAGCAGGATCATTTGACTATATGCACAAAATATTCTACACACGGTGATATATTAAAATTAAAAAGTAATACAATTTAAAGCTTGTAAGTATTCATAAATATACAGTGGATTACAAAAGAAGTAGTTCCTTGAAGTTTGGTAATGTTTTATTTATTTTTTTAAAACAAGTTTAATTACTTAACTTTGTTACAATCCACTGTACCAAGAATGAATATTACCTTCATCTTCAAAGTATTGCAAAGCAAATCTAACAAAGCTTATCAAACTATATTACTAATAAGTAGCCGCGGATATTTGCACATTAACAGTACATTAATTTGCCAAAATACTATACAGATGAAATAATCTCTTAAAAGTGAATATTCAAAATATTATGGGATCATCCACAGTCTACCTATGAGTTTTATGAGGCGGTTGAAACAATTTAATGGTTGTAAAGGAATACTCACGTCTGACTTAATACTACTTTTTAATTTCAGCAGCTTTTAAATATAGAATATCTTTGTACATACACGTGTGGCTATTGCTGTTTCCGACGGGTAATATGTTATTGTTTTTCAAAGTACGAATTTAGCACTCGTTAACGTTGCGTTGCAACAAGGTGTCAGCAAACTGATATTACTCTTGCCTTCATCGTGTTAACAATAAGTGCTTTCAACCTGTTTTAAATATTACTTTTTCCACAACGCTCACGATGGCCAAATCCACACCTTAATCGTCGTGTACATTGCGCATATTAAACGAATTTACACATTAAACGAATATGATTTTATTTACATTTGAGCGACAAATACACAATAGGTTTGTTTTCTGTCTATCGAATCTCAATAATACTACTTGTCAGCATTGATGACTTCAATGGAAACATATCAATACGAAAGTCCATTGATACACACAAATACTGCATTGAACGGAAAATGTATTCATACACTATTGACTTTTTTTACTGTCAGCTAAAAGCAGCAAACAGTTGCGTATAAATACTTTTTCTCTCAATGTATGTATTCAACACATGTAGTATCTTTTATGTAATAAAAAACAATGGATTAAGTTACAGTAGACTCTCGTTATGGACATTCGAGTTGCTTACTTCACTCCAAGCACATGGTAAAGAAAAATTTTGTAATTCTTAATCAATGGCAAAATTTGTTCACTGATAATAGTTGAGATTAGATAGAAATTTCAAAATTCAATACAAATTGTTAAATATACCATGCAATGTGCTTTGTGAACATATTCAATAAAAAATGAGTGAATGCGTAAAGTATACAATGATGCATGCGTGTAACGAGAGACTACAGTAGTGCGATTATGGCCAGATGCAACGATTGTGATCAAGTATTCGGAATACGATGAGCACGGTATAAGAAAATAATTACAACGAATTTCGATCTGCATGAGAGCATCGTTACAACTCACGGCAATCTGGAATCATGCTTGAGAAATGAATGTTCGAAATGCGAATTATGTACAGAATGAAATGTTTGTGGAACTGTGATTGTTGCACTTTCTCTGTGTTAGGTGTTTCATGTTTCACTTGTGACTTTAAACGCTAACGCGAAGCAAATAACGTATTCGATGCTATTCTAGAGAATTGTTTACAACGAAGTGAGAGATAAAGCTAAATTACGTAAACACTACGCTTTAGTATCTAGTCAGATTTTGTCATTGTTGGCAATAGATTAATGATAGTAATCAATGTTTTATTCCAAAACCAACATTCCTGTACAGGATGCTCCATAGTAACTTGATTGATGATCTACATTTGAAGGAAACATATACGAGAGAGCATGTAAGAATAGTCTTTCCAATTTCCTTAGTCTGAGATCAGCGTGTACAGGAATATCTTCTATGTAACAAAGTAAAACTTAACTTCTGTTAATAAATAAATATTAAAGACATATAAAGAATGTGATGCTTACTGGAAGACGGTATTAGAATCTGACTGTAAGAGTTTTACTTTTATCTTTATTAAAAGTGAGGGTTTATGAGGATACAGTTGTAATATTTTGATTGTTAGTGAAGATAATAGAAGGTACAATACTACCTTGCATTCCGTAAATATGATTAGTAATTAAAATTGATCATAAAATTCATTTATTTAAAATACACTCTGTCAAAAATCTTAAAAAAGAAATCATTTCGTTCAATATAAAACGAATAAAAGGACACAAGAAAGGTGCACAATAAAAATTGTAAATATACGATTAATACTGAAAAACAATCACAGGATTTAAAATCATTACTTCCAACTGTATCCGCTCTGGCTCCCTCCACTATTCAAATCACCGTTCACGCTAAAGTGCTGGACAACAAATTCGGTTGACAGTAGAAACTTCATGCAGTATGTCTTTTTTTCCTCAATCCCTCCCCTTTATTAATATAAAGATCCAAAGAGACATGGTCGTCTCTTGCGTCTATTTCTATTCCCGTAATTTGATACTCAGCACTCTGGTCGTACAGCTCTAAATTTATACATAAACAATGATTGGTAAACAATGATTAACGTATCAGACAGGTAGCGCAAATACGTTGAGGCCCGATGCAGTCGTCGTGACAAAAGGCGCCACACTGTCGGCATATTACCATTGCACCCCTCATGTTACACTCGCAGGGAGGAGGAGGATCTCCACCCATTATCATACCGGGTGCCGCAGGTTCAGCGCCACCACCTCCTCTGCCATCGGCACCCCTTGCCTTCAAGGTCACAGCTTGATGGGAACCTTCTCCAGCGCTGGCTGGTCTACCACGTACCAAATGCACCCCAACACCCATCCCAGCTATTTGTGGAGGTAATGGTGGCGCAGAAGACGCCCTTGGAGCGCTGTCTCCAACACCTGTCCTTTGTACAAGTATGTATTGCCCTAGTCCACCTGTCGCCGTGGATCCTAACTGTGCTACGGTATTGCTTTCTGGAACCTGAAAATTTCGTCTTACTATTAGCCACCATTCTATGTTCCAATATCCTCGATTAACTGGAAGTTATTAACTCTTTAAGTAAAACTCTGAATTAAAGAGGCTGACCACTGAGACCACCAATGCTAGAATAATTTCTTCCATTCATTCTAATCTTGCACAGTAATCATCCTCTTTAAATTGAATTTAAAAGATTTCCACACATATATTTGTTAAATAAATCTTTGTTTATCCTTATTTCATTTCTACTCAAATAAAAACAGCATTACTCAAATAGAACTGTACACATTCACTCGTTCATGTTTTATTAATACTATCTCCACTCTGAAAGTCAAGATCATACGTTTTCCATATTTAGAAGCACAAAATTAGTAAGAAGATTTATTTATTAGATACCTGTATGATACAGTGATCAAGACAAGCCACTCGCAAGATTAGCACTGTACACACAGAAAAAGTATAAAATAGTACATGCGCAGGCCGAGTGTCTATTTTATACGAGTGACCCAAATGTAAATCGAATGATTAAAGAAATGGAAACAAGCATGATCGCACTTTTCTAATATATTCTTCTATATCGATCAATATTCAATTAATTAGATCAGTTTCAATTAAATGATAACAAATAATTCATTCCTCAATGTTTACGACGTTAGTGATGATTTGTGAGAGCAATGCGCTTTGAATTCAAAATAGAATCAAATGTAATGTAAGCTGCTGCATATGATTGGTTACTAGAATGTAACATACCTCTGCTGATGTTGCTTGTCGCGCGGTGGCGAAAACGTGTCTCAGCATAACAGCTTGCGTTTTATTTTGAGCTTGTTTGTTGTGTTGTATCGCTTGAGATGGCTTTTGAGTCTTGACGGTCGTAATCGTACGACCACCGGACTTACTAGTAGTGAATGCACCATCGCCTCTAGCAAGTAAGCTCGGTGGAGGTTTTAGATGAGCTTTCAACTGATCTCTATTCGGTGAACTTTGTATGACCTACAATAGCAGAAGAAATATTTACTTGACTGTAATAAGGAAGAAATAATATTAAATCTATCGCTTGCGTTCAACGTGGCAACAGAAGTTTTAGGTTCAGAATATTGTGTAGGACCCTTCGACCTTCGTTTCACCTAGAATCCCGGATTCAACAGGCACAAGATATAAATGTACTTTAAATTACCGCTTGGCATATTTGGTAGCTGCGTTCCAAATTGACAGCACCTGGTGGTTCTTTCGTGGTACTACGAGATCTGCCTCCCCCCTGCTCTTTATTACTGTTCCTAGAACCCCTTTGGCTGCCTTGATTATTTGACCGTGAAGTCCTCGAGGTCACCGCCACCGTTGTTCCAGGATACTGTTGCTGTTGTATAGTCGCCACAACCTGCCTAGGTTGGGCAGGTGCCGAAGCTTGTTGCTGTATAACGATGGTATTTTGCGCCCGATTCTGTTGCACCCCGATTGCAGTCGGTACGACATTCGGAATTGAATTTTGCGTGACATTGGTTCTGACACTCCGTGTGGTATTATTTTGAGTGTTCAATTGGACCACCTCTTCCTGCGTTCTCATTATATTCACTTGCGAGTTGGTGGTCTGTTGAGTTTGAAGTTGACCGGCAATTGGGGACGTGCTGTTCAAAGTGGCAGCGGCGGTTTGATCAGAATGGAAACTAGTTTGTACAAATCTGATAGATTGCAGCTGTGGGAAAGCTATGATCGGTGAACTCTGTGACTGAAAGTTCTTCATTATACAACTCGTGCTGGGGGTGCCGATAGCAAGACTCTCGGATTGAAAGGGTGTCCCTTGAACCACTGGTAACTGGATGCAGTTAACCGATTCCACGTTGGAATCAGCATTGATGAATTGTTGAGATTGAGTAGTTGTTGCGTCAGTGGTAGTCGGCGTGTCGCTACATTCGTCTTGAGTGGTCACGGTAATGTTTGCGGCCACTGATCCATCCAAAGCTGCGGCTACCAATGGCCATGGAACTTGAAGCTCCTCCTGCGTCTTCACAAAGTAAAATAAACTTCAGTCACAGAAAGAATTCTTTATAGCGTGGACAGAGAATTTACAATTTACTACGTGTATACTTACCCTGGCGGTGTTATTAATGTTATTAACAGTCGGGTCTACTGACCAACTACATTCTAACATTTCAGAACAAACGTAATTGTTGGCCTCTCTAAGAGCTTCCTCTTCGTTTCCGCCATTCACATCTTGCTGATCTCTAGCGGTCTCTGCTTGACCTGAGACGACTTGCGTTTCTGTTTCCTCTGTACTGTTTGTTCCCATTTCCATTCCATCAAGAATAGGGTACATTATTTCTTCGGGGCATCCTGAAATCTCTTCATACGCTTCGCGCATTTCCCCTCTTACCTAAAAACAAGTATACTCTTGGTAAGATAATTAAACTTATAAATTCTGTCTTTGCAGATTGCACAAGGCTTCACCTCCAATTCGTGAATACGTTGCAATGTTTCACTATCAATCTCCATTCCCTCTGGAATTTGTGATTCACCATCTGTTGGGTTTTCATGGGAAACCTGAGTCGTTTCGCTCTGATTGTTGTTAATCATTGTAGAATCTTCCATAACAATCTCTGTCGATCTAACTTGTTCATGCGTCGGCGATGTTTCGAGCATGGTCGTCGTTTCGCAATCGGACATTGGATAAATTTGTTCTTCGGATATTTGGGTCACCTGTTCCTGCGATATTTGAGATATTTGATCTACTGTTGTCTGAGGCGTGCATTCTGTTGATAGTTGAGGTATTGCTTCGCTAGGTGTGTGAGATACTTGTTCTACTTGTTCGTTAGATTTTGGTGATGCGCTTTCTTCTGGCAGGAGAATCGTCTCTTCCGAAACCTCAAGAATATTATCTTCCATTGGCTCAAGCTCCTTTTTACTTTCGGGTAAATGAATTTCTTCATCGTATGTATTTGAAATGTTCTCCTGACAAACTTGTGCGACAACTTCGTCTTCTTCAACAGTCTCCTGCTTTTCTGGGAGAACGGGGACTTTTTCTCCTTCCTCTGGTTTTTCCTGAAGCATTTCAGTGTCTGCTATTGTTTCTACAGAACTTATGTTTACAGATTCTAAATGTTTCTCGTCTAATAATGTATGCGTTGTTTCGTTATATTCTTCTGTTAATAATTCTTGTATGCCCGGTGTCTCGGTCAATTCATCTGTATTATTTATAGTAGTTTCCACTTTACAATTATCTTCCTCTACTTTGTCTTCAGACATAATAATAGGACAAGGAGCATCTGATGCAGGTGTATCTACACTAGATTCCAAACGAAGCCTTAAACTAGAACGCGTTACTGCTCCACCAGATCTTGATTCCGCAATACAGTGGAGACCCGACCTAAGTTTGGGTTCACGTTTCTCACCCCATATTGGTTCGAAATGTTTCACTTTCCATGGATCTAACTTATTCTTATCTCTCTCCGCTTCCATCTTCAATCGTTGTTGATTTTCAGGAGTAAATTCTCCTTCTGCCAAGCGTTTACGCCATTCTAGACAAGCTCGTGCAAAGAATTCATTGTTTAATCCGGATGTGGCAGCATCCTGACAGTAAGAAACAAAACATATATTCCCAAAATCTCATAGTCTTCATAGAGGCACTGAACATCTACTTTTGCAAATATACTCTAAAAATTAGTCTATAAGTATTACCTGTCTATCTACAGCAGGCAAAAGCTGTGCAAGTTTTCTTTGATACAAAGGTGGCAAACCCTGAAAGGTGTGCCTATTTAAAAGTGCACGTAAACTTGTGCTGGCTAGAATACTCGCTGGAGACTCGAGATCCACAAGACCAGCCTCCAACTGTGCAGTTGCTGATAGTCTCTTTGTTGATCGTCGACGCCCAGACTTCAAACTAAATCCTGGCAAACTAGCCAGGACCTCTCTCATTGTGGCAGCAGGCTCTTCAGTTGCTATGTTTAAAATCATAATAAAAGATATATCACATGCATAAAGAAACCTATACACTATAATTAAAATATTGTGTTGTGTAGTATAATTAAAATTAATTCTTAGAGGAGAAAGAGGAGAAATGTCCTATAGGCTAACAATTCAGCATACTTGTTTTATATTAAACAAAATGTTTCACTTACTAGTGTTAATATGCTGCACATTGTTCACTGGAGATGGTGGATCATTTGGTGGTGGTGGTGGCAACGGTTTTACGACAATCCTTGGAAGAGTACGAGAATTACCAGCTGCTATGGTAGTGTTTTTTCTGCGTCTCTTGGCCTGCTGTCGTAGTGCATGTTTGATAACCTTTTTACTGTGCACCATACTAGAATAGCCAGAGCAACCTGGACTAGTTTCACACCCTTCACCTTTGCCAAGCTCTACATCTGTGTCCATGACAGTACCTATACATCAGACATTGTTATACGAAATGCCGGCAAATCGAATGTGAAAGCCACGGTACCGTTGCATTTGACAAAACACAGATTTCGTGACAGTTTATTTCATATTGCGCCGGATAGTTCAACTACCACGATTATCCTTTCCTCAAGAGATAAACATTCTTCAACAACACCAACTTCGTGACATTTTCGAAACAATTAACAGGAGGTCCGAGTATTTCGCGTGATATCTTTTAATCCATGTTGTCCGAACGTCCATGTACGCCCAAAACTCGATCACATTCACGAGTTCTGCAGTTTCTCAATCAATTGGCAAAATGCCATTCGGAGAAGCTCGTAACGTTCCGCTTCCATCCGCCATATTGTATTTACATATTTATACCACGGAAGCGCATCTTCGACATAGAGTGCTTTCTAATTCCGCGCATTAAAATACTTCTACGTGATTCATCGTTATTCTACGTAATCTGAAAATTATTAATGGATATCTTCTAAAAGAATAATAATCGTTTTGATACGCTTATTCTCTATGTATTATAATAAGTACATTTTTCTGTGATATATAATTCATATGATATGAAACAAAATTTCCGTCCTGAAATGTGTATGAAAGAAATAAAAGGAATACTACCATTTTCATGCTTTGAAATATTTCAATTTTGCAACAGTTTCTACAAATAAACGAAACGAAGAGATATGCACATATTACACGACGAAACACACGTAACCCAATGAAAAACGAGTGTTTCAAGTCGACATGATCGAAAATTAGCTTTTTGATTGGATACCGAGTGCGCGCCACCCGAACAAAAATTCCATACAATCTGCCGAGAAAGTGTCGATTTTCCAAACTTCAATGAGCAATTAATTATATTTCGCAATGTTTGTCACTTGTCTTTGTATACGATATGGATGCAGCAGTTTCTCTGGAACAATACCATACCTTTAATTAATTATTTTATGTCCTAATTTTGTTGTAATTAATTTTGTTACGCGACCCAATATTGTGCAGATAATGGCGATGATGGCGCCTCTTTTGATGAGAAAATGAAGCTTCTTTCGAGGTCCATACAGCGCCAATTAGGTCGGTGGCAAAATACTCAAGCTATTAGTCAAAGTCGATTATCGGTAATTTGGCTAACAGTTTGAGCGTTTTGCTACCAGCCTAATTGGCGCTGTACAGACCTCGAAAGGAGCTTCATTTTTTCACTAAAAGAGGCGCCATCATCGCCATTATCTGCACAACATTGGATCGCCGAAAAAGCTTACTTATGACAAAAAATGCTCCCCGCTCCCAAATCAAGAATTGAGGACAGCGATAATCTTAAAATAATAATTTAAAGGTACTGTTAAAAAATTAGGAATAAATCTAGAAATAGGAATCTGGAAAATAGAAAGGATTTCGAAATAGAAATACGCTTTTACAAGATGACGCAACAATTAGCACGGAATCTAATAGTTCCGCATAATTCAATTGAAATAAGAAATAACAGAAACAAGCTATTAGAAGATCCAGGCTATTGGAAGTAGCATAAGGATTTGTAGAAAACGAAAATCCTATGGTTTGAATAACGCGCTCTGGGACACGGTGGTGGGGACACCGGTTGTCTCCCGCGAACATCACTGACTTATTCGATAATTTCACTCCTTCACACTCCCCTCATAGTTTTTATGTTATATATAGCAATTGAACGGATTTATGTACATAACAAGGAAACCTATATACTTTGTGAATTCGAGAATAAGCCTCGAAAGTTCTATCGTGCCTTTTAATTCTATCGTTTTAAAGGTCGCTGAAACCACCGCCCGATTAAGACCCAGGGATTTTTTAGGGCTGTATTTTTGTATTAATCGTACAACCCGGAAGGTATTGATTTGAATTTTGCCCGTTATTTCCCGATTAAAAATGACCTTGTTGTAGTCAGTAATTTCGGCGGCAACATTGTCTCAAGGATATTTTTTCTGATAATCGCTGTTCTACATTTCCCGCCAACATGGCAAATATGGCGGAACTCTGCCAGTTTCCCGCCAAACCATCTCGGAGCCCTCGTATGGCGCAGATCGGTCGTGTATAGCGGTGTAAGGCAGTCGTGTTTTTCTGCAATTTTCCATCGGTTTTCCGACGAAAATGGGGCAGTCGGACGACGTCGAGGACTCTACGTACAGCAGACACCAGGATTTGTGTCAAAAATTGAATATGGATGCGACTGCCGCATCCGAGGCCTGGAAATCATATGAGACGATCCGACAGAATTATACTCTCGAGGTACTTTTTGAATTGCACTGTTCCCGTAGTTGTGTCAAATCGTACACGTTTGTATCGGTTAATCGAAACCGTGCCTCTATTTTCTCACAAAAATCCACGGTCCCATTAATCCCAACTCTTTACTCTGCAATATTCCAAATTGTTTGACTTTTTTTGCGCGACGTTCAACATCATTGAATTGGCGGTTAATTTCAGTTCGACGATGAAAGCGCACCAATTTAAAATTTACTAATGTCTGTAAACCATCTGCTGGAAGAATGCGATATAAATTACATCATTTCCGCATTTTCCTTAATTATTATCCCAAGCCCATAACATGCCACAGTTATGATTCCATACTGACTATTTCGAACTTGTCTACCTTAAAAAAAATGGAGAACTGCATCTAATATTCTAACAAATTGGTCTCTGTAGTGGTTATCTTCAAGCAGGGTTAAAATGTTCAAAATTAATTCTTTAGTATAAATAGTTTCAACAATCTTTAGTATAAGTGGTTTCAACAATTGCCTTAAACCGAAAGCTCATTGTAATCAGTACTGCAAATAACTTTGTAAATCTATTTTTTGAATATATTATACATATAAAAGTGCATTGCACAATGTTAAATATGCATGTTGTCCTTTCTTATTATTGTTAGACAAACATATGTTTGACAATTTAAAATAATGGAGAATCTTTGTCAAATGTATGAATTTTATGATGTAATGCATGTTTCTAAGTAGTGGAAACAAATTAATGAAAAGATTACATCAGCCATTATTTGTTTCTTTCTTCTTGAAAGTTCTATAACTTTTATGATGCATGCTGTATAAAATTATATTTTTATGATTTCTTTTCAGGGTGATCAATTGCATTGGATAGGGTGTGCACTATATGTAGCATGCCGTAAGTCTTCCATACCCACAGTTGGAAAAACTGGAACTAATGTTGAAGGAAATTGTGTATCACTGACTCGTTTATTACAATTGTGTAATCTTTCACTGATACAATTCTTTACAAAGAGTAAATCATGGGCAGACATGGCAAACATGCCACAAGACTTTCGCTCCAAAATCGAGAAGTTAGAAGGAAACTTCTCAGTGTCTATGGTTATATTTAAAAAATATCAACCAATTTTCAATGATATTTTTAAACATCCAGCAGAAGATATCTCGAGACCACCGAGATCAAGGAGACACAAAGCACTGCCTTGTACACCTGCAAGAGTGTTTGAATTCTGCTGGGCCTTATTTATTTGTATAAAAGGAGCATTCCCTGACATCTCTGATGATTTAGTTAATTCCTACCATTTACTATTAGTTTGTTGTGATCTTATATATAGCAATGCTCTGTTGGCTAATAGGAAAGATCTCTTAAATCCCAATTTTCCAGGTAAATCCATATAAAATTCGATTGACAAAATCGAAGTGTTTCATTCTTTTAATTTATCTTTCATTAGGTCTGCCTGAAAATTTTAATGATGAAAGCTATACACCTCCTCAAACAGCAAATTGTATAATCAATTTGTTGTGCGAACGTCACGAAGCTATTGCAGTGGAGGCTAAAGTAATTAAGGAATATCATTTAAGGAATCATATCAAAAAATTGTTTGACGAAAGAGTTCTGCGTGGAGATTCAATATATTTTTCTGGCATTTTGGAAGCTTTAAATTTTGATGGAAACAATAAAGCTATCAACAGAGTGTATGAACAACATGTGCTGAGTGTGGGAGATTTTGATGAAAGAATATTCTTAGGTAAATACATTTCCCATTAATTTATACTTACATAACATCTTGCTCCTAATCTTGCTTATCAAGGGAGAAATGCTTGTAAATAAAAGAAAATAGCACCATAAGTTGCATGCTCGTATGCTTACTTTATTGTCCTTGCTTTGATAAATACAAATTGTTTAAAAACAGTAAATTAAAAAAAAAAGATGTCTTCTTTTCACATGTTCATAATTAGGTGTGTACAAAAGAAATTAGTCATCTGTATAAGTTGTGGTTCTATACTGTTTATTGTAAATAATTATAATAATTTCAAATCACATATCTCTGCTGAGATAACATTATCTGTAAATTTGTAAGGTTAACATAGTGATCTGCATATGTTTCTTGATTTGCATTTTTTAATTAAATACAGTGGGCATGACAGTCTTTATCTTATCAAATAATAATTTTCATTTCTTGCTGTTAATCACTTTGTGTCTGCTTTGTCTTGGCTGTGATTTGAAGCTGATTGGAGGCGAGTCAGACTAAATGGAGTATCAAGCTTGGAAATAGTTGGAGGAGAAATAGCATATGCTAAATTAGCCAAACATGTTGCTCTAAAAGGTGGGTTTACAACATTCAGAAAATTTAATTCTGAATTGTTAATAATGACTATTCATTGAAAAATAATTACGTAAATTCACATTTTGTTGAAAGAACAAGCAGAATTTCATTTTCCCTATTACAGACTGTATATATATATATTTTGTATTCCTAATATGAGATTAGGAATAAAATAAAATTTGTTATATTATGTTTTATACACTTTCGGATGTAATAAATGTATAAAATTTGCAAACCACTAATATTATAATTTAGTTATTATATGTATACGAGTGTGAGCGTGTGATTGCGTGCGTGTATTTTATTTTTGTATTCAACTATATGAAGGAAACGAACGTCGTTGCAAATTATGTATTAAAATCTCATATCTGATTTCCTTTTGTTTTAGATCATGATGCTAGTAATAATATTGGTTCTCCTACACAGATGATGAATGTTGGAGATTTGCAAGAACAATTTCAAATGAAAAGGGAGCAATACAGTGGGGTAGATATAATTGCTATACTTATTAATAATGTATGTATTATTTCTTCATTATACTATGAAACTTTTCTGAACAGATACAGCACTTAGCTCCACCAACTCCGTTAACCGGGCGTGGGTATCTTAGACCAAAAGATATTACAAACGTAACGCCAGTATCCACTGCAACACAAAGCGTGATTCGACTACAAGCTATGTTGGCTGGACAGACTTCACCGAGCGAGAATCTTCTCCAAATATTGAACAACTGTTCTCAAGACGTAAAGTCGTTGGTAGAAACAAAGGTGAAAGAAATAGGGGAACAGTTTTATGCAAACTACAACAAAAGCACGAATCCGAATGAGGCAACTTCAGACTTCGGAAAGAAGAGGCTTTATTTGGGTCAGACTCTATTTTACAGACTTCTAGAAATGATTTTGAACGAAGAGAAGCGCAAGAAGCCAAGTTACGATGTGACGGTACGTTGGTTGGCTGCTTTGTTAAAAGACGAAGGAAACTCTGAATAATAGATCTATTGGATATGTTTCAGAATCTCCTTACCAACGAGATCTTCATTCAATGCCTATTTGCTTGTTGTTTGGAGATCGTTATTTATTCGTATAAAAGCAACGATAAGGTTTTCCCTTGGATTTTACATGCGCTGAATCTAGACGCCTATTATTTTTACAAAGTGATAGAAATTATAGTAAGAGCGGAAGATCAATTATCACGCGACGTTGTGAAGCATTTGAATCAGGTAGAGGAAAAGATTTTAGAATTTCTCGCATGGCAGAGCGACAGTCCTTTGTGGGGTGCCATTCAGTCGACGACGGAAGGCGTCCCTAGTTGCGAAGAAGTTTCACTACCGGGAACATTAGAAACCGTTGATCCAAATATTCCTGGGCAACCGGTATTGCGAAGGATCGCGTTGGACCGTGGTACTCACCACGATGTTCAACAGAGCCCCATCTCCTCAGCTTCAGAGAGATTTCAGTCTCCCGTTGGGGCTTCGGGTGCAATCAAGAAGCGCCTGTTCGCCGACACCAGACATCTCGGTGGTCAGAGCGTTCTACGTGTAGCTGGTCAGAGTGTTTTACCACCGAAGGTTCTAGCTATAGACGGTAATCCAAGAATATTGTTGCTACCCGAGCAGATAACTGTTTCCCGAGCGTCCAGTGTTCAGTCTACTAGTACACCGATCCAAACCATGACGATGAACAGGGAGCCAGCGAAACCAAAGCGAACAGGCTCTGTTGCGCTTTTCTTTAGGAAATTTTATAATCTTGCGAGCGTGCGCATGTCTGATCTATGCGGTTCTCTAGAGATAATAGACACCGATCTAAAGAGAAAAATCTGGACAATATTCGAATACTCGATCAAGGATAGAACAGAGCTGATGAAAGATCGGCATCTCGATCAAATATTAATGTGTGCAATTTATGTAATCTGTAAATTAGCAAAACTGGAGAAGAACTCATTCACTGAGATCATGCGGTGCTATCGGTTGCAACCACAGGCAGAATCACATATATACAGATCGGTGCTTATCGCGAAAACATCTTCAAACCAGTTACAGCCGAACAACGAAGAATCTGGCTCCAAAGAGGTATCGGACAAAGAAGCAAACGTAGCACTGCCTACACCTTCAAATATGGCGGGAACTTCGCAAAGCTTTGGTGAAGAGATACGCGGCGACCTGATCAAGTTTTATAACACAGTATATGTGCCCCAAGTGAAAGAAGTGGCAAACAAATTAGGGTTGGCACGCGGTAGCATTACGAATCTGTCGTTGAGTCCTCTTCCGAAGGGAAAACCCCCAGCAAGTTCGCCAGTCAGACACGTAACCAGTAGTATTATGACTCGTAATCTGGACCCGAAAGCCATCTCTGCATCTCCAGCACCACAACTTAGTTATTGTTTCAGTCGTAGTCCTGCTAAGGTAAATTAAACCTAAATTGAAGCTACTATTACAAGACATATTTTGTCTATATGTGTATATTTGTTCATTTATAGGATTTGGAGGCTATTAATAGGATGATGATTTCTGTCGATCCGAAACGATCGGTTGGTAAGAGACTCTTATCGGATGATACAGATGTAGAAATGACGGAAGCATCTCCGAAAAAGAAATCTGCCTTTGTCGCTCGTAAATTGGAGAATATAATCGGTGAAAGGCGCACGCAGAATCAATAAGAATCGCCGAACACGTTCCATAAAATATCGCTACGCAATGGTTAATGATTAGAGAACGTTCCGAAGACATTTGTATTTCCGTTTTGAATATAAATTCGATGAAACTCGAATATATAGGGGAAAAAAGCATTTTCAAAGATGAAATTTCTATTTCTTGGCTGTGTGGCTTAAAGTAAATGAATTGTTCGCTTCTCAGGTATGATCATGTTAGAAACAAAGAAAAGATACGTATTGCGTCTAATCGTATGTAAAGGTACGATACTATTGTTTTGAGTGGAGCCAGAATTTTACTTCTAGTATTTTTTTAAATTTCACATAGTCAAATAGCAATTGAAGTTAAGCATTTTTCTCTTATCGTTTTACTTTAATACGATTCCAGAACATTTGATTTACGAGTTCTTGGATTCATGATATATAATTAACCCTCGCAGTACCGGCTGTTGAGTGTTCACACAAAGTCCCATGGTTGGTTCCTTATGTATTCCAACATTTTGAACTAAAATTTTGTTATTATTATTATTATTACTATTATCTTACAGTACTTTTTTTTTTAAAACAAATGGCACACGTCATCAAGTGTCATACGGTCAAGTCAGACCTTGAGCTCTGGGTCCGAAAGAACCCGGACATGGTACGGCGAGGGTTAATTCTTATATTTTATAAACGTGGGTTAAGTTATGGTTCTATGTACTAGAAATAGTTCTGACTATTAGTAATATCATTGGTCAATGGTATTTTGATCGAGCTATGTACTCTCTCTGAAGTTTATATATTTATATACACATATGTACGTGTATTTGAATATATGTATATTATATGCAGGATATCTCTTTATAATTTTCCACGTAATTATCTATCATGTTATTCTATACTTGAGAAATAGTTTAGATAAAATTATGAAGACAATTTCTATCTAAATATTTTGTCGAGTCATAATTGCGTGAATGAATTATAATTGGACATTCTATATATATATATACAAATGTGTATGATGAATTTGTAAAAGTAACGCCTATAGATGGTAAATGGACTCCATTTTACCAGTAGTTTTAAGCATACTCCGAAGTTAATAGAATGTTCGGAATATGCAAACATAATTTGGGTGATATTTAATTAAATTTTTTAGGAATAAGTTACAAAATTCTTAACGGTTCATCGTCCAATGTATTTTGCTTGGTCTTAAATGTAATAAGTTATTTGCGTTCATTCGCCAACTATTTCGAATTTCTGCAGCACGTGATGCCGTATATTTAGTTATAAGTATTTTTCAAATTTGACTTCTGATCTCATTAATTTGCTTTTATACCAAACAATATAAATGTATGTGTATATATATATATATATACATATATATATATAAATTACAAAAATATTATTAATATTATTATTGTAAGATAAGATCGATATTCGACGAGGTAAGATCGAAAAGAAAGATTTTTGTTTTTTTTTTTATTCAATTAGTCTTGTACAGTATGGACGATATAAGTAAAAAACCATTAAAACTAAAAACGGATACTTCATCAGACAGACATCATAGCATGATCATATACAAATCTTTCAGTATCACCGTTCAAATAACAATTCTTTGAATATGTATTCACGAATGTTTTCAACTAAACCGACTAAACTCTGTCACGAGGTTTAAGTGTCGAGATTTTATTTCTCGTTGCGCAATTATGGCAGTTCCTCTAACAACTTCTCCTTTTAGATAAAATGGAAATGTAAAGTTTTATTGGCATATAATTAATTATTAAATAGTTTACATGTACATAGTATTGTAATTCGAAAGTAAATTAGAAGGAATAAAAATCGAAAATTTTATATGTTACATCTGTTCTCATATGACGTTGTTTATTACTACATCACATTTTTATATTATCTTTATTAATCAAAATTTTCACACATTATTTGGAGAGTAATTTTGACTTTGAATTATATACAGGCTGAAAAACTTAGAGCATCTGAAAATATTTTAAGATGAACATATATCTATACGAAACAATACAAATTTATTATTATACATATTATAGTAATTTTACACCATTTAGAAGTATGTTTATGTAGTATCGATTACTAAATAGATGCGTCTCGGTTTTAAATAATATGACTTTAATACATAACCTATAAAGATCAACAGTTATGTTCCAGCAAACACAATATCAAATGTCATTTCAACAATATTTATCACCTATTGTTACAATATAAAACAATTTATAATACTTGAGAGGATCAGAAACTTGGAGAAACATGTATTTCTATGGTAGAATTCGAAATGTTCAAATATCTATAATTAATCAAATATGTAGACAATTGTTTACCAACAACATACAAAATGATTTACATAAACAGAACAGGATAATGCAGAAATTGTTGCTCAAAAATAAATTAAAGAAGTAAGTATTAATTGTAAATGAATTTCTCATAGTATTTAATTTCAAAATCATTTGTTATAACTTACACATTAAATTTCTAGAGGTCAAACGGATAGCATTATCTTTAATGGAGTAACCAAGACAGGACCTTCAGTGCATGTACAACGAAGGATGAATGTTTTGAATAAAGTTTTAATGGAACATATCACAGATTTCATGTCTACTGAGGAGCTAGATCCTAGACTTAAAGATAAAAGCATAGAGATCACTCATGTAAAAATAACACAGGATTTTAAAATTATTAATATATATTGGATAGACAATAGTATTGACAAGTCTGACACAGCAAAAATATTAGATACGTGCGCACACAGTTTGAGATACGAATTATGTCAGCTTTACATAATGGGTAATTTACCCCCAATTAAGTTTGTGAAGTGTAAATACATGAATAAAGAAAAAGAAGTGGAAAGAAAATTAGAAATCGCAGATTATGGAGAAGATTATCAACCTTCAGTATATCCACGTGCTATAAGTCATGTAGTTTCAATTAAAAGTTCTACTGATAGTGGTACAGAAATCACAGACTGTCCTGATGACATTTTTACTCTAACTCTGCCAGTAATGAGGCATGATGTATTTGATTTAGATCACCATAGAATAATGTCAAAGGTGTGTTGCATGAATTACTTATTATTACTTATATATTTATAAACAATTTTTTCTTTTGCAGATCAAGGCTTCACTAAACAAATCAAGACAACCACTTGAACAACAAGAAACTAGTACACAATTAACTTCAATTCCTACTCCTAAATTCACCCAAACAGATATTTCGAATTTCTTAACTGTAAAAGAACAGAGGAAACAGTTTGATGAATTTTTGAAGAAAAAGCAACAAGAGAGAAGACGAAGACATAAACAGGAAAAGTTGATGAACATTATTCATGACCCTATTGAAGAAAACCATGATTATGATGATTATGTTACTGATAATGATGAATAAACTTTTATCATTAATGCTAATGCAGAAAGTTATGTAAAATAATAAAATGTATATTCACGTCAAGACCAAAACGTTAACAAGATACAATAGATAATACTTTTTTATTATAATTTACATTTTTGTGAACAAAATCAATATTGACATTTATTTTTTTTTACGTTCACTCTTGTTTGGTTTTACATTTTAACTGTACATAATATACAATTTAATTTACCTTTTATACAGTTCAAACGTAATGTTCATATACTATTGTAGTTTATTTAATCATTGATCCCATTGATATTATTTGATTTTACAAGATTTGTTTGTAACAAATCGCTTGATTTAAACATTTTGTCTGTGTGTGAGGAACTCAATATTCTTTTTATATTAACAGCTATCCTCCTCTCTTCCGAATTTATGATACAATATTTATATCTAAATCCTGAGAATTAATATTTAAGAAAGCATATATAAAATCAAGGAAAAAAATATAAACAGAATTTTTTTCAAGATTGTTCAAAGAGTCACAAACTACATTACTAATATGGCATTACATGAATTAGAAATTAAATTACATAGTTATGTGAGTTCGTAAGCTTGGTATGTTGTAGTACATGTACCTAGTCTATATCACACGACATATGCAGTACATCCAACTGCATGATAAAGTTAAAAAATATATATATATATATATATATTGCAATTCAACAATACAATTTTTGCGCTAAATTTCAACTAGATCTTGATTGTGTCGTATTAAATTCTTGTTCTTCTATGCCTTTCGATTCAGCCTCCTGGTTTGTAAGCATCAGCGAAATTTGTTGCTCACTTATAGACTTAATATTCAAACGAATATCTGACGCTGATAAATTTGGTATCGAATCACTTAAATTACATACTTCTAATACATATTTATTAAAAATGTCACTTTTATCTGCATAAACATGGTGACCTGCTCCTGTTATCGCCTGCAAAGAACCATAGTGATTTATATAAATTAAAGATCATGAATTATGTTATATTTTCGCGTTCACTATTTTACCTGAACATTAATATAAGACGATGATCTAGCCTGCTTAAGTGTCTCCCAATAAGAACTGTCGACCCATGATCGACTGCCATATAACAAAGTTATTGGAATCTCTGGATCCAATTTTCCTATTCTTCTGATAATGGGATTTTTGGCCCAGCCAAAACCTTGCATCATTGCATGGAAGGCACTTTCACCTCTATAAATTAAATAAACGATTTAAATATTATTTTAAATCGTATACGTCCAGTATCGAAATTTAAAATACTTACGTTGGGGTCTGTGCATTACATTGATGTATGTACTGTGAAATTACCGCTGTATCATCTTTTAAAAGAGGTACAAACTTTTTTGCAATATCTGGTCTAGCTTTCTCAATCAGCCACTGTCCTAGAAAAGAACAACATTTCCGTTACAATTTATGAAAACTGAGAAAGTTACATAGAAAAGGACATCGCAAAAATTACGAACCAAATGGACCAGCCACCCTGACTGCCCATAATGGATTCAATGGTTGAATCACATAAGCTATAGCTTTCACCCAAAATGGTATAGCTGGTCTCAATGCTCTTTCTACTGGTCTCTCAGGGAAACCCCAAGGATCCGCGAGGATAAGGTGTTTAATTCTTTCCGGATGCTGAATACAATATGATGCTGCTAGAAAGCCACCCATCGAGTGACCCAGTACCATGAACTTTTCTAACTGCATTTCCCTTCTCCATTCTTCAATGGATCGGACTAGTTGATTTTCGGCTTCCTGGGCTTCATTACTAAAAACAGGACGGCTACTTCTACCGAAACCTGGATTGCGAAGAATCGGTAATAAAAAAGAACGAAAATGTCCAAGATGATCGTTCATTATTATAAAATAATTTTAAAATATCCAAACAATTTTTATCGAATCTAAAGTTGATAATTTTCATGAAAAATAATGCTTTTTCCTGAGGCTAAAAACGATGGCTGACATTATTATAGATTTATTTATTATTAACTTTACTTTAGTCTCTTTGAAGATACCAGAGTATAACTAAAACAAGCTGTGTATAAAACACAAAATATTCTGTTGATAACAGGAAGATCATATTATTCACAGATGTATGTAATTCCAAAGTTCAATCTTATTTATCTGTGAGTCATGTCTGATAATTGTTTTCAAAGCCAAAGAATAGCTTTGGACATATCTAACAAAATATTAGTTTACATATTTAGTATTTTTATATTTACCTAATATATCAATTGCATATACTGGTCTTTGTGAAGCTAATGCATCTAGATTTAAACACCAGAGTGCTACACCTGCTCCTAGACCATGTAACAAAACAATTGGTGTCTTCGGTGATTCTTCGTTAAGAGAAATAGTCCATATTTTATCCGCTGTTCCAACAACGGGTCCTATATCCACATACCAACCACGATACACAGTTTTCATACCTATGTTAGGAAATAATAGTATTGATTAATTATAAAATGTACTATAACGCTGATTAGAAGTTACAATATAAAATTTGGAAACTATTAACATTGAACTTACAAGAAAGAATCTTCTTCTCTGCTGCACGTAACATAGTTGATGATGAAACAGACCACCTAAACCATCTCCAAAACCAGCTACTGGAACATATACAGAAATGTATTACTTACATTAAAAAGATTCTTCTAGATCTATTTTAGCATCATATGTTTTGTTTCCAGTTTCTTTTACACTCTAATGGATTCACTTGGTTAATTTGCATACATTACATTCAATGATAATCAATTGGATTAGTCTCCCTGCATTTAATTACAAACAGGTTTTCTAATTTATGCAATACATACCATTAATCTGTTTCATAGTATATTAGATAATTTGATAGCAATGCGGTGTTATGTATTTTGAATGTGTGCACAATGATTTCGGTGTCAGAGAAAGAAATCATACAAAAAAACACAGAATTGCTCTGGATTACACAACGATTTTGATAAGCATGATAAAAAAATAATGTACAATTGGAATGATGAGTTTGCAAAACACTAGCCGGGAGGCTCAAATGTAAATTGCCTACGCGATATCAACACTAAACCGACTTGACTTCAGTTTTCTTTGGTTAAGTATCTTCGAGCTAAAATTGTTTGAGCGCGTGACCTTGAATCATGGTCCAACGTGACACAGATAATTCCTCCGCTTTACAGATTATTTTCTTGTGTTATACATGTATATATGTAAATGTTTGCATGACACAACGATTTTACATAGACGTTGCACGAAGTGGACAATTAGATCCCGTGATGACATAGCTAAGTAACTGTTTAAAAGCCAAGGTTCATATAACGCAATGTGACGAAATCGAGCAGATCGCCAATGTTGCCGAGAAGGTTGGAAAAATCGAGAAGAAATCGCACGTGTGTCGATGACAGTTACTGGAATAGAAGGGTTCGCTTAACACTCACCTTCTTGATGTGACAACTTCATGATCTGCCATTACATTCAACGATGCAGCCGTTGTTCCTTCACGATCTGCCATAAGCTTCAGAGATGCGGTCGTTGTTCCTTCACGATGGCCTCTTTGTTGACAATGCGGAAAAACAGTGCGTCGACGTAGCTGATTCTATTATCTAGCTGAAGTGTCGATTCGAGTACGCTATCTGATGAAAAATGGTAGGAATGGTGGGAGAGTCAGCTGATGTATGAACTGGAGAACTTGCAAGTTCGACTTTGTCAAGAGCTATGGTTATACATACATATATTGAATAGGAATGTGATTCCTATGTTTTTCAACATGTGCGTATTATATTTTTCGATATTAAATTGATTATTTTATATTTAAACGAAATTAACAATGAATCGATCGAAATCAATATAACCTCATACCCTTCTTTATATTATTTACATTCTAATATAGGTTATATCACTTTCGATACATAGTGCATTCGTTTCAAATTCAAATTTTAAATGGCACGAAAGAATGGATTGAATATGAAAAATTTGAATATCTAGTAGTAGGAAAGAAATGAAATTTTAAATTCCATTTATCACAGTTCGGCCAATCAATAAAAATAGTAACAATTTATTATTTTCTTATTTACATATTGGATAATATTTTATTGAATTTTCAAGCGTTTGAATATAAAAACGTGTATTTAATATCATAAACATTTCCCACATGTTCGTTGTAATAAAATCTGTCATTTGCTATTATCAGAAAATGTTACGGGTTAAAGGCCATTACATACCGACGGTAAGAGCACAAACCGATTAACATTAATTGCAATATACATGTACGAAGTATTTTTGTGAATAATAAATAGATCATTAATCTTATTCGTTAGAATGTAATCTCTCAATGAATGATTTACTTGAAACGTTCCGGTAAAAAATTCGAATATTTGTAAGATTATGCGGTGCGCCTGTACGATATGAGATAAAGTTGAACGAATGCAAGTTCGTTGTCAGTGTCTTTGTAGCATGCGACAGACAAAATGTAAGTGTAGTACAATGAAGAAAAGAGTACCAGACAGGGCATTTTATAATGACCACAGAGCCTCTGTATACAGGCTCTGGGTGCTTTTGGCTCTCCCGACAATATGAGCTATTCATCCCAATCAGCACATCCTCATTGCACTCATGCATGATTCTCATTACTCGGTCCAATTGTTTCGGGAATTCAAAGTTGCACGATAGCTTACGAATTGCACTTCCACTCTCGTTGACGTGCACTTGGCCGGAGTAGATTCAAAAATCATACTTAAGTAAAATTCAAGGTTCCAAAAATTTGCCCTTTAAACTCTTCTTGTAAAAAAATTAAATACACTCGGTGCTACATAGTCTAAAAGAAGAAAAACAAGTGGGGAACAACGTATCCGTCTGATAAGCAGAAATCGATAATTTTGTCTCGTGGCAGAGATATACACTGTACATTAGAAGCTTAGAAATTACGATAATGTCGATTATCAGTGGATATTTAGTAATGATGGGGTCACGAAGCATATGGAGATATTGTTTGTTTATAAACATGTAAGAGAAACGAAAACGTGTACTTCTTTTTCTTCTTCGAAGAAAGTGACTGCTACACTATTTTTGTTTCGTAGACAAAATCTATAGGAACTGCACGAGGGCAGTGTGCGTTTACATTTTGAAAGGCGTGTTCAAGGAAAGACAGGATGTAGACTGTGCTTGTGTGTATAGTACAATATGACGCATACCATGCACGGCGTAAGGATACACGTGCAGTTCGGGCGTCGTCTGCTGGCACTACTTTCCTGTCTGTCTGCAAGAGAAGAGGATCCTAATCAAAACTGACAATTTCGGAGCCAGGATTGCAATGTTTGTTTAGACACATTCCCGTTATCTGTACAAAATAGACAGTCGTCAAAAATTCAATGTTCGCATCTGGAAATACCATATTGTACAATAGATACCTGTCTCAATACCTGTCTCAGCAATGCTATGAACATTTTTATTTCGCTATAAAATCTGCTCTCGTTATTTCAACGATTTTGATTTCGCAAACGAAGCCTTGTCACCTAAATCCAATCGATAATATTCCAACACAATTCAAGCCTTGTTTTCAAATATCGTTAATACTCGGCTATGTGCATCGCTCATTCTCCATTGTTCTTTAACGACGCAATTAGCTATCTGCGGTAAAGAAGCCGATCTTCTTTTTCGATACACCCGCACTAGTGATTCATAATGCAAAGGCGTGTCCTTCGGATTCCACGCTCCGCCGCGTCGAATTCATTTTCACGCACATTTTCCAAACAATTCAATTAGATCGTCCTCCATATGTTTTGCAGCACGGGCTAGTCGAACCCGAGAAGAATTATTGCTAATTCTTTGTATCGCGCAACTCCTTATTTGCATAGCTCCATATTTTACGATAAACAACAGGTCCCCCACGCGGAATGTAACTCGTTCCTCCATCGACTATTACTGTTGCACGAGAAATAAAAGCGGTTACGCATATTTTCAAGTTAATATCATTTAAAACACGCTTGTTCGATTAGTACGGTTGAAATGTTTTACTACCGGCAACGTTTTGTTCGAGAGAACATCGCGTTTCGTTATTCATCTCATCAATTTCAAGCACATGTTAACATCGACGTTTGTACTACTGGTCTGGGCGTCATTGGTATTCCTCGCATAAGGGTGATCACTGAAAATTCAACGATTACTACAGAGAGCATAAAAGCATAAGACAGAGCTGTATTTAATTGCAATTAAAGTTATTTCCCGTCGTTTGTCGGCAGATCTCTCGGCGCCGCGAATGGACCATCGTCGTCGTCGTCGTTCTCCTCGGTCGAACGAAGCGCGTCCGGTAACGGGCGGCGTCGGAAAGATGCACATGACGAATATGCAGCCGGTCCGGTCGATCGATCGTTGAAAATCGTAGTCGAAGATGCGTGGGTTAATACAGATTTAATGGGTGGGACAGACGAGGGAAAGAGAGAGAGGGGGACTACTTTTTAATCGCGAAGAGCAATGTTCCGCGACTCGCGGCACCTGTCGTACTCTGCGCGATGTAGCTTAGCGCGGTAGTGAACGGTGGGAGAGAAATCGGCGCTCCTGATTGGCCCGGCGAAAGGGGCGCGCGGTTGCTAAGCAACGGCAACACCGCGCGCGTCACCGGCCGGCGTAGCCGGCTCGGAAGCGTTCCTGGCACTGTGGCGCAGAACGACGTTGGCTCTCGTCGGGTGCGAACGCGCTACGGTTTTTGAGACGCTGGTAGAGTAGACGTAGTTGTCGAGGCATTTCTTTTATATCATCTCTTCGTCTCTTTTGAGTCGTCGCAAGCAGTAGTAGACTTTTATCCGAGCGTTCGTTTCGCTGAAGTACCACAAGTAGTCCTCGAGACAGCTAAAGAGAGAGAGAGAGAGAAAGCGAGGGCGTTCGAAAGTAACAAAGCGGCGGGAGCGAAAAAGAGACCGAGAAGAAAAATGGCAGAGGACAAGAACGAGACCAGCCCGAGCGCCGAGGGTGAAAAGCCACCACAGGAAGCGCCGCCGGCTGAGAAGCAAGAGAAGGAGGAGTCGAAAGATTGCAAAGAGGAGCCAAAGAAAGTAGAGGAGAATGGCGACGGTGAGAAACCGAAGGAGAACGGCGAGGAGAAACCCACGCCAGAGCCGAAGGACATGCGGGCTATAGTACTGAACGGTTTCGGCGGATTGAAAAGTGTCAAGGCCCTCAGGAAGCCGATGCCCACCCCCGCTGAGGGAGAGGTCCTGATCCGAGTCAAGGCATGGTAAGTACGCCAATTTCGTAGTTTCCGTCGATGATGCGGCTCCGAGGCGCGAGAGAGATTTTCGAGCTTTTTAAATCGATCGTACGCGACCAACGTCAAACGGTTGACAACCGTATTATCGATCATTTTCTTCGATCGGTACCGTCGGGATGCATGGAAATTATAATTAAAGAGTCGTGTCGCGTTGCCGGCGGAATCCGACGAGGAGGAAGTTAATTAAGATTGACGCAATGTTAACGGACCCGA
This sequence comes from Augochlorella aurata, assembly GCA_028455555.1. Classification (NCBI taxonomy): domain Eukaryota; kingdom Metazoa; phylum Arthropoda; class Insecta; order Hymenoptera; family Halictidae; genus Augochlorella; species Augochlorella aurata. The sequence continues at coordinate 11,207,412 of CM052158.1, read as the reverse complement.
GCTACGTTTCCGATAGCGTCGCTTAATCTGCGTCGGGATTTAGAGGACGTTAGATACGTATGTATAGTACGCGATTCGAATTTTTGGCTGGTGGTGCATGCTCTCTGGATATTTTCTGCGTATGAAATTATTGCCTCGGGCTCCTTGATAATCGACCGCATCGGTCGAACCGATACAATTTCGAACACGTATGTTGGTCGGTGTAACTCGATCTGGTTCGATTATCCGTTACCCGTTTCGACGAAGGTGAATTGCCGCGAGGAAAATAAATAGAAAATACGCGTCGGGGTTTCGACCCGAGCAAACAGACCGTTACAGCTCCGCTGCATCTTTGAAATTTAAGGCGTGGTATCTGTTCCGAGACGACGCTGGTAATTAGAATTTTATCCTTACGTTACGGAACGGATGAGTAACTTTATAACAGACCCGAGGAGGTATTTTAATAAGCGGATTTAATCATTTTACGCACGTACGTTCGAAAATTTCATACTTTCTATATTTACCGAGTTTTTTTTTAAATGGGATACAGCGATATTTTTAGCGGAAATATGTCTTTATTGTTAATCTTCCGTTTAAACGCACATTCTCGGTAGCGACGATGTGCACACGTCGAAATATTCGTCGTGCTGGAAACTGACATTGTGCAGCCACAGTGTCGAGGAGGTATTTCGCGATAGTCGACGAGGAAAGTGTTATTAAGTATTTGTCAGGACGCGACGCGGTCTGTGCACTAAATAGGCGGCTACATTTATAGAATACTTATCCGTGCGTTTAATGTCCGTGCATGCGTCGACAGATACGCAAAACGAAGTTTGATAAGCCGTTTAACTCCGCACTACGTTTATTGCCGAGTGTCCGTGCGTATATTTTTTCACTCTCGTCTCGGCTCATCTCTGAACAGGAATTGCAATCAATGTATTATACGCGAGAGCTAATTGAACGGAATTGAAGCATTATTATGCTAATACATATATGTATTATATATTATCGTCAGAAATTTCTGGACTACGGTAAACCGCGGCTGATGGCTCTACGCGCTGCCCATTAATTCAGACGTGGGAAAAAGGATTATTAGGTAGACCGGCACGCCGTTAATGCACGTACCTTTAGCGATATTAGGGCCCCGCTTTATTTCATGCATTATGTTCACCCACTATGTCGCCCGCGTAATTTATGGCGGTGTGGCCTGATTAACATAATTTGAATTTGAGAAGCTGGGCTGGTATTTCGAGATCCTATCAAGATTTTCGTAAACTTCCTCTCTTCTACAAATCGGATTGCGGTCGATGTTTCCAATAAAAATTAAAAATTTCGAATCCGACGTAAATATATTCTATAATTAACAGTATTTCATAACGATTCCGAATTAACGTGTACATGTTGTTTTCCGCGCTTTCTAATCTTCGCGATAACAAATTTCATGTTCTATTCTTAACATCGAACGAAAACCGATGCTGTTTTTATCGCGCTTTGCCGATATTGCGGTTCTCTTTTCTTTTTATCTAACCGTACATTGCCGACAATATTCTCAACGTAAAGCAGATTATACATCCACGAAACCCGTGTCGCCGTGAACTGTTGGCGCAGGACTCTCGCCGACAGTCGGTTCCGAGCTGCAAAAACTTCGTCCAGCATATGTTTCGCGAATCCGTCGTTTCGCCGAGTCTCTCACGACTGACAGCCTGAAAAATTCCATACTCGAAAGAATTCTCCGAATCGCTCAACGAGATTTTAAAAGAATTCGAATTAATGCAGGCTGCTGCGCCTATGAAATTCGATACTTTCAAATTATTCGCGCCAATCGAAATGCCTTGCAGTGATCATCTCACGAAATTAATTTATGGGGGTACAGTCGATACGCAATTCGACAGGTGGGACAGAGTGGCATTTCCAATCCGTCGGTCTTTAAGTTTCCGTCGGACGACGTACCATTGTCACGACTGTGAACAATTGATTTGCTAGCGTTTCTGTTAAACCTAATGTAACTGCAATTCGTTTCATTTAATTGCCGAAGATCTGGTAATCGAGCGAACGATTTGAATAGCCCGGGTTAAACTCGACCCGGCCACCGCCCCGCGAGGGTTGAACAAATTCGCTGGGGAAAGTATTACGCTCTGACAGAGGAATATCACGGATAAAAGGAGCCGAGGCGTTATTGTTAGGATCGCGAAGACGGACAGTAAGCTGCTTTATCCTCGGCTAGTTTTCTCCGTCGACGGACAAAACTTTCGCCATAGAAAATCTGCCCTTTTATCCATGGTGGTAGAGGTTAGGATTCTTCGTATCTGAAAGAAAGCGCGCAGTTCTAGGGCATGCACAGAGTTCGTTTTCGTGACGCGCGCGCTCTAGTCTGAGAGAATTTCGTCTTTTCTCTTTATCGTCTCTCGCTCTCTCTCTTTCTCTCTTTTTATTTTTCTTTTCTTGTCGGAGAGTGACCCAACGAGAGATAGAGTGCGCAGACGCGAGAAAGAGAAGGCGCGCGCGCGCGCGCATGTGGGGTACCAGGGGAACAGCAGCGTCGAATTCGCCAAAGGCGTGCGGACCTTTTCACGCGTGAGTCACGTTTCATAAAAGCGATTGGGATTGATGAGAAAATAGCCCCCATAGAAAGATATCACGCTGCCAATGCTGGCTCGAATGAATTTGTCTGCACGACTACAGAGCCGTTCGTTACGCTGGCACCCCTGCCTTTCTCTATACACGACGCGGCCAGAAGTACCCCGCTCCCAACGTGGACATTACACCGAGTGCGGTGTACTTTGAATCAATTGTCGTTTGGAAATTCTTGTCGATGGGAAAATAACGACTTTCCTCTTTCCCTGTTCTAATGTTGTCTCGTCGCCACAAAAATGTCCTCGCTCGACTTATCGATGATGGTTTCCTTCCTAGAGCCGCAGCCCTGAAAATTGATGCTTCTCGATAAGTCGCGTCGAGGGTATCGGCCGTTCACTGGCCAATGCGGAGCCGTGCCTCGGTACGACCCTCTCACTGTAATGAACTGAAATTTTTAGAAGATAAGGGGACGGGATAGTTGGCTCTGCGTGTCGAATTTTGAATACACGTTTTTATTGGTTTACGAGATATTGAAAAATTCTAGGAACCGTTATGGAGAAAGTCAAAAAGTCTCTTGACTGTCAGATACAAGATACATCGGTTCTGGCGTATGTTTCGGTTCTACGTTATGGACGCCCGGTGTCCGCAGTTGCAACTTATCAGTGATACAAAGTATTGCAAAGATGGTGACCATATCACACGCCACTTTTTACCTAAGTAAAGACATCCGCACTTTTAATACCTAAAGAAAATACAATGTATTCCGGTTCTTCATAACTGCTTCAGTCAGCTCCTAAACACAACAGTTGCGGTTATTTTTAGAACCTTCTTAATGCCTGGTGGTGAGTTAGCTGAAAAATTATTATTCATTGAAGCAATAATGTCCCGTCTTCTAAATTTTACAAAGATCCTAGTTTATTATGAGCGAGACTGTCGCTGCACTCAATGAAATAATTTTCTTGCGCGGTAGTAACGCGGCAGCAGTTTTCTCGCACGGATTTGAATAGGACGAACAGAGTATTATGTGCATTTGCTTGGTGTTTTCAACGTGGAAAGTACACGTCGGCATATTCAACCGCATATGGCACAATTCTGTTTCAAGGTCACGCAGGGGTCGGAAAAGAAACTCGTAATGAGTATATTGTTTACTCTGGAAGCTCGCTTCCAGAGCACTTCCTGTGGTCACAGCCACTGCATACCGGGTGTCTGTTTCATTTCTCCTTCGCCCTTTTCAGTTTCACCCTTCTCAGTTTTCTTTTTTTCAGCAAGGTCAACTGCTTTATTTTTTCTATACGTATCCTAACTTGTCGCAGAACTTCGACCATTACCGTAGGATTAATATTTCATTAATGTGTAATTACTTTATCCAATTACTTTGTCCATCGTGTCCCATGTTAATTGCGCGGTTTAATTCGCGGGAAGAGTAACAGACAGACCGGGTACGCTTCTCGAGATTTCTTTTGATTTTTTCTGTTTCTGTTGCGATCATTCTTGCCCCACGAATTTCATCGAACGTATATCGGAACCGTTCCTTCGACGGTACAACGCGAGTCAATGAACGTTGTTTCTGTTCTTCTTCGAAGCAGCCTAACTAAAATAAACGCCGAATGATAAAGGTATGGTAAACTCGCGGGCAATAAAACGTAAGAAGTATAGTGCGCGCGCGCGAGAGAGAGAGAGGTTCGTTTACAAATGTGCGTCACCGTCGTAAAATTGACGAGGCCTAATGACTTTTTAAACAATGGACGACAGTTCGACGAACATTTTTATGGTTGACCGTGTCGTGTCCTTAGATTACTTCCGCAAGAAACGATCGTCGTATAAAAGACCATTTTGCACGATTACACGATTCGGTTCGAAACGCCTTTTTCTTTCATCGGCGTATCTCCAAATTTTTGTATTACATCTCTTACATTATATTTCTCAATTTTTATACTTATCGATTTTTATATTTTATTTCTCAATCCTTATATTTTATTCCTCGATTTTTATATTTTATTTCTGGGTTCATATATTATGTCTCCCACGTTATGTTCCATCCCCGCGGCGAAAGCAACGCCAGCAGACATTTCCACGAATGCAATCGAAGATTCTCTACGATCTAGATCAGAGCTGTGCCCCGTCTCGTTTTCGTGGAACCGTTAAATTTTTATCGTCCGCCAAGCTCTTTCTTTTCTCGCTCCTCATAGGCCCCGTACTTTCTAAGCGTTGCACTTTTAAGTTTCACCGTCGCGGATCCGCGATATCCCGGCGTAAAAACCGATTTTACTCGTGGCAGCGAAAGTTTCAGAAACTCTATCGGGCCTCGTCGTGTACGCATCATGCCGCGGTATCCCGAGTCTTCTGGATCGACTTGTGTCCATCCACGGTTTATCCGATCGATAACGTACATTCCGACGCAGAGTTATTATTAAACTTTAACAACCGTTCAATAAAGAAGTTCAAGACATCTATGGGAAAACGCCGCTATTGCGTCGCGACGACGTCTCAATATGATTTCCTCGCAGCTCTAGAATTCGATTTCACTGGACCCACAATTCGCACTTTGCTTCTTCCAGGGATTCTTTAGGTTTATTAAAAATGGTTGAGGTTCTTTTGAGCATTTCAAACACTTGGTGCTTTTGGTTCCCATAATATTAAGAACGGAAGCATCAATGTCTAGTTTCGATTAAGAACCCAAAGCCGTCCCTCCACTGCGATCGGCGATCGGGCGACGCCATTCAATTTTAATTGACGCAAAGCGTCGTTGAAAACACTGGTACGAGCGAATAATCGTATCTCGTTTATTCGAGCAACGATTCGTGTACACGGTTAATCGGGGTGGTTGTTAAACGTCGTTCGTGGAGCCAGCGTGACGCGATAATTCATCCGCGTGCTTTTCTAAGATGCAATTTTCCACATTGTGACCACACGGTCGTGTGTCGGTGCCAGGTTCTCTGTCACAAGTGAAGCGGCGCGATTCACACGCCCGTGATTCTTGATCGTGCCACCCCGTGCACGCGCTCTGCGCTCTCATCGGCGCGAAACGATCCGTTCGTTTTGTGATTAATCCTTGGCCGACGGGCCATTTTTCCATCGGGCTTGCAAATATTCGAATAACGATTTTCCGTCGAGCCTCGTATGCTGGCCAGTTCGGCCAGCCTACATTGTTTGATTCGTGGTATTTATACATGGTATTTGCAATACAGAGACTATGAAAAATAGTCTGAAAAGTAGACATTTGTATTTTTCAATCTTACTATTTCATTCTAGTCGGAGAGGGTTAATTCTCTACTATGGTACTATGGTTTCTGAATCATTTTTTGCGCATAAATTTTTTCAATAAGTAAGTAAATAAATAGGTAGATAAATCAGTAGATAGATGAGTAAGTAAACAAATAAATGGATATCGACGTAGTGGCGATTTTCGTCAAAAAGAATTAGTGGAAGTGGCGAAGGCGGCCGAAGTAGTATCGCCGGGAGGTTAAAGAGACATATCGGAACCTGCCGTGGTCCCGTCTCTCCGAGAAAAATCCGCCAGTAAAACCTCGGGCTGAAATGAGGCTGCACCGACGAGAGATTACGGTATATCGACTGTTGAATGGTATCCGTTCAGTTTCCCATAGCCGTGATATTAAGACCTCGTTGTCGTGATAAACCCGGCTAGCCGGGTATAATGCTGTCTTTCATTAAGCACGCTGAAAGGTTGCATGGTAAACTTGAAGCACTAATGCCGAATATACCGTAAAGCTTCTCTCTCTCTCTCTCTCCCTCTCTCTCAATGGAATCGGAAATGCACTCCGGCACGCGAGAGAGTCCAGTGTACCCTGTTCTACCAACCAAATATTTGACTTTCTGCCCGGTATACTCAAGTACTCAATTATAACTACGCTCTTCGAACGGTTCTTATAGTCGTGCGAATTTTTTCGCGTCGTACGAATACGAGTGCCCGAGTGCCGAGAAATTAGTACTACCCGGGACTTTCTAAATTTTTCGCGCGCTCGGAGCGTGACGAGTATCTTTAATTATGTTGGACAATTATCCAGAGATAGTTCCAGTGTCTCTATAGTAAATCGGAGACCGGTAGTTCGACAGTTCTGGTAGACATTTAATCGGATTAGAAAAGAAGCTGTTCGATCAGGTATCTCTTCAGCGAATTTAGAGCGTGACGAGTGTCTTTAATTATGTTAGACGATTACCGACAGATAGTTATATATATATATATAGTCTCTTTCTATATTAAGAATTGACGGGAGTTCGGGTAGTTCTGATAGGTATTCGGTTGGATTATAAAAGAAGCTGTTTGATAAGGTATCTTCTTACAGTATTTAGATCGTGACGAGTTTCTTTAATTATATTAAACGATTATCGACAGATAGTTATAGTGTCTCCGTGTAAAATTGTTCGACAGTTGTGGTGTGGGTGTTTGATTAGATTAGACTAGGAGGTATTTAATTAGGTTACAGTAGGGGGTGTTTAATTAGAGCATAATGTGATGTATTTAGCTAGAGATTTTTTAGTTTATTCTCTGCATAGAGTCGAAGGTCATGAATTGTCTCGGCCATGAAGAGTACGCTTAGAGATTCTTAATTACTCCGGCACTGTGCACGCGTCTTCGAGGCACGCAACGGTTGCACGCATCGTCTCGAAATATTGAACAATGCTTTCGCCGATTCTTCGTGAAAATAAATGTTGATGGGCTGTATTAATCAACTGCTTATTATGTAACGGTGTGAGAATATTGTTCGACATTATTCGTGCATTAGAAATGTCTTGGAAGTGTTCCGGTGTTGGGAGAAATTCCGGAAACACGCGTCGTCCGTCGACTAGGGAATCGGAGAAGGTCGAGAGCACGCTGTGTTTACCAGGCCTCGTATTCAAATATTAGACGAGTAAATATTGAGCGCACGTAGTCGTTTATTCCGCAGAGCCTGCGCGCCGGCCGATAATTTCAGGCATTGTAATTTATAATAACACTTTTCCCGCCTCCGGCCGGTATAATTGTGACATTGCGGAACCGTGTGTATTGTTCGTATCAGTGGCACAACGTTTACGCTCGTTCGGCCCGATAGACAACGCCGATTTAACGACCGTTGATCCGCGGTTAACGTTTCCAACGCGAAAATATGAATTTCGAATACACGCGGCAGTCTCCGAGAAATTCGATTTCGTAGCATCGTAATCGAAACCGTCGTTATCAATCGACGGAATCGGTATTGCTGTTGTTTCCGCGAATGGACTGCAATTAGAGGATTAGAGCGCTTGGTTTCCCAGCTCGTAAATCCATTGTTTAAAGTCCACGACGCGGTGAAGGTCTGCAGTCGCATAACTTGACGATGAACTCGAGTTGCACTGGCAATAGTTCACGTGGAAAAGGCAATTCGCGAGTTTTCCATCTGTGAACATAGTATTTCTGTTAGTAATTTTTTCTATTAGCATTACCGTATTATTTAGAACGTCTGATCTGTATTCAAATATTTTCAAAATCTGCAATTAGCGCCAAAGTATATTTGAAATGGGAAAACTAGAAGAATCCGGCGAAATATTTTTCGAGACTCGCCTAAGTTCCGTGGTTCCCGTCGAAACTATTCGGAAGGGAATCCGTTGAATCTGGAAGTCCAGGCAGAAGGGCGGCGTTCGGCTATTATGGGGGTTCCATGGTGTTTCATGAATTTCGTGCGCACGCATGTAAGTGTGTAGCCGCGTGAATGTGGGGGGTGGTGGAGGGGGTCGGTGTAGAAAATACGGGTGTGGTTCGATCAATACGGACATCCCATGGATCTATCGGTGCGTGCACACCAGGTATACCGAAGCACTGGGATGAATCACCTCGAATTTCTGACCGCCCGTATCGGTCATCTACAATGAAACACATTTATCCAATTAACTTTTCCACCCAGAAATATAAATCCTTGTCTAAATATTAGGCCGTCCGCGACCCCGAATTATCTTTCGGCCCCCGCACAATTTACAATCAACGGCCGGCTAGCGCACCGCAATCGTTTACATCCTTTCAATATTTTACATAATTACGAATTAGGACCTTAGACGTCTCTCTGACGTCTTGTGCGGTCCTTCTTCGTTTAACCCTCAACGTTGCACCCCCTCGAACAACTTCGTCCGGTCCGTTTGACATTTTACTAAAATATAGTGGACATTAAATACTGAATAAATAAAATACTACATCAGCATTAAGTATATATTTAAAAATATTATATACGTAAAAAACTACACAGGTATTAGGTACTATGAAAATTAAAAGACTGCAAAAGTATTAGGGTGCATTGGAAGAACTTTCACACTGGAAGAAATATTATTACATTATTGGCAATTTATTAAAATTCTTAGAAAGAATACGCTTTTATTTTATTTATGTAGACAATTTTTATTCTGATTGACAATTCGGTCAATTTACTTTTTATTTAGTTAACTTATAACATGTCATTATCATTTCTGAGACATTTGTCCACCAATTCGGTGCAGTCACGGTGCAAGAATAACATTCAACGATCCTCTAATTATTTAAAAATAATTTCCGTTGATAAGGAACGGTCGAGATCCATCATCCAGGAAGTACAGCGAGCGCCGGCACGAGACCGAACGCGAAAAGTGAATTATATTCCGCGCACGTTTTGAATTCTTGCTCCCGTGAATGACTCGGGGCCACGCGTCCGCGTTTTCGTTAATTCCGCGAGAACGATCGTGCCCGGGAAGATTAATCGACACCGCGTGGAATAATTGGCTGTTTTACGGCCGGCAAGAGTACAGTTGTCCGCGATGCCAGAACGTAAAACGGTCTTCTCTCGCGCTCCTACCGAACCGACACTTCTGTTGACATTCCTCTATTGCCACTCGTGACTCACAAAAACAATAACAGCTCGCGTTTGGACCCGCAGCTGTTCTTACCGTTTCAATTCTTCGTGCCTACATCTGGCCGTATACCGGGTGTCCCACCGCGTCACCGTCTCCGCCACGATGTTCCATCGAACGGAAACGCCCTGCGTACACATCCACGCTTCGCCCTTTTATTCCCTAGTTATTCTAACTCGTCGATTTATTAGACAAGCTTCTATAATTAGAAGAGAATTTAGGGGACAAGATTAGGATCCCTGTGTGATCTGATTTATGAATTTGTTCGATATATTCCCCGAGCCACTATATCTGGACACGCTAGCTTTTCTCTAGACCTCTTCAGGACCCATTGCTATCCAGGTTATCGTTTAACGGCTCCGTTCATTTTCGGCAGTTATCGCGCGGACTTTATCGCTCGGTTGATCACAAAGCGGTAAGTGTCCCGTGTAATTAGACGTAACGTAGCGTGCTCGTACATGATTTATACGATCGCTCTCACCTAGTCGATGGACCGTGTCCTCTGGTCGTCGATTTACAGGAGCCACGGGTGTATCGAATTTCCAGAGAGCGTCTATGCGTCATGAATCGTCGATCTACACGGTGTACACCTGCGTCGTTAATTTGTTGCTGAAACAAAAATCGAATGGACACAGTTCGTTGAGTTGCAATCCTTTGGTTCGGTTCAGATCGTGTGAAACCGTGGAAATCTTTCTTCGGTGAATTGTGCTCCTAATTGCCGTGCTGCTGGTTTCTAATTTATCGCATTCCTAGGCCACCGTTTGCGTGGAACGGCCGAGAACTAAATTAAGAGGAAATTTGAGAAATTTGAAATAAAATATCGAAAATAAAATATCGACAATAAAATATTGGAAGTAGAAAGATTTTGGAGCTTGGTCGATAGCATTTCGGCAGCAGTCATTTATTCATAATTGCAACTCCGTCTCCTATCTGACGTCAATCCATTGTTACAACACGTCACGTGGCGGCGCATTAGAATAATATACATCTGCTTTTAATTGCTAAAGCTAAAAGACAGTTGTCATAGTGCAAACATATCGTCGGCTAACAGAGGATTAATTGAACGGATTATAGAAGTGGAATTCGAAATTGGAAATTCTTCTTGTCTCGAATCGACGAAGCCCTGTTTCAGTGATTTCAACGCGTGAATAGTTATAATCATTATAATCATTAATAAACAATTTTAGAGTAAACCTGCTTGAGAACTAATTCACTAAATTGATTAAAAATGTCACGTAAGCGATGATCCTAAAGCAGAATGTTATCTTGGAACATAAGTCGAACACATTGTCCAGAAAGACACCCTCCTAGTCTTCTCCCCCACTTCACGTCAGGAACCTTTCGGGGACCATGTACACTTAGTTTCGAGGATCCTTCTAGTAAACATCCCAACGACCATCCACAAGTAGTCGCCAGCAATGGTCCACCCGCATTTCTGTTTAGTCTCCAGTTCACCCCTGTTCCAAGGCCGGGCTAAAACCCTAAAATCCTTCGGAGTACCAGGTCGAAAATTCTTCGAAGGACGAGGTGGAAAATCCCTCGAAGGACCATGTGGAAAATCTTTTAAAGGACCAGGTAGAAAATCCCCCGCACCTCCGTTTACGCCATTTCAAGGTTTTTGTTAGGATGACGTTGCGTTAGGCTATGTCTGTTTCCCATTCCGTTGTGGAAACTTCGCTCATTAACCGACTGCGAATTTTATGGATTTACGACCGAAACGAGGAGGCGGAGTAAAGAACAGAAAAACCGTCGCTATCGCACATTATCGTTCTACTAAAATTGTTGAAATAGGAAACCAGTTTCTAGTTCTTTCTTAGTTCTTACAACTAACGCTGGCAATTTATATTTTTGAAGTCTAGATAAGATTAGAAACTGTCCGTATTAATATTATTAGCATAATTTTAGTAGCGAATTAAATTCATTTCTGAAAAGACTGGATATTAATAAAATCATCGGACTGCCGCGTTATTATTCTCTCACCAAAGGGTCGTCTCGTCGATCGCTGTTGCCATTATTATTACATTAACCGCGTTTAGAGCTCGGTGGTTCAAGCATGAGACTTCCTAAACGTCCGAAAAATCCCACCGAGTGGATTCGTCGGCCGATCGCGGCGTGGCACTGAAATCAAGAGCAGGATGTTTTGGCTCGAAGAAATTCGTTTGGCACCTTGGCAATGTCAGGGTATATCGAGGTCAATGGCTGGCGAAAATAGGATGGAGAGCACCCTGCAACGAGCTCTCCCCGGCCTCACCTAGACCGAAACGGGACCCGCCTTTACGGCCGCGTCCCGATAAAAAGCAACAAAGAGCCGCTGTATATCGGTGTTCGCGCCCCGTTCGAAAACAATTGATAACACCGCGCCGACGGCGGGGTCATCTGTCCTGCAAAATAATTATTTGCCGCCTGGCTCGTATATTTTCCTCGCGCTGTCCGTCCCCCGTGTTTTTCCATTGCTATCTGCGCACGCGGCGCCGCGACCTTCGCGAAATTACAGGTTCTCTTCGGTCGCGAGCGCGCCAAATGCGAAAGAAAACCGGCAAAAAGAGGGGGAGGGGCGGGGGAGAGCGAAGAGAAAAAAAAGGCCGGCGATCGAGCCGGGAAAAAAGTCGCGCAGTTATCGAGCAAAGTTCGTCGCCGATCGCGATTCTGGTAACCTAAATACGCACGGCGCGCGGTTCTTTATCAAAGAGAGAGTTCTTTAGGCGAGTCGGCCGAGAAAGTAGAATAACATTTTGCGCGTTCTTTTTACCAACGGAAATAAACTGCATTCCGTTCCGCGGGAACAGTGTGTGCACTTTCATCGCGTTATCGCGGCAAATCCATCTGCCGTGGTATTTTCGTGGAGTTGTCGAAGGATCGCCGATTTTACGGAGGTCGGCGACCGTTCCCCGGATTGTCGCGACCGTTCCAGCTCTGCGAAGACTTGGTTTCGGCGCGAACTTTTTATTCGTTTCCACGGATCAACGTAACGAATTGCAAGCCGGATCGGCGCGACTCGTTTGCGTAACGAGCATATCAGTTTCGATGCGAGTTAGAGTTAAACAAAAAGTTGGTATAAAAAGAATATATTTCTTATTTTTTACTTAATAGTATTTTTATCTTATTACTATTTTTTTATATGTTATCATTTATTCATTTAAAAAGAATATTGTCATCTAGAACAGATTTCTTCAAAATAACCTTGACATTCAACGCGTTGAAGTCCATAAGTATTCAAATAGAACAGTATTAAACCACATAAATATTAAAACATATATATAAATATAAAAACAGAGAATTAATAATCTCTAATGCCACCGCGATTCGTACATCGGCGGGCAAGATTGACCATCGACGGTTAGGGTTTCGAGTCGCATGGTCTCCCAGGGGGGCGCGTAACGAAGCCGGCGCGTTTCAGCCGCTGTCAGGAAATTCTATGAAGTCCTCAGGGACAATTGGGAGTAACGCGTTCCTACTCAGAAGCATATTAATTGTCTTGACGAGTTTAACATCGTCGTCCTGGCTCTTGTTTCTTAGCACGGACGACGACGACGACGACGACGAAGACACGACGGCAATGACGACAACGATGACTTCAGAAGTGAAATGCGACATGACGTCGATCCCTTAATTTCATGGGAACGGCTCCGCGGAGAACGTTAGACATTCCAGATACACCCGGGGGCCGGACTCTCGTTAAATGTTCGTACGCGCGCACGAATAGCATTCCTTCGGCAACATGCTACTCGGCAACGATCGCTTTATTTCTTCGGTCAATGTTCAACCGCGGAACTTCGTTCGCGGCAACCTTGGCACGATTTTCCGATGGGTTCAAAGCTGCGCCCCGTAACGATATCGGCTGCCGCTGTTCTATCAATGGATGCTATTCTTCAGCAATTGTTCTCAGTGTCGATCTTCATTGATTCGGATCAATAGGTATCGCGAGGAATGTCGATATATTCTATATTTATTTTTGTATTCTTTTTACCTATTTTTCTTGCAACGTATGTATTGAATAAAATTATTATTATTATCTGTAAATATTGGTGAATATAGATATCAATGAATTATAATAAATATTGCTATCTATCGATTTTAGTAATTTAATAACTACGCTTAAATGATTGGCAAATTAATAATAAGCATCGATCGATTGTAATGACGATCATACTTATCGATCACATTGAATCTCGGTATTCGTCGACCTGGTAACAACATCAATTTCCCTAGATCGCGATCGATCGCGAAGATCAATCGCAGAGCGAATCAGCTATTTCGAAAATCGGTCTCGACACAATGGCCTAATTGTGACAGCGATGCGTATCGCCGCTGAAAAAAACACAGCATCCCCGCTATTTATTAACGCAACAGGAATACCGTTGACGAGCTCGATCAATCTTCCTAACAAGGGTTATCGATAAGCAGCGACCGCGGTTCGATCGGAGCAATAATTCCTCACAGATAGGCGCTCATTAAATCGTTTCGCGGTACAAATGGCTTCTCTCGTTTCCACGACGGGACAAAGAAGCGGTTACAAACAACGTGATAAGATCGTCAACGTTCATTGATTAGCCCGGTACGGTGATCAATGATCGCCGCAACGAAACCTATATACAGGGTGTTCCAAGCAACAGGGCTCAGCCGCGTCCCTTGATGTCTCTTATCTTATAAAAAACTGAGACTATATTTATTTACATACACGTATACAGAGTGCCCCAAAATAATTATACAAGTGGGCAGATGGGTTCCTGAGGTCATTTGAAGTAACCTTCTCCCCAGCGAAAATACAATCCGCCGCTTTGTTTAAGAGTTATCAACGAGAAACAGTGACCAATGAGACGCGAGCTCTGAGAAGTTATTCGGGTGAGCTGTTTAGAATACGCCACCCTGTATAAGCAGGAGCTCCTTCGATGTCCTGTTGCACAGAAAGACGGCGGGGTGCAATCACGTTTCACCGTGTGTGCACGGCCCGGTGCACCGGTAGCTATTTACTCGCATAACAGAGGTAGACACGCGACAAGATCTGGCGGAGGTGTGCGCGCGCGCGTCTCCGGTTCCAAAGATAAACGACGGCTGAAAAGAAATTAGCCCGGCGGAAAGAACACGTCGAATCGATTCGAGCACCATTTTAATCCAACCGGTGCCGAGGTGTCCGCAGAAAAGACGTTCGCACTAGATCCACCGATCATATTTTCATTCTTTTATTTAAACGATCTGTCCAGTGACATCCAGCAAACCTTACATCATCGTACGATAATATGTTCCATCTTTTTTATTATCCTGAGAATTTTCATTTTTAAAAAATTCATTTTAATCATTCAATCATTTCCCATAAGCTTGAAACTGGAAAAGAAGACGCGTCTACAGATTAAAATTCCTCGAACATGTAACGAGGGCCCTGAGTAGTGGACTCCGAGGTCCGAATGAAATTCGATAGACAATGGTCGCACAGCAGCGAGTCATCGCGAACCATCTACATTCGATATGGACTTGGCGAAACGGACGCCTCGTAACGGAACACGTTGCGTCCACAGACGGTCTATATAAAGCTTGGCGACGATTTTTCCGCTCGTCGCTGACCTATGCACGCAGGAATCGTCGCGGCGGCAGCGACGACCGTCGCCAGACAACGACCAACTACCGGCCTCTCTTTCTCTCCCCGCACGTTGTACACTGTGCTTATAACGTGGTGTACGCAATGTCGCTCTTTGTATTCGGGCTCAATCAACGGGGCCCGCCTCGATGTGCCCGCCGAGTCACGCGAGCGAGATTCGTGCATGTGATTTCGCAGCAGTTCTCACAGGCGCCTCGATGTCTTCCACGCCGGGATCGATCGCCGGCCGTCCTGGCTCCTGCTGGGGTGCCTACACCTATACCACCCCCATCTGTCACGTGACAAACGTGTAATAGCAATTGGAACGACGGCGACGCTACTTCGAAATGCCGCCCCCTTCTTCGCCGGTCGAGCTCCTTGTTTTCTATCTTCCTTTCTGCATTTCTTCCTCTCTTTCTTGCTCTCTCTCTCTCTCTCTCTCTCTCTCTCTCTCTCTCTCTCTCTCTCGCTTTCTTCGCATGCGATCCGCTCGGTGGTCGATTCCCTTGACCGGTTGTGGTCAGCCTCTTCAAATACGCTTGCGACGTTTGCGGACGATTAGAACGGTCCGAAAGTACAGCAAACGTACACTTTTTCGGTATCTTCGAATTTTTATGCAGGGTATTGTCTAGAACATTGTTCAGCAATCGTGTGTCTGTATTGGTCAAACTAGTTGTGCAACTACACTGCGGTTCTTTAAATTAAAGAAATATACATTTAAATGGAATTAAATATATTTAAGAACATGGCTGTCTCCTGCAATTTGTGAAAATTATTAGGAGATACATTTTTAGTTCTTTTCCTAACAATTTGAATAAATTGGAGGTGCAGCAATGTTCTGCATTTATCACAAATATATTTAAGATCTACAGTCTATTCATCAGAATTTCTAAATTATGGAGGTCCAACGTGTTCTCAAACTCGAAAGCGATATAGCTTTACTCAAAAGACCCGTCCGGGACCAAAAGCCCCTAATCTGTAATGCTCACAGCACTCGAGGTATTAGGCTCGGTTCGAATAACCAACTTCTCTCTCTCTCTCTCTCTCTCTCTCTCTCTCTCTTTCTCTCTCTCTCTCTCTCTCTCGGTTTCGTGTTCTCTCGTTCTTATTTTCCCGAAGCTCGTGTTCTCTCTTCTGCTACCTTTGTTTTATCCTTATACTTCCTTTTTCGTCTCCCTTGCCCCGCTCTCTTTTTTCATCTGGCCATCTCTCTCTCTCTCTCTCTCTCTCTCTCTCTCTCTCTCTCTCTCTCTGCTTCACTCTCTCCCGGCTCCTCCGACGGCCCCATCGCCCCCATGGTCCCGCCACGGTCCCAGCTACTATCCCCTTTCATTCGCGCACATGGTGTGCGTGACCCTGGGGTGCGTCGTTGCATGTCGTCGGTCCGCGACGCTCACCCGTTCCTTCTCTCCCGACACAATTGGTCGGTGCCAAGAATCGAGAAAATTATTCCCCTCAATTCCACGCAATTTAAACGAATTAACCGATCGCGAGCACCGTCCGGCCGCCGCGCCGTGCAGCACCGCGAAACCGATGATCCCTCGGGGGCCCCTTCTACGGGGCTCAACCGGAAACAGTGTGATTCAGTGTTGAAAAACGAGAGCCGACACTCCGACCTTCTTCTCTCCATCTTCTTCGATCAAACTCCAATCCAATTCGACCAGATATATTACGTTATTCCACCGAGATTATTGTTATACAGCCGATTTTTGTACCGCGTGGGCTTCGAACCGCTGCGATCCATGGGCTCCCTTTTATTTCTCAAGTTGCTGGCAGGACAATGTACCATGGTAACACAGTTCGCTTCGACCAGAAGCGCATTCCAGTTTCTCTTGAATTTTTTTTTCGCAACATTTCTCTTTCAATGTTATATACATTTTCTTCAGATTCCCTTGAAATAAATTTTTCTTTCAATTTTTCTCCACACAAATATTCTATAAAATTTCTAGGGAAGCTTCTGGTCGCAGTCCAGACAGCTTCCTGCGAATTCCACGTTCGAATCGACGCGCCCCAATTATTCTTACAGCGCGCTTCTTATCGGCTATATTTTTCTATCGAGCGATCATTTTCTATCAGCCCCTGGGATGGTGGCAACGTGGGGAGGGGGGATATCTCCGTGGAGCAAAAGATGCCGACGTGTCTTCGACATTGTTATCGGTTCAGATTTCTGTCCCGTGCAGAGTCTTGTCCCAGGTTTCTCCCGGCAGCCTCGCCCTTTTGCCGCGCTCTACTATGCTCGTTATATCCCGGCCCGGCCCGGCCCGGCCGACATTGTAGCAGCGCGTGTTGCATCCGACGTCGAGAACGGGGAAAAAGAGTTCGGCGCACGTTTTGCTCGCGTCGTTCTGGAAATAGCATTGCTCCGCTCTTCTATATTCCGCGGTTTCCACCACCGTTCTGGGAGCAACGAATTTTTTGGCAGGAAACATTTTTACGGCGTCTCTTTGTTAGATCAACGGGGACCGACAACGGCGTCTACGCGCTTGTTAACCGCCGCGGCGCCAGGCCCCAAGCATCGCAATTGATTTCCTCGAGGAATTATAATTGTCAAGTAATTCGATTATATTATGATTTAATTACATCGTGTCCCAGCCATATTATAATTTAATTATATTATAGCTCAGCC
>CM052158.1:11152008-11189712 GCA_028455555.1 Augochlorella aurata | reverse complement strand
AACTTGATCCAGCTTTGGGAGGAGCCCGTCTTCGAGTGGACGATAAGGGGCCGTAATTAAAAACGCTGTTTCTCGCTTCCTCAAAGAACGTTGATAAGAGAAGCTGCTTAGTGCCAGCTTACAATTCTCGGGACCCTTTGAACGGTCTCTATGAATTCTTCGCGGATGACTAGAGAGACCACGCACACACCGGGTGTCTCCGGTAAATCAGTCACGATCTCAGCGACCGCCGGTCGCGCCGAAAAATGCCGCGAAGATAGAGGCTCTAGATGAGGAATTCGATCCAAGTGGCTCGATCGTAGACGAACACGCGATGATTCATATCGCGGATGATTCATAGTCGAGGGGGCCGATTTAAATAGAGCACCGTGTACAGACAGCATTGGATAGATTCTTTTAAGTATTAAATATAGCGAAGCGCCTGAATTTTTCTGTTTGACGTCACCGGTGGTACTTGAACGACGGATCCGGCCATCGAGCGCGTTTCCTGTGGCAGTATAAACTAAAAAAAGAAATAACTAGAATTCTTTCCTCCCCTAGGAAATTATGTGGACCGTGGTGGCCGCGTGGTTATTAACGAGAAGAAGGGAGCGATACTAAGAACCGTTCAGCCGAGGAGATAATCTTGGAAGTTGATCTTTAACCGAGTTTAATTTATTGCATTTCATTCTATTCTATTTTATACTACTTACATTTCCTTATTTCATTTTATATGATTTTTATTTATTTTTTATTTATTTATTTTATATATTTTATTTTATCTTACGGTGTTGTCGGAGGAAATTATTGACTTTTCTTTTCTGGTTACTTATCTGAACTTTTAATGGACTCGACCGGCTTCGAGCTGTCCCTGTACACGAATCGGAAGCTTCGCAGGACAGTCGGCAGTAAGTGTCGCAAATTTTTCCGCACGCAACAACGCGCAAGCGTTTCCTGCGCGCGTAGAACGTTAGGCAACGAGACCGCGGACAAAATCGATGGGAATGGGGCTGACTCGGAGCAATAACTATCGACGAGGAAGAGACAACGTTCCAGGAGGAAAGAGCTCCTCCGCTACACCACGATTTGCAACCATTATCATGTCAAACGGGCTCGTCTGGTCGCTCTTCGTTTTCCGTGTGATATGCCGCCCTTAGAAAATTTTCAATATTGATCTACGATAATCACCGTGGGACGCCTTCCTCCGTTCGATGTTTTCGCGAGTAATTTTCTTTGGACGTCTGGACGGTTTCTTTTCGCAATTTTTGATAGCTGCGATTCGAATCGGGGTCGTTGCCTTTAATGGGGAGGAAAGAATTATCTTGGGAACATGAGACAACATTGTAGTGGAGAGGATACCACCCTTGAAATGATGTAAATCAGATGAGATTGAAGCATAAACACTTGGAACGATCAAGAGGAGTTTTTTAATGGCACAGAAATTAACCCCTTGACATCTTAGTTAAGCGTATTCGATATGATTGCATATGTTTTCTTTTTGTAATGATTTTTTTTTGCTATAATTTTCATCTTATTTCTATATTCTTCATTTTATAATGAACTCCGCCCAGCCATTTTTATTACAAATGGATATTATATTCGCGACAAGTGTTCGCCAGCGATATCAACCACTATTATACTGTTTTATTACGTCAAGGGGTTGAACAATAGCTGCGCCCCCTCCGACCTTGGGATCAGCCGTGATAGCTTGTATAAAAAGGGCTGTTAATCTCATCAGAGAACGAGATGAAAGGAAACAGGGTAGTTTGCATCCCTTTCCCGAGACATTAATAAAAACAGAAGACACCCCCTGTACCCGGAAGATAGAGGGTCGCGTGGACGGAAGTATAGCGACGGTCTAAGAGACCGGTAAATTCTCCTGGATCCGTCGATGCTTTCTTCATCCCTTAAGAGAGCTAGCCCGCGGATCCTAGAGCCACCCTCGTCGGCAGAAAGCAGATAATCCCATAAAAGAAGAAATAAACGGACGAGCTGCAGAGAAATGAACGGCCGTTTCAGCGCAACAATGCTAAGAACTCCAGACACCCTTCTGGGCGAGGGGATGCGCCACGCGGGGGTGCTTTTTGTCCGGAGGGAACTCGAATATTCCATCTCGGCGTGGCGTGACGTGGCGAGGCGAGAGGTTCCTTTGCGCGCGCGGCAACCCCCAGCTGTCGGTCGTTTACACGTGCTGCTCGAGATATCTGACCCTTAAGGGGTTGTCACAATTCGGATATCCGGAAATGTGATCTGACGTCATCGATGCCTACAAGGAAACCCACTCGGCCCCGAAAATTAGGAATCTTGAGGAATTTCCCCTCGTCCGCCGTAATCACCGCACTTTCGGGGTGAGATCAACCCTCTGACTCTACCGATTGAGGAAAATCATGATTTTATATTAATCAGGATAGAAATAATTTTATCCTAATTAAGATTGCGTTGATTTTATATTGACCACTTCTGAGATGATTTTATACTGTATAGTGGTAGTATTTAAGGGTTGAAAAGGAAGAAAAATTCGTGGTCTTCAGAAATTCCACGGGACTCGCTCGTCAAAGAGAAAAAGCACACGGTGTGTTTTCTCAACGCGCGTTCGGCTATCCCTTGAAACGTTCCAGCATCCCCTCGCGACCTTCGGAGATCTCGAAAATGGACCAGCCCGAGGCAGTTCGCTTCGCAGAAACGTCACGGTGCTTGGAAAAGTACCGTGGGACTCCACCCTCGTGGAAAGATTAGTGGGTGAAAAATTCAAGGCCGGGTTAAACGGGGAACCGGCGCGGCTCGGCCGAGGAGACTCGGGGGTGGTTTCCTTGCTATTCGAGATGCGGGAAACAGGCTCCAGGCTCGCGTCGTCCCCCTTTTCATATGCTCCTAGATGACGTCCGAGTGGGTTTTGCCTATCGGGGGATAATATCTGGGAGTGTACAGGCTGTTGAGGAAAGAGCGTTTCTGTGCAAAGGAGATGACTCAGTAGGATTTGTTCGTGGGAAACATTGTTCTTTGAGGAAGCGAGCCCTTCGATTGTTTACTATAGCTTTAGGATGATTGCTACCGGGACAAGATTGATAAAAGAATAATGGATAAAAGAATTGCGGAGAAACGAGAACTCTTTGTTCTCCAAATATTTATCGGATAATAAATGATTCTTAAATCGAATTAAAATATATTAAAATTAAATTAAAATAAAATAAAATAAATTAAAATAAAATAAATTAAAATAAAATAAATTAAAATTAAATAAATTAAAATAAAATAAAACAGATTGAACTAAAATTAAATAAATTATTCGTATGCGTGTTGCTATTAAAAATCATAGTTAGACGGTGGATTTTTCTGCGAAACAAACCTCGTCCGTATTAACTTGCAAGAAATAGGGATTAAATAGAGAATTATTTCTGTATATAATAAATCCTAGTGGATTGATAATAATAAAATTTATAAAGCCGTTATGACGACGTTTGATCAAATAATTTTAACCTGTTCAGTAGAAAATACGGGGAACGGTGTAGAGAGCGGAATGCAGGGAACGCGGTTCTATCTCTGCGAAGGAATCCCGATCAATTAATGGTGCGAGACACATTCGGTTGTTTGGTTTTAGGTGGGCGATCGAGTAGTCGCGTTTCCTGATCACAAAGCGTGGGCGGAGCTCGTTGCCGTGCCGGCGACGTCCGTTTTCGCGCTGCCACCAGGCCTGAGCTACCTCGATGCTTCAGCGATCACCATGAACTACACCGTAGCTTACATCCTGCTGTTCAAGCTTGCCAATTTGGCACCTGGCAAGAGTCTTCTGCTGCACAGCGCTGGCGGGGGTGTGGTAAGTCGTTGTTCTCTTAATTTTTTCAGCGCTAATGATCGGCCACCGATTATGCGAATTTATATTTGTATTATATTGTCGCAGAAATTCGTGCGAAGTCAATATTGCATTCGTATTAGTTAATCAGACTGTATTTATTTATTTATTCAATCGTTTTAGTAGATTGAAAATAGTAAAAATCGAGGTTCTTAAATTTCTTTAATTATAAATAATAATTTATATTTAAAGAAATTTTAACTAATAATTAAGCTAGTAGAGAACTATTACGTTCTTTAATATTTTAAACAAATAGCATGGACGATGAAATAAAATCGTTCAGCAAACATTAGGAGCAAAGGCTTCCGCTTACATTGACAAACTAGCATCTCTTCCAATGGAAACCGAGTTTGGCCACACGTGTTGAGGGTTCCTGTGATTCGACCAAAATGTGTCCCACACGTGTTCAGCGTATTGTTACACGGCTAACGTGAATTATCGTTGTCCCCATTTGGGGATCATGGCTACTTAACACCGCCGCTTTTGTTCCGATACTTCTCACGTTTCTAGAGATTATCGTGTGCCTCCTAGCGATATTACTTTCTCGTCGTACAAGACGCGACAAGATTTTCTGCCAAGTAAAACCTTTTCCTTTCGCATCTTCGATTTTAGGAAAGTCGAGCTTTTATTCTTGGATTTTAAATTTTATAAAAATTCTTCTGTTTTTTAATCGAAACTCCAATGAAAATATTAAACGACGAGCGAACATTTTAACACGAAGACGACTTCTGTCTTAATTAATTAAGGTCAAATAATAAAATACAGTGTGTGAAGAGAACGTACACGCGAATATTCAGGTTCCGGCAGAGCTGCACAGTAGTCGGATCTTGTAATTTTTGCAAGAGGTCACGGCTTGCACTCGAAACCCCGAACAAAGAGAACTGCAACGTTCCCTGATCAGCCAACGGAAATACAAGAATGTCCCGCTAACCACATCATTTACCATTTCCTCGATGCCACCCTCCACACCCATCCAGAGTCAACATACACTTCCATCACTCCCTAACTGGCTTCCGGCCGGCGACACCTTAATTCCGAAACCTTCTGCAGCCAGTCAAAATGAACAGGGCTCGGTCTTTTCTGCTTCGAACGACGCACACTGCAGCATTTCTGCTTGAAAAATTACCCAAAATCCTTTCATCCTTTTTTTTAGTAATATAAATATAGTCCTCAGTTGCGACGATTAATATTAATAGTTGTATTTTCTATTTTATTCTACTTTATTTCAATTCACCCTGTTGCATTTTATCTTATTTTATTACGTCATTTTATTTCTTGCTACGATTATTATTAATAGTTGTATTTTCTATTTTATTCTACTTTATTTCAATTCACCCTGTTGCATTTTATCTTATTTTATTACGTCATTTTATTTTCTTGCTTTACCTTGTCTATTTTACAAAGTTACTTTCCCGAAAATTGTCCAACTCGATTTTCGAGGATTTTCCGGGAATAAAAGGGGCGCCGAGCACTTTCGTTCGAATTATTCGCCGGTGTTGATTATCGAAGACAGTTTCTACGCGAAGTGAAAATGGCCGCTCGGCAAATTCGGTTTCTCGCGGCGGGAGCTTATCGCGTATGCATAGAAACCAAAGCGTGCACTTCGATTTAAATCAGCCCATGAATCTCAATACCGTTCGCAACTTTCGAATCGATGGAAATAGACGGAGATGGTCGTCGGTCAAGTTGACGAACTTAAATCGTTCGCTGCGGTCGGTTGTAGCTTGTGGTCCGAATGCGAATATAATTAAACGCGGCGCATCTCATTTAATTCTGAACCGGGCTTAAGCATGATTTACACAATGCTACGGACGTTCCGTGGGAACGCTGAATAATGCCCTCGTCTATTCCAGACAGCTCTAAATCCAAGCGGGAAATATGATACACTGCTTGGCGAAGGGTTAAGTAACTGCAAGTAATTCCATTGGTCTGCAGAAGGCAATTGAAAAGATTGCAGAAGGCGGAATTAGCGAAGCCGAACTGCAAATTCTGTTAAGCGACGTTCACTTTTCGCGGATTTAAGAATAAATTTTAACCCTGACATGCTTGAGGGAGGGTCCGAAAGATTTTTAAACGGCCATTTTTGTTCTAACGATGTTCTTTCATGAACTTTTTATATTTTATTTTTGCATCAATATAATAGTTCTTCCTACATGGACACAAAATTACCATCCCCTTCTAACACCCCTATTATATTTTACCTATTATTATTCAATACAGTAGCTTTTCTTACATGGACACAAAATGACAATCCCCTTCTAACACCCCTATTACTTTTAACCTATTATTATTTCTTTCTCCTTACCATCTCGACTCGCACGTGCTCGATTCAGTTGCACATACCTAAAATGAGAAATCTACTAGAAAAAATCACTAACAGTCGATCCTACCCTGCGGTCGAGGATCCGTCCTACCCTATAGTATTCGCCGGTAGGTGTTCCGACTCCGTTGAAATCAAAGTAATCGAGTACACCGAGCAAACAAGATTTCTTCTCGGGAAAGCATCGGGGCTAATCGAGCCCCGGGAAGCAGCGGCAAGTGGTTTCTGGCGAAAATTCGGTCCGGCGAAGTTTCTGGGGATCCGTGTAGAGAACGGTATCCAGGCGCGCGCTTAGCTGCACGGTAAACAACGTGTCGGATGGCAATAGCGTCTGGCCCGGAAGCCGGAGACGCGAAATCGAATTAAGCCGGTCCGTGTGAACGGAGCTTAAGGGCACCGGTACACGTGATCCGGGGGTGGCGTCGGTGACGTCGACGGCGCGTTCGTGGCAGAGAGAGAGAGAGAGAGAGAGAGAGAGAGAGAGAGAGAGAGAGAGAAGGGTTGCGCGCGGGGTTACGGCAATGAGGATGCCGGCGGTGGTGGTGGTCTCAGACGGGCGCGGCCCGTGACGGTGGTCGATGAGAGAACGAAGAGTTGCCAGGGCAACACCCACACCCCCGTGGCTCTGCCGCGCGCACCGCCGCGCCAGCATCCCCGTAGATTTTCGTCGTCTCAACTTCCAACGGTACAGGACTGGGCGCGCGGGGGCGATGTAGTTAGCTTCGAGTGTAACCTGTTGAGCCGTATTGATCCCGACGCCTTCCCCTGCCTCTCCTCTCTTCTGCTTCGCCTTCTTCTTCGCCTTCGACCATGTCGGAGAGGAACCGAGAGAGAGAGAGAGAGAGAGAGAGATCGCGAGGGTGGAAGCATCCCCTTCCTGTTGGCAGCGCGCGGGATCACTCGGGGTAACTTGTTCGCGGGGCAGTAACCTTGTCCGTCTCGGTGCACTCGTAATTGCTCGACACCAGAACCGAGTCCGAGCGACTGATTTGTAATTTCTTCGGCAAATTTTAGGGCTCTTCGGCCACGCGCACCGGATCTCGTTTGATCCGAACACCAGCCAGCCGAGAGTCGCACCCCCGTGAAATCGCGGGGGTGCGTGGCTCGCGGTTCATCGACCTGCCCGCGTTTGGCGGAACTCTGTTTGGTAGCTAACCGCGCTGCTTGACTTTTTTTTGGAGAAATAGTTCTCGGGGAAATCACACCGGCATCGGTGGTGTCGAGAGATGGAAAACCGCGGTCAAAGATGGGGGTTGAAAATTGATATAATGATTAGATCCTCCATGCGAAATAATTGTAATTGTAACAATATTATTATTGTAATTGTAATAATATTATAATTGTACCTGTTACAATGAACTAACTATTATAATTGTAACAACATCCTGAAACCACCCTCTGCAAGAACAGCCCGTGAGGACAGTTATTATTATTAGACGACGTTATATTCATTGATTTATCAGAGCTTTAAAGCTTATCTCACCGCAGGGCATAATCCTAGATTAACAACGTCGAAACGTCTAGAAAATCAATTGGCAAGAAGCGCGGTGGCTGCCCGCGAAAACGGAAACCGGAGGCGTGGAGTCGCTTGTTTAAAAGCACGTTCGCCGTCTGCATGGCTGCGCGGAGTAGACCGTGCTGAGAGGAGACAATTCGTTCCCGGGGAACAATATCGGCGACGTCCCGGTGATGGTTGCGGTCTCGCGCATGAAAACCATACTTTTCGGCGGTGTCGCGGTGTATATATCACTCTCGGTTAGGGGCGGGGGCGCGCGCGCGGCCGGAGTCGGAGCACGTTCGCCGGGAAAGCTGGGAAAAGCACTTGACTTGAAAAATTGCATTTCCTGATCACGTCGGACTTTTCCCACTTTCTTCGATCCCCGTCGTCTCATATTTTCCCTTTCGCCGTCTAGAGCTCACCATCCACTATATTTATACGTGCGCGTGTATTGTACATATACAGGGTGCCTGTTTTATCCTGCATATTCGGGTATCCACATTATTTTCGTTGATACAAGAAAATATGTATTGTTTGAATCAGAGCTGAGAATATTAGAATTCTTTTCTTTTTCTTTATCAGGGTCGTTGTAAAATTGTGCTGGATAAAATAAACACCCTTTATACATCTGGACACAGAATCCCCGGTGTTACGCTAATCCGACTATATCGGATCGCTTCGTAAATCCACGCCGTATTTCCTCGTTTCGTCGGAGCTGTTAGGGGATTCCCTAATATTCGCCGGTAATGAACACTGCCCGATGATTCTTCGGCCCAAAGCCGCATCGCGCGATCTCCATTAGCAAGCATCATCCGCCCTCTATACAAGCCTAAACATTCTTGTCGCGAGGTATCGGCGGATCAACCACTTGTTGACGGTAATTAGCGGGCCACTTGGACGCTGCTGAAATAAGTTCGCGGAATAAATCGCGGAGATCGCTTCCGAGCTGGGAACTTCGCTGACTTAGTTATTAAAGTTTATAATTTTATTTGTCATAAACTAGTAAACAAGTAAGACATTAGAAGAACATCGAATTATACATTAAAATGCGATAAATGTTTCGTCAGGATTGATCTTTGTTGTATATTTATATAGATATAGAGGGAGGACATATTGAAAAATGTCACGAGAATAATCGGGCGGCAGTTTAAATAACCCTGCGAATCGGCGGGATCGGGTTGACGGACGCGGCAGTATCCATCATAATTTCAAACGATCCGAGAAGTATGCAAGAACGTGTTTCCCAGATAGCGGATCCTCCGCCGGCCCTTTTATGACGCACAATTTAGAGCGGCTTCTTAACATTCTGGCCGTGGTCTGCTCTCTTTCCCATCTCGCTACCTCTTTCTTCTCCGCCTCCCCATCCTCCTCCTCCTCCTCCTCACTGTTTTTTTTTCACCCTGAAATTCTTCTGCCTCTTTCCCCGTCGTCTTCACTGGCCGGGCTCCTCTCGGGGCCTCGGGATTGGTCATGTTATTGGGTATCGAATTCTCTCTCGACAACGGACGAACGCAGCCAGAAGAGAGCGGCGAGAGAGAAGGAGAGAGAGAGAGAGAGAGAAAGAGACAGCGGTCAGCTCTCGATTCCTGGAAATAATGAATGCTGCTTCTGTTGAAAATCTCCGGCCGTTTCGCTCAATTTTTACCCCACTTGACGCGCGCGCCCGCAAGTTCTTCGTCGCTTTATAACTCTCCCGTTTCAACCGACCAGACGGAAAACAATCGCCCTTGTGCACCTCCGAACCCTCTTCGATCGAGGCCGCATCATAATTGACCCCCGTTGAGAACGAATTATATGAAAAATACGAGCCCGTTGAAAACTCACGCGACGCCTCGCCGATAGGCGGGATTATGTCAGAAGGGGTTGCGAATCTCTTGGAGGAAGCTCCGCAGACTCGTAGAATAGTCGGAGATTTTCCCGAAAAATTCACTGTGTTCGTCCAGGTAACAGTAAACTGAAGAATGCTATCGAAGAAATGAAGAAACGGGATCGCCCGCTGTATATTGTCCGAATGTCGTAGTGTCAGAATTGAATCGCGCGAAGAAAAAGAATTACGTGAGAATCCGGCCTGGCAGTCGGGAGAAAAGATTAAGCGTGTGCCGTCCTTGGAAATCGAGGATCAAAAGGAGCACCGTTATCCCGAGCTCATCCCACCCGGATGTTCATTTCGATTTTTTGTTTTAGGGTC
Organism: Augochlorella aurata; assembly: GCA_028455555.1. NCBI lineage: Eukaryota > Metazoa > Arthropoda > Insecta > Hymenoptera > Halictidae > Augochlorella > Augochlorella aurata. The sequence continues at coordinate 11,179,877 of CM052158.1, read as the reverse complement.
AAGCGGTGGTCCAGCTGGCCAAGACAGTGAACGACGTGACTATTTTCGGCGTGTGCAGTAAATCGAAACACGAGTCTCTGAAATCGACCGGCACTATTGACCATCTCCTGGAGCGCGGCACGGACTACAGCAGCGAGGTCAGAAAGTACGTAACGTATTCTCGAAGTCAGGTGTATTTTATCCGATCGACGGTGTCTCCTAACCGCCCACGAGCTAGGTGTTAACTTTGATTTTGTCGCAGGATCTCTCCGGAGGGTGTGGACATAGTCCTCGATTGCCTGTGCGGCGAGGAGTGCAACAAGGGGTACGCATTGCTGAAGCCTATGGGGAAATACATCCTTTATGGGTCCAGCAACGTGGTCACCGGAGAAATGAAGAGCTTCTTCTCGGCGGCGCGATCAGTACGTGATCTAATCCTACCCCCTCGTTAACTTCAATCACCTCTCCTGGATGGCAGCTTCCAAGCTGGACATTCATTTGTGATCAACAGCAGATCCTTGTTAAACATATCTACAATATTTTACTTAATAAAATAATATAAATACAGGCAAAGCGCTGATCGCAATTATTCAAATGACAGATTTAAAAAATCATTTCGCTTTCAAACATAAATATGAGTCTTCTAAAGTATGATCGACGATAAAACACTTCTGCCTTAATTGACTATGAAAAGCGCTTCAATATTGTTAACGGGGTTTGTTTTCCAGTGGTGGCAAGTGGACAAAGTGTCGCCGATAAAGCTGTTCGAGGAGAACAAAACGCTGTCGGGACTGAATCTCCGTCATCTGATGTACAAACACGGCAGCCAGGAGTTCGTGCGACAATCGGTGGAGCAAGTGTTCACCATGTGGAGCGAGGGTAAGATCAAGCCGGTAATAGATTCGACGTGGGCATTAGAGGACGTGCCGGAAGCCATGCAGAAGATGCACGACCGCAAGAACATCGGCAAGATCGTGTTGGACCCGAGCCTCGAGCCGAAACCGAAACCGGCGACGCCGGCCAAAGGAAAAGCGAAAGACAAGAAGGCGGCCAATCAGGACGAGAAGAAGGCGCCCAGCGTGGAGTCGGAGGATGGAGAGAAGAAGAAAGAGCCTGAATTGACAAACGGAACATCTGAAGACAAATCCGATAGCGGTAAATAATGAACAAACAAAGTTTCCGCCATGCCTCTTTATGCATATGCGGAATCAACGCATTCAGGATAAAAGTGACGTCCCTCAATGATTACAGAATGTTTGCAGCATAAATGTATAAAAGTCTGCCTTTAATAATAGTAGATAATCTAGCCTTGTACGTCGTAGTATCCTGAAAGTGTTGGGACATACTCAGTGAATTCTGAATTTTGTTCTTGAATGACCATTGCTTCTATTTCTTTTTAGATTCGAAAGAAAAAGAATCGAGCTGAATTAGCGGCATTAGCTAATTCTATTACGCGTATATATATATACATATAAATATATATATATATATATAAAAGTATATATATATATATATCTATATATATAAGAAAAAGCAAAACTGATATCCCACGAAGATCAAGAATTTCCAGATAAATATTATTTCATTATTAAACGGTCAACTACAGCTTTGTTGCTGCACGAGGAAACTGAACATTCGATCCAGCAATTGATTCAGCAGCAATCTCCGCAGAATCGTACGCAGATGATTGAACTTTGAACTTCTTCAAACATTAAAAAGACAACAGAAGAATCGAGCTTCAAGAATTTGTCTGGTTTCATCGAAGATGTCTAGCTCGGCTGTTGATTTCGAGTCAGTAAAACAGACTCGCTTCACCGGGAATCATCTGCATGACTCTGTTCTCCCTTCCGTCTGTTTTTGCGCTAAGAGAGAGAAAGAGAGAGAGAGAAAGAGAGATAGCGTGAGAGAGAATCGTAAGAGTGAAAGTGGTGCATAGGAGAAAAGAAAGAAAACTACAAAAAAAATGATGATAAAGAAAGAAGAAGAAAAAAGTAACAATCATATTGCCCTCTAATGATCAAGAGGGAGATAAACGACAACCAAATAACAAATATCAATTTCGACGCGGTCCACAGTAGTTTGCAGAATATAAAAGAACTATTATTTTTATTTTTACACACTGACCAAAATGATAAATTGATTTTCACGTAAGAATAAAATAACATTGTTGGACGCCCGGATTCGTTGGACTAGCTTTGACAAAACTAGTAGTTGCTCTCTTTTTCGATCGTGTCTTTTGAATGCTTTTTTCTACCAAACTTGACTGTGTATTCGTATTTATCGAAAACCATTCACAGAAAATCGCAATTTTCCAAAAGACCGCCCAACGATTCTGCGGTGGCCAACAAGCATTGCTACTTTATCTACTCGCATCGACTACTATTCTACTGCGATACATATATATCCAGCAACATTTTACACTACTATAATAGTACCATTTATTGTAATTTAATAGAGTATAATAATCTAATTGAGGCTCGACGGTGGGAATCGCGTGAAACGAATAGAGTAAACCCATCCGAAAGCCGATTGGATATAAAGCGACTGTGTGTTACTTTTTTTCTGTTTTCTTTTATTTTTTTAAATGTACGTCTACTTTATACGAAGAATATTTTTACTCCGATATTTTATTATCCGAATATTGCCGCGGTACAATGCTCTTACAGCTTGAAAGTTTTGACAACAATCAAGCACGAGAATTCACAGTGCTAGTTATACTAATGTTCGCTCTTGAACTTTATAAAATGTCTCAACTGCCTGTTCTCATCAACAGGCGGGCATTATAAAAATGAAACAGTCGATATAACATTTGCAACGATTTACCAACGATGACTATTACGACGACTTGATTCTCTTCTCGATTCCTAGCATCCAAAAAGTAGACCTAGTTTTTTATTTTCCAGACGAACGTTGTCTTTGCTCCACTTCTACTATACGAAAGCTGCATTTAATCATTCTGTTTTATATTTTGACCAAGTATTGCATTCACTGACGGTGAAAGAAAACACAAATGTATCTGAGTTTCTGTGAAGTCGAGTATCTGTATTTTTAACACGTACGTACATGTGATGCCATTTTGTAATCGACTTTTTTAACATATGAGCTCTTGACGAGTGGGGATTTGAACGATTGTATGTGTGATTACAAGTTTAGCGCAATTGATTTGTTGAATCGGAACGAACGGATGTTCGAATGGTGTTGAAAGAGATAATGATTAATGGTCTCGTTGTCTGGTTGGGGAACGCTGAGAATACTCGAGATTATACGTCGAACGACAGAAATATTAAGAGAGAGAGAGAGAAAAAGAGAGAAGATGACGATGATGAAATGAATTGAAAAATAGCTCCGGAAAAGAGCGCGTTGATGCAGAGTGAAATGCATATCTCTCCGAAACGGTTGGAACAATTTTTATGTAGCTCGATTCTGTTAGAATTTGATACTAGTTCTGTATTACCGATAATATCTATATTATAAAAGATTAAACAAGAGAAGTTGCTGATGAGGGAGAGAGGGGGGGAGCTATACATATTATATATATAAATATAAATAAATGAGTAAATAATTAAAGTAAGCCGATGACGCGCGCTCTTCCGCGGCTCGTTGTTATCGACGCGACGAAAAAATGATGTAAGAACTATAAGAATTATTGACTATTAACTATTACTACTGCCGTATCGAATCTCTCAGTCCAACGGGTGCCGCGACGCGCCTGTAAACTCACGACGAACGTATATATCAGTCTGCGTAAACGGGAACGACGAGTAGATGAAGAAAGAAAACAAAGTGGGAAATAGATAAAGGCTCGCGGAGAGAAATGGTTGAATGTGGATCTGCATATTTTAAGACATCTTTTGAGCACTTGTGAGAGAGAAAGAGAGAGAGAGAGAGAGAGTACTGATCTGAGATGAAAGAGTTGAACGGGACGGTTAATATCCTTCAGTGAGAGAACATGGTACACACTTTTATTCACATATGTGCGACGATACACATCATACTGTATATTTTATGTAAGGCTTTAAATGTTTCATCAAATAACTCTATTATATTATAATATATCTATATATTTGTATCGATCGTTTTCCCTATCCTGGTCATTTGTTTAGGTCCGAAAGCGTTTGTAGTGGTGTCTGTAATTAATACCCGATGTACCAAGAGGTTCATAAGATTCCTTTGAATCAGTTTTGGTCGCTGCTAGCCGTCTAGAATGACCGTTACGATCTACAATTATATTTCTCATATTGAAGCGTAAATGCCAGGGTGTTCATGCTGTTATTCGTTGAATTCTTGAGAATCATTCTTGAAAATGAATGGCTAAAGAAAATGGCAAAGCTCTTGCAAAGTAGCTGATAGCCGTTTAGCGTAGACGGCCTTTTCTATTCTGCCCGTCGTTTGCAAGAAAAATTATACCAATGTGAACATTCTGTACCCGCAATTTAAAAGATTGTATAGTGTTTTCTACACCGTGTTAATGGATTAGATAATGAGACTGTGAACAAGACTGCTTTGAATCTTCGTGTAACCGCTAGGCCTAGCAAGTCATTAAAGTGTAATTCAATTATCCCATTGGAACATTCGACCAGCTGGGTCTTAGTTACAGACTTCTTTTCAAGTCTCTGCCCCCTTAGTCTTGTTCGGAGTTATTCATGCACTATTTACTGTACCGATCACCATATCTCTGTCGAACTTTACAACTTGTTCTCTGTCTTTGGAAACCGAGAAGGCTGAAGTATTTCAGTACATATTTGTTGAGTCCCTTGAAAGGGACACAATCAAAACGAGATAAAGCGATAGAGTTCCAGAGATCCGTTGAGTCACCTACAACAGAACTCTTCATATCTACAGCTCAGAAATGTGTATTTAAGATGATACGATTTCATAGTTCAATCCCGATAAGACTGTCGAATTTGTGGTTTCAATTGACGGGAAACAAGTGAACAGGAAAAACGAATAACACATTTTTGTGCTTTCCAATAAGTCACCACGTCAGTTCAGATACAATCTAACAAAGGCTTTACCGATAATAGGACCAATCAAATCATTCCGCTTTCTTTTTTCTTCTTTTTTATCTTTCTACGTTTTTTCGTTCGTCGAGACCTGCATCGTGGGAGAACAGGACGTACAGTTTCACAACGTGATACATCATATAATTATGTGTAAAATTGTAAAATTCGTCTCGGAGGTCCGGGCGAAAGGCCACCTGTTTTCTTTAGCCACGAAAAATACTCCTGGGACCCTCGAAGGGTGCTCGTGAAGGAAAACATAAACATTTTTCGCCCGCTCTCCGGAAGCTCGATATATAGATTGTATTTTTGGCTTATTATTGTAAGACTGACTATGTTGCTATATTAAAGATTGCTTCGAAAATAATGTTGCTTCTATCTGTTTGCCTATATCGTTGAATATTAAACATATTCTTAATTTTGAACTTCGGAAATGAGAATTGAACGAAACGGGACGGATAAAATATTCTTTTTTTTATTATTTATTCGTATAAAGGTTATAAAACTTAAAAATATATTTAACACACGTTAAATGCTGTTCTCTCTTGGCTAACTTAAATATATTTTCGGACGGATTGCGTAAACGAGGAACAGCTCTTTACGAAGATAAGTTCATGAATATTTTAACATGCAAATAAGCATACTGCTTTTGAATAAAAATAGATTCATAATCAATATTATGAATCACTTAATAAAAAAAGTAAAAGTCGTTGCTATGCGCATTCGCAGATAAATGAATTATTAGTAAATGATACTTTTTCTATCGTAAAGCGGACTTTTTCATGGACGGTATTATTAGTGTTATGTGTACTGTGATATGTACCAATGAACACATTTATTTTCTTTTAATTTTTTGTACGATCCTATTCTATGGCATTTTTACCAAACTAAATATTGGAACAATTACTTCGCGATCTCGGTCATTGGTACAATTATGAAGATCTGCAGTAATGTATTCTTTTTTTTTTGTATTCCTTGTTGTCAACTCGAATATCGAATCATCTGCAGATCTTCAACATATCAGTCGCATAACATCCGGTAAGTTGTTTAAAAACTATTATTATAGTAAGTGCTAAAATACTAAAAATAGATCTTTGATGTTCGAACAGGCAAAAATAACTACTATACAAAAGAATACATTTGCCTCTGTAGAGACAAAAAACGAATGCCTCGTAACGAGGGAAAACGTGGTAAAATATTAATGTTCAAAGTTTCCACTAACCTACTATTTACAGATTCCCGACAAATAGCAACTTTTCTTTATCGGAATGTGTCTTTGTATTTATAAGTTGATCGTGTTCGAGGAGCGTTGTGAAGGTACGACTTGTACAGTTGTTAATGGACTGGCGATTAACATTTGAACGTACCTTACAAATAAAAAGAAATGGCAACCGATTGTTTCAGAAGGAAAAGTTGCATGAAAATGAGTAGAATATTCATAAGCCTTACGTACAGTCAAGAGCAATAATTTTTGTTGAAAATTAAATTTCTCCATCTAACAAGAATTACTGCTGAAGACTCAATGTTTTACTTCATTTAAAAACTGTAAAATATAAAACTGTCGACGTAGTTTAAAATGAGATTAACGCGGATTACTATAAAATTAATTCTCTGAATTCGAATGATAATTTGTTACTGCTAAGAACAGCTACAAGAGTTCCTTCATTTTTTTTTTTGGTGACAGGCTTACAGCGAGAAATCTCGGTCTCGACTAAGATTCATTTGTACTTGAGATTCTTTGCCTCCTGGAACACATTGCTCTAACTACACAACCGGTTCTCGATCGTAAAACGGTAAAAACATTTGAATAAATCCATATCCATTGACTAACAACGTTAAAATACAATAAAATATCGAATGCTTCCGATAAATAGTGTATAAAAAATATCAGTTTTAGATCCCCGTAGGCTAAGAGATTTTACATTTGTGCGCTAAATATAAACATTTCCGATATACCCTATAACAAATAGAAAATGGACGGTATATACGTAGTTGGAACCTCAAGAACCTCTAATGCATGTATCTGAATTTGAAGCAGACACCGATTCCAACTTTGCACCAAAGTACTTTACTCACGTTTGCTCTTTGCTTTTTATAGAGTTACGAGCAGCGTTATGAAATCGAAAGTAAAAAATAAGAAAAGAAACATGGCATGTCCATAACGAGTAAAATGCAAAGAATTTTCGATGTTTCTCTGTCAAATTTCTTAGCTAGCCCACGCTGAACTCCTGTGTTCGAAAGTATCTCGTTAAAACTACTACGAAAGATATTACCAATAGGAAACCTGTTGGGGTAGCTAACAATGCGGCAGTGTTAAAAATGGGGCAATAAGGACACTGAGAGCTACCACAGACTTCGCAAATGTTCAACGTATACGTAGGTAGAGCGTCGAATATCGTTTCGTTGAATCGTTCTGAAACAGAATTTGGAAAAATATATTAACCCTACACCGTAAGTAATTAACAAACGAACCGTCAGAGATACACACCTGGTGCATAGTAATCGTAAACTCTGATGGGCAGAAACCGCGACATGTTCGCAACCGGAAACCATCTTTCTATGGTGAAGTTCACGCACGTCTCCTCTTGATCCAGATAATCAAAGTAAAAGAGAATTTTCTTTTCCTGGAATCTGGCTCTCTGTAGGTTTCTCACCTGTTTCGAGAGAATGTACCTGTCCAAGGTTTGCTGTTGGATTATGTAACCCGTTGGTATGGCCACATCTAGCACAGCCATTCCAGAGCGCGATGATTCATTCGTATTTATCCACCTGCGAAGAAGACGTGTGTTAGCACAAAAGAGTTGGAATTAGCAAGCCAACGCCTAGAAAGTAACAATTCACCTCTGACAGCTGAGGTACGATATATGAGACTGATTTCTGCCATGGAAGTTAGCTCTGGTGACTAAATCGAACGACTTGATCGGCGGCTGAGTTTGGAATTTCGCGATGTCTACGTTGTACTGCACGGACATTTGTAGAATAGCGTAACCAGCACCCTTTGCTTCCACTTTCACAGTTCCCCATGCTTCTGGTATCTAATGCAACAGAAAATAAAATAAACAGTCTGTTGCAGAAATCCTCTAACTATACTCGGATCAAATCTGTTACCTCTATCGTCTGCAGTTTCGCCAAGTTATGGTCGTTCACAAACAACGTTTTCGTTTGTCCAGAGAGAGCCGTAGCCTCTACGGTAACCGTGAGCGAACTGACATCCCTAATTCTCGTCCTAACTGTATAATCCATCAGAGCTTTCATGGCCCATGCTGTGTCTTGCGTAGAAGCCCAACCGCCGTCCGTTAATCTCTGAGAATTCAACCACATCACAATAGGCTCTATCATATTCTCTTGCCTTGCAACATGTACCAGAAGAGCGTACGCCGTGGTTTCAATATTCTCTGAGTCGTACGCATACGGTAAACGCGGAAGGGTGAACGGCTTCTGATTTTCCAATTTGTACGGTGGAAGTGGTACACGTTCTCTACCCCAGTATGTCAATCCTCCTTCTCTACGAGCATGTCTGGATAAAATGCTGTAAGCCTGTCCTGCGGTGGAAGCTTTAGCCAACAGCAAAGCGTATGCCACTATGGCTATTTCGTAAGGTTTCCCACGCTCCTCCAGGAGCTTTAAGTTCCTTTCCAACCATTTCACTGCATTGGCCGCGCTAACCGCTACCTGAGTACCCAAGCCTTCTGGTAAATCCTTAACACTTTGCAGTGTAATGAGAACGTGAGCTGTTAGAGTGATGTTTCTGTGCTGTATTATATCCCTATCAATATTCAGAGAGCTATTCATCTTCCTGTCAGCCAACCACGTAATTTCATAGAACGATCCTTCGTAAGTTTGATGCCTCAATAGCCAAGACACTGCCTGAGCTACGACTTCTGGGTCTATGTACAAATAATTCTCCCATTCGTAGAATCGAGCTTCTTGTAGAACGCGGGCACAGTACGCTGTCAGCCACACGCTTGGAGACGACTGATTCCAGTCGCTTCGGAACAAGCTGAACGATCCATCGGGGTTCATGAACGACAGCTGCCGTTGATAGCCGATGTTCATGTAGTAAAAGCTCTCCTTCTCTTGAGTTCTATTACGTTGATTGATCAGCCGCATGTACAACGTTGTGTACAAGTTGGCCGCGAAACTGAACATGTTCTGTTCGGCGCAGTCCATGGGAAGGTTCATGAGACTGGTGGCGTTGACCGGCATCGTTGGGAATATTGGGCCTACGACGTCCCCGACGACGCTGATGACTGCCTTGTTCGATCCGAACACATAGTACCGATTCTCATCGTATGGGATAATGGGAGTCTCGGTGATGTTAACGTGCATGTACTGGAACACGTTGGCACGGTTGCTGAGGTCGAGCAGCATGGACTGATGCCGATACTGTGGAACACCGTCGGCTTCTACGTGCAAAATGCGAGTGACAGAGTCCTTACCAATTACGGTTGTGGCGTAAACGTGTACTTTAATGTCGCCGAGCCTAACGGGTACAATTGGCAAGTAGACGATCGAAGCGTCCTGCGCAGGAATCCAAACGAAGAACTGATGCTCGCCAAAGGATGTGCGAGGCTTGTACGACTGCACGATGCCATTGTCTTCTACGTGAACAAATTTATAATCTCTAGAGTCAGCCAGAACTATCACAGCCTCTATGTTGTGCCGCAAGTAATTGAATACGGAAACCCGAATGCCAATCTGTTCTCCTTGCTTGCTATGAGAAGGCATTTCCACGTTGATGTAAAACGGTAAAACACCCATGTAATCAATCGCCTTTGGTAACATACCAAAGCCCACGCTCGGTGACATGCCAAACGCTGTGATCATCCAATGAACCGGCCTCTTAGGCACATCTATGTTGAAGATGTTTCTACCGTGGGGACCAATGTTAATGTCTTTCCATAACCATACGTTCTCGTACAGTCTCTGCATTCTGTTGTAGCGCCATTTTCTGAAGTGAGCTATATCAGTTATGTTCCTATACTCGCAGGCAGATTCATCCGTGCCATCGTCGCAATCGAACACCCCGTCGCAAGCCTTGTCCAATCTGTAACATCTTCCGTTCAGACATTCTCCGTATCCTTGAGTCTCATTGCAGTTGTCAGGTCGACGATACATGAACGCATCCGTGAAGACTACCAATCCTACATATTCGAAAGTTCTGTTAACATCTATACCGAACGTTGAAGATGGATAATACACGACCTCGTCCGGATCGCCATCGTGATACAACCAAACATGACCGTGAGTACCATTGGTCTGCTCGTCGAAGTGTGCCATTTTAGTAATAACGGTAGCATAGGACAACTCGTTGCCAGCTTGCATAGTAAAGAAAGATCGATCCACGCCTGACAGGGCAACGTAAGCTCCTGGTTCTCCGTAAATGGCTACTTCGACGTTCTCGCCGGTCCTGGCTTTCTTGTCGTTGATGAAAATGGTGAAGTTGTTGCGGGAAATACCATTCACCGGAAACGTTAGAGAATCTGCCACCACGGTAGCATACTGTCCAATGTGATACACCACTATAGTTGAAACGGGAGCCATTTCCGTGCTGAGCGGAACGGCGAACGTTTTTATGTTGTGCTGCATTTTGTCTTGACCAGTTAAAAGAATTGTACCCTTCGCCATGATTAAGTAGTTAAAGGTGTCGATATAGAAGTTTGTCTGAACGTGGAACACCATGTACTCTCCAACCTTAGGCTTTTCGGTGGACGTGGAGATTTTAATGTGCTGCTGATTTGGGGATTCGTGCGCCAACAATAGTAACTCGGCTTGAGTTCGAAATCCTTCGCCATCGGTGAAATAAGCGTAAACCTTCATGGAAGAGATGTCGTTCAATATCTGTTGGGCTTGTTCCACGTTATGCTCGAGCCCAAGCTGTTTTCTCAGATCAATTCTGGTCGACCAGATTCCTTCGTTCTCCGGCGAAGGTTTCAAATACTGAGTTTCCATGGTCCTACGACCACCTGTTCTCATTTCAATGTCCGCGCGAATTTCCATTACCGAATTCAGTAACTGTGATTTCCTTAGCGCTGAATTGTCGTGGAAGGACGCAACCACGTTCAATGGGAACGGCATCGACGGCTTGAACACCTGCGGCGTGCCTCCCAAGAATCGGACTTTTGTGGTAGAATTGAAAATACGCGCTGTGGAATATCCCGTAATTATCTCCTCCAAAAATCTTTCTCCAACAGTTGCGGTGACTGTAACTTCCACGCCGCTAGAGGAAGGCACAAAAGTTAAGAGTTCGGACATGGGATACCGAAAGTGAAACGTTCCATTAAAAAATCTCAAAACAGGTACTTTCTCGTCGTAGTAAGATGATACTTTTAACCATGATGGATAGTACTCGTCGAAAAAGAAATATCTTTCAGTAATTTCAGTGCCAGATTCCATGTGTAATCTGTCTAACGATTTGAAGCTTGCTTTTAAAGTCAGATTTCCTCTTACCGGTGCACCGCTTGTGTAATTAGCTTGGACTATGCCATACATATAAGGATCATTGTCAAAGAAGAATGCCGGCATCGTGACATTAACTTCAAACCGTGTCTGGTAATACTCTTCAACCTGAAAGGTCTTTTCTTCCACTTGACTCTGTGCGATCACCTGTATAATCCATTCTCCAAAAACAGGCTGATCGGACAGCTGATACGACAGGGACACTGTACCCAAATTGCTTTGCCTGCTCAGCCATCGTCTCATTATCCTTCTATTTGGATCCAACATGTATACATCGATTGGATTGTCAAATGCTTTCAGCTCGGTATTTATGGGTATAGTTCTGAACCGTATTGTTTGTCCCTGCATGTACAAAGGTTTGTCCAACTGAATGAAGATTGTCATCGATCTCTGAGAAAACGTGAGCCTAGTTTCGTTCAGAAATGCTTGGCCACCTGTTAAGCTATTATAAGTTCCTTCGACTCTTAGGTTGTAATCTCCTCCGATAGAAGTTGGTGGCATTCTCATCATCAAAGTCTCTGGAATGCCTTCTTTCACTTCTTGATGATCTGCTGCAATCTCAACTCCATTTCTTTGAATAGATGAGCGTACCACCATTGGTAGCCGACTATGTAACACATTTACATCCACCTTGTAGATCTGTCCTGGTCTGACCATTCGTGAGGCAACTATAAAATATGAACTACAAACAAGAATTAATTTTACATCATTGTTTAACTGTGCATTCTTGGAGTGAACGTCATTATCTCGAAAACAGACGAAACCAATAATTTATGCAGGGCGCATACAGATGATAGGAATAAATGAGTCATCTAATTAACTCGTTAATTATTAAATGTACTCACGCCTCTTTTATTATAATACTGTCTGTATTTCCAGAATTCCGTGATCCGAATCCAGTTGGGTCCCTGTCGTCGAAACGATTCCAAGGAATGCGCGTCGATTCGTTCGGCTCCTGCGAGAACTGACCGTTCCCGCAAGCGAAGGTTAACAACAAAACGAAGATCCACATTTTCTACAACACGGAACAATTAGGCATTCGTAACGGTTCACGAGCAGCGAGAGGCGCCGATGCTTCGCGTGGAACGACGTCGAGAGAGAAATTGTTTTCCCGTTTAATTGTAAATCAAATCAACGGTCAACGCCCAAAATACGCGTTCACCGACTTGCATTTCTCACCTGTCCTCGGAAAGTTTGTTATTCCTTTTTCTCGATCAAATCTTCATGTCACATTCAACCACTGTCAGCGCAGACGCCTGCATTTATGGAAAAAGTGTATTTGTTAGGCCCTTTGGATGCACCGCAGAAGAAATTTCATGATTAAAAGGAGTGGTCGCCTCGTACACAGTCCACTGTATTTGGCTCGACTCTACACGAAAAGTGACTTACACGCGCGCGAAAGGGAACGAGGGAATAGTATGCTAATGACATCTTTGGACACCGCTTGTGCATGTACTCCAATTTAGTTGCAGAAGGCGACACCAGTCGCGTACTACGGCAGATGTAGATTGGCGTGTCCTACTTCATCGACAATTTTTAATATCGATCAAGTTAACGAATTATATTAAAATATTACATTAATTATATTATATTATATAATATTATATTATATTATATTATATAATTTAATATTACTATTAAGTTACCTACTTACGGTGTACTCTGGTCATGTACGGGAAGCTTCCTTCCGTTTCCGTTGGCGCTGCCGGCAGGATGGTGAAATCACAGATCAGGTATATGTAGTTGTAGCAGTGGAATTATCGTAATTGTAATAAGCAACGTTCAAGGTAATAAAATAAACAAAAGTTTACAGAATATCATGAGTAACGATTAACAGGAAAATTCAAACATTTCACATATCATCTGGACGATGATTCGAAATTCTAGTAACAACTTTGACAAGATGGCTTGATTTCGTATAACAGTATGGATTGTTACCTTTACAAAATTAACCGGTGTATATATTTTCTGCACGAATCTGCCACGGAAATAGAGAGAAATAATGACAAATAATCCACAAGTAAACGCGCGTATGAATTACATCAATTGAGAGAATAAAATGCTGTTTTAAAATTTTAGGAAAAAGTATTACGCGGGAAACTTGCTTGGACTCCCAACAAGTGCAAAAGAAGAAGGAAACAATTATGGAAGCTAAAACTTGCGAAACTTATTATCAACGATTTACAAAATTATGGTCCATCGAACATACTTCACATGGAGACGCTATCAATCTTAACAGGGAAACCAATTCAGATTTGGTTACCTGGTAGTAAATTGTACAAAATTGTAAATAGCGCGCGTATGAATGAAAACGCAGCAACGATTGATATAGAATACCATGGTTTCAAATCTACGAATCAACGAATTGGTCATTGGACTCTCGTGGGTAACAAAGAGCCTGCGGACATTAAACCTGATTTGAACGGATGTCTGTTCAATGTGATCGCCGCGCAAACCGGCAATAATCCTGTTCAATTAAGATCCAACACCGTCAGATATTTAAAAAATAATATGAACGCGTTAATTGATCAAATCGACAATACCTTATCATCTTATGATAAGAAGGAAACGACTTTGATGATCGGCGGTGCATGCTATCATGGTACGTCGCCAACCGCGGCTGGGATTATTTTAGATCAATCGCAAAATAAGTATTGTCATAATTGTACGCAGAAGGGGCACCCTAGGGGACATGCCTCCGATCCAACCGCCACAGGTCCTTTGGACAGCGTTGAGAATTATTCTCTCACGGGCTTTAAATCGGGATTTCTAAGCAGAGCGGACCAAAACAATGTTGCGCATTACGCGTTAATTCATCAGGACGCAGAAGATGCGATGGAAAATTTAAATAACAAAATGCACAGCCAAAGCGTTTCAATATCGGCGCGCGATTTACAAATTCTAGGTTGTAAATTGCCGCAAATGAAGGAGTGGAATAATGGCAAAGAAATCAGCAACTTATTAACTATAAAAAGTGTCCTGCTCGTACTACGGCATCATGAGGACAAGTTCGATGACCCCGATGCTGACGTATTCGTGCACACTTTTTATCCAAAATCGTACTGATTCGATAAATAGTTTAGCAACTTTTGTCGTTGTCCTGATCATTTTTAACTGCGAATCAAGAAGTCTCTACAGTTGCAGTATGATTGAAAAACCAGGTCCCTATCCATGTGCACAAACACATAGAGTCTGATTGTATCGTTATGCTTCTCTCTATCTTATCTCGTTCTCTTTTTGCAGTACTTTCGCAAAGCTGGATGCGCAGTAAAATGGTGGGGATGTACGAGCCAGTAAGGGAGCCCAGAGAGTGTCAGGTATAGGACTGTACTATAGTGACTATACCATGTGTATGTGCACGTGTATACGTGTACATACATAGTCGGAAGAACGCACGTGGTTCGAGTATAATATAGGTTATTTAAATGTTGATATTTGAATCATGTTTTAGGGCTGCAATATAGAGTTTTTGATTAAATCTTTTGTGTCCAGACGGACAGTAAATATATTAAAAGAGTTAGTAGTAAGAGTTTCAAGCTGTTCATGAACTATATGTACCATTTTGTACATAGTAAACTTTTCAGTGACCATGAAACTTAATTCAGAAAACAACGAATTAGATAATAATCAAATAAATATCAAGAAAAGAAGAAAACGAAAAGCTCCAGTAGAAAATGAAGGTAATTTTAATTCATATAAGAAGTTTAATAACGCTTTTATAAGTTAACTTCTGTTTTGAAGATTTTCAACCGGATAATTACATTTGTTATATGTAAAATATGGTTATTAAAATATTATTTAGTTCTTTATACCATTTGAGAAGTGTTGAATAAGACATTTATTGTTTAGGAGCCAGCAATATGGATGGTAATATGAAAGAATTGAGTGGAAGTAGCGATGTAAACATAAAAAGAAATTCACCCACGGAAGAATATGGAGTCATTAAAAAGCGTAAAGAGAAGTGTGAGCCAGATGAAATATCTAGAACAACATCTGAACAAAATGCCAAAATTAAGGAGAAATCGATACAAAGTATTATACTTTATTACGTAGGGTGGATAGGGTGATTGAGAAAGGTTTCAGAATATCAAGGATAGATAATACTTGTCTGATAGCAGAGAGAGAAAAAAAGACATATAGAAAATTGTCTATAAACATCAATAAAAAAGCTGTTAAGGTAATCTATTATTTATATGTAATATTTAGCATTTTATGTAAACCAAGTGTTGACATAAACAAGTGTTTACAGTTTTGACTACTTTTTACCACTTTTTTAAACACTTATTTATCAAAGTTTCTATCCTCTATTTGGCAAGTATTACTCCCCTTTAAAGTTCTAGACCTTCTTTAAAATAGATAAAATGATTATTATAAACATAGTATCCAAATATTTTCTAGGTACAGAATATATTGATAATGATGAAGAAAATATGGAAGATAATAAAGATATTAATAATCCAGTAGATGGAAAGTCCATGCGGGCTTCTTTTAATTCTATCAATGGTTTAGAGTGTTTACGACAGTTTGTTAAGTCTTGCAATGAGAACGAAGAAAGAGATATGGCTGCAGAATATTTAAATGCAGGTGGCAATATTCTTGAATTGTTAAGATTATTAGATAGCACAGATAAGAAAAGTATTGGTTCTGCCACCATTGTTTTTTCTGCAATAAGAATAATATTGTTAAAGTATGTATACTCAAGCATTATATGAATGTTCATATTATAATATAAATATGTATTAATTTCTGCATGTATTCTCAGAATTATGGCGGAGTATCCAAGATATCAGTCCAGTGCAGAAGGAGCATGTAGACACTTAATTAACTCGCATCTACCATTAGTACATTCTATGCTTTCTCTTCAAAGTAATGCGAAGCAACGAAAAATTATCTTACAATTGTTGGCTGCAGTCGTTTCATTAGGCCGTAGTCTACCACGTGAATTAATTGCTCATCTTTCTTTACAACCAGAACTTATTAAATCTCTTGTAAGGCACACAAAGCCCACAGATAGCCAGAATATAAGAAATTGTTTCATCCATTTCATTCTTGCTTTCTTGATAGAAGGAAATATATCATCCATTAGAGCTCTATTGAACAAACATGGTTTACTTTCTAGTATATTTCCTGATATGTTATATGATTCTAAAGATATTGTTGCTTTGGTAGTAACCACATTGAAGATTTATATTCTTCAAAATTCCAAAATTAGTAAGACTATGAAGTTACATATATTCACAACTTCGGTCATTCAAAACCTTGTGTGTCTCTACAATTGGAAAGGTCCAAATAATTGGCCAGGGAATAAAACACGAAGTTCTTATATCGAAGATCCGGAATATCTTGAAGAAAAGAAGGTATTTACTTTTGCTAATACTATACGCATTAATTAAACACGTATTCTGTTAGTATAAAACGTTTTACTTTCAGACTATAAATGAAATATTACACGATTTCTTAATTGTATTATTAACATCCCATCGATATGGAATTATATTCCATGATCATACACTTGGTACATCACATACTAAACATAATCAATTAGTGAATATAATACTTCAAAGCTTAGATCGCCCTTGGGAACATGAGAAACCATCAGATTTGGTAATCCGAATAATGACTGCATGTCCAGATTTAATTAAATCACAGTTTACACTGTTAGAACAACATCTTGAACCAAGAGTATCAACAAAATGGATTGCAGCCATGAAATTTGTGAGGGAGGTAATGATAATAAATATGTAAAATCTATATGATATTGGAACTTGTAATCGAAGTGGTGTTTCAAGATATTCATTTTACTTTCCATTTCAGATAATAGTAACGTTAGATCTAGAGGGTTGCTTTAAAATATGTTCAGTGGAATTAAATGTATCTCAGTTAGCTTCTGCAGTAATGTCGTTACTTCTATCAGGGACAGTATTAAAACATGCAATTTTACCATCTTTGACTCATTCAAGTATAGTAGTCAGACATGAAGCAGTACTTACACTTACAACAATGTTTAATCAAATACAAAAGTTTTTGTCAGTTGCAAAAGTAAATTACAATGAATATACTGATTTTGATACTTTTAAAAACTCTGTACTAGAGTATATCCTGAAGGTATGTCTTTATTGCTTGAATAGATAATATAATGCATACAAATAATTAGTTTTACTACAACAAAATAAATCTTTTTACATTTTAGAATGCACCCAATATGAATACAATATTGGATGTGTGGAGTTCGGTATTTGTACCAAATGAAATTAAAGATGACACTATGAACAAAGAATGCATTCCAGAACCAATGAAAGATGAACATTTGTTAGCCATTTTAAACTTATTACACTTGTACAATGACATATGTCCGAAATTATTGCATGCATTGTTACATGTACCGGCTACTACATTTTTAAGTCCATTGAATGCATTACAGGATGTTGATATTACTGAGCTTAACACTATACAAGTAAAAGCTATACAGTTTTTAATCATTCTGAATCCTGCTGAATTTTTACCGCAAAAAGTGAGTAAAACATTAAATTTTTAATTAACTTTTATTCGATATAAAATCTGTTTTTTCTCATTTAAAATCTTTTGTCCATTTAGAGAGTATTTAGCGATGTATTAACATTTCTACTGTCTCTTTTGAATAATGAAGACTCCTTCGATGTGTCAAGTATAAAATCAACGATAAAAATGTTACTGAACGTTACTGGTATGTTTGAAGGATGTAGTGATCATTTAGATATTTGGATCAATGGTTTCATAAATCTAGATGGAAAGCAAGAAGTAGTTGATTGGTTTGTTCGTCTTTTAAAAAAGGTTGCAAAAAATACGGAGAGATATGTAGATGAAATTATAAAAATAGACGAAAGTATTAGCGAGGGAGTCACTTACGCTGGACGGTTAGAAGATATATTTAATGGTAAAACTTATTTAAATAGAAGATTTAATTTACAGTTTATACTTAATTTGTATACATTATAATCTACTTATAAGATGTCTATTTTTCAGAGTTGGACAAAAATATGATTCATGAAAATTCAGAAGATAATGTTTTACATATGCAACGCTTTACATCGATATCACCTTTGCTGTGTTGCATGTTACATAAAATGGAGAAAAATGTAGATCCTGCAATATTATCGTATGCTTCTTATGTATTAATTCATACATTACACTATCAAGCTATACCACAAAGTATGATACATTTGACAAGAAATATACAGGATTTACCAGTTCATAAATATTTACAAAGTTGGTCAGAGGGTAATGACCCTATTTATATTGAAAAAGTAATTCCGTCTCTGGATTTATTATGTACATTGAATCGACTATTGTTAGATAATACTAACATACAGATAAACGACGTATTTAGCGGTGACAATACAGTTACTTTTACATATGATAATGAAGTTATTCGAATTGAACATTCTTTATCAGCATACGAAATAAGGTGTCTATTCAAGATGACCGTATTTTATTTAACACAATTTGCTAAACGAGGACTTTTATCGACAATTCAAATTAGTAAATATAGAATTCTTTTAATATCTTTATTGCATCTTGCGAAAGAAGATCAGGAAGATTCTACGCTAGTGGAAGAATGTGCAAAATCTATTTTTGCCCATCCAATAATTTTGTATTATTTTTCACCACTTTATCAGAAGAGTAAAGACCTCACGACGAATATGATAACTCTAATAATACATGATATTTGCAAAGAAATGGTCCACTTGTATAAAAAGGGTAATATAAGAACCCTGGTTTCTCAGTTTAGAAATAAATTACTTACGCAGTTACACAAAATGATTGATAATCATAAAGACGACGATAACATAAGTAATGTTGAAACAATTACAACATTACTGGTTTTATTGGAATTATCGCCGCAAGATATTGTACATTTATTGAGGAAACTTGTGAAATTAGAAAATTCTATATTTATTTCAAAAGATGGCGTAAATTTGTCAAAATATGGATACATAACTCCAAAACTTTTAGAGATTATCAGCATTAAAAAAATTAAATCGCAGCGTAATTCGTTGCTTGAATTAGACGTGGAATTTGTGAAATCTTTATGTTCGCATCTGCTCAATTTAAAATCCAAAGAAATTATTAACATTGAAATGTGGGAATCTGCTTTGCACGAATACATTTCGAAATTTCCATTTAATATTGCTGGCATCGATGCAGGTAATGCAAATTATTATAAAAATATACGTAGTTATCTTACATCATAATTATTTAATTTTTATGGTCTGTTTACAGATATCTTCTCGTCGTTATTATCAACAAAATGTACGCATACAACTGTAGAGCTTCTTTCATTTTTAATTAGTAAAAACATAAAATTTACATCAATCTTCGCAAAATACATGCTAAATTCTGAGAAGATTAAAGAGAATTGTATAGTGTTTCCAATCATGGAAAATAATTTAAATTTCAAATGGAAACAAGAATTTCTGCAAAAGTTAAAGACGCATTATGAGACTGAGATTACATCCTACATATGCAATCCCAAAGTCGCACAAACTTGGATAGAGGAAAATGTGAATGCAGTTTCCTATTTAATTAAAAATTTATTCGATCTTAAGAGTTGCAACGAAATATGTAATGCTATTTTGCAAGCAGGGGACAAATTAGACATGGTATCTATTCATTACATACACATTCTCGAAAGTGTGTTTAAGAAATGCTCAACTATGGAAGTGGACAATGAAAAATTTGTCACGAACCTATTACAAGTTCTTCTTCATATAACTACTTTGACGTTAAAGAAAGAATCGAAGAATACGACAAAACTACTTGTTCTTTGCGAAAAGCTGAACGATATAATTAAAAATTTACAAGACACGAAAAAAAACTTCGTACTTGAAACAATAAGTAGTAGTCATTCGTGGCCACAATTCTCACGTTTTTCATTAAAATTAGGTTTTAAAGAATTGAAGAACAATAAACAGCCATTGCCAATATTAAAAACATTAAGCGCTTTATGTGATATTGCATATGAAAACGATAGTAATAGCGAATACGCTAAAACCTTGTTCGAAATGACAGTTTCTCATTCTGAATTCCTGAACATCATATTAGAATCACCAAATACAAAAAGTACGAGTATATTTTCAGCGATATTAAAAAATATAATCGCTTGTATATTAATTTATTATGTTTTTAGGAGATCTAATAGAATTACTGTGGATTCTCATGCGAAAGAATAAAACTGTTCTAGCATTGTCACACGTACCCGTTTATTTGGCAGCATACAATGGTACTTTAAGCGAAGCCGACCAATTCCTTTTACTTGTAAGATTATATATAATACATATCATATTAATTATTATTATAGAAAACTATTGCAACATATTATTATATACATTAATTTTAGATTTTGCAATATTACGAAAATAATGACATCAATATTTACGAATATCAACCATATCTTTGGGGGAATGCAGCGTCAGTTCACTACAGTGTAAAGAGCGAAATACATTTGAATTTGTGGAAGCAACCATCTACTACTCAAGTTTTAAATTTGTTTGAGGAGGATGTAATTAATAACACTATAAAAAATTATCCTGTGAACAGAGTGTTGAAGGTTTGTTTTTAAATGTTTTTTCTTACACATTTCATATAATTTAGTAATTATTGTTAAGTAATACTGTTTTTTCAAACCATTTTTTAGGCTACTGAATTACACGAAGCTCACGATATATATGATCCCGCATTTTATTTACCATTACTATGCCATTTATTATCTGAAAATAATGTTGTATCTTGTTTGAAAATAGCTCAAAGCGGTGCTTTAGCATTAGCATTTGTTGCATGTAGCAGTAATCATTCCGATGTCCGTATGGCAGCATATACTATCATTGCTAGATATTATACTCACTTGGAAGCTTTAAGGTAATTCAAATGATGTCCATTCTTTTTATTTAACGAAAGTGTAATTTAATCTTCCTTTTATTTACAGCTCTAAAACAAAATTATTACGAATGCGATTAATAGATGCGTTACGTTATGGCATTACTGCACTAGAATCGAAGCTGAATAATGTGCGTTTAAATAGTTTAGTATCCATATTTTTCGCAAGGACATCTTTAATTGCAACGCAGCCGTTGCATCCTCTGTATTCGCGTCTACAAATATTTCTGATGGCTAAACCTGCACTAGATCTGCATTCAATACCAGAACTATTGCAGCTGTTTCATAGTTCTGATATAGAATACAAAGCGCACAGACATTGGATTTTGGAGAATATTCGCGACGGTATGAAAACGGAAAGTGAATTAGATGTGGCATTTAAGTGTGTTCTGTTTAAAATGTTATTAGATTTTTATACATGTCATTTAGCAGATTCACGTACGAAGGTAAGACTACACAAGTGAATATTAACTGTAATCTATTTTAAAATGTAGGCGGTATTACATCTTTTATAAATATTGTATTACTTGTTTCAGAAACTTATATTGGAAATTATTTGTGTTACACTGAAAATAACTAAGGCTTGCGTACTTCTCATGAAAGGACATGGACTACTTCCATGGTTATTAAATATTGCAATGAATTTGCGAGATAACGATGTTCAATCTGTCGAGCTTGTTATAAGAATAATCGACGCACTTTTGAATACTATACTAAAAATGAAAGAGGATACTAATCACTATAAATCGATGCTTTTAAATATTTCGTTGAATTTAAAGTCACACTTATCTAAAGATATCAGGGTCACAGTATTTATATTATACATAAATGCTTTACAAAAGTTATTCTTGTCTAAACAGATACAGATGATTGTTGCTAAGGAACACTTAATAGAAATTCTCGAATTTTCGAAAAAGCTTTTAGGCGATATGGATGAGTGTGAGGATATATTAAATTTTGGTTGTGAATATGTAACTAAAATCAATTGTCCCAAAAGTGATAATGAAATTGAAGTGGCACGGAATTGTCTAAGAACCATGGTATGGACATGGTGTAGTCATGAATTAAGATAGCAGATCCATACATTTTTATACATTTTGTAAATATTTAACAATACCGATTTACGAAACAGTAAAACGTACGTATAAGCACCGAAAGATTCATAGGACTCGATTAAAAAAGAAAAACCATGTTGAAAAACAATTCTTTGAACATAGAACAAATAAACATCATTTTTGCTATCATCTTTGTCGTTATTTTTATAATTTTACTCTTATTTTACATTATAGGGGTCGTTAGTCGACAATTAAAAAAGTTTCCTTAAACCATAACAAGTCTACTTGATCTCCCAGTATTAGTATCAAAACAGATAATAATACGAATGCTAGTCCTTCAGTACAATGTCAACTGTATAGATACCAAGCACAACGGTTCTTTACAGTAGTTTAAACGGGAGACAGCAACAGTGAGGTGTGATTATAAGACTAGAATTCGTTTGTTTAGGTTTAAAAGTTCTTTGGACAAATAGTGTTAAATACTTCACTCTAAAATCATGCCGAAACGTAAAAGTTACAGAGTATCTGGCCGGAAGCAAGGCCAATACAAATCCCAGGAAATATTGCTGAAGAGATCAAGTTCGTTTGATGCGATCGATAGCAATGAGAATAATAATGCTTCCTTCAGAAAGAATGGTTCATCCGAGCGACTATTAGAACATTCCCCGGAATCTGTGCTCTTTGAACCTACTGAGCTGGAGCTGACGTGTTACGATGAGTTGAGCCCAGAAATTGCACATAAGCGACGGCGACGGAAATCGGATTTCTCGGGCAAGTACGATGATCAATTCAACGATTCATTGAAGAAAAAGGCAGACACGGCTATAAAAACCTGTTACTCATTGGACAGAACTCTTACGTTAGACCAGGAAATCAAGTCGGACATGAACGCATGCCACTCTTTGCAAGATGCCAAGTCCTTTTCGAACTTATTCCCTGTTAATCAGTTTGAGGATGAAGCGAAGAGCGTTGAGCATTATGAAAAGTGGAGCAGTCTTGACAGTCATGGCTCAAAGTCTGAGAAGACTTCGCAGGATTCCAGTAGCAGCAGTTTTTTCATTGGCAATTGGAGCGAGTGCACCAAATTTCTTTCCAAGCTAAAGCAACTGAACAGCTTCAAGATAGGAGCAAATCAGGAGCACTTTGGAAGCTTTTTGTCAGGGCACACGCAACCTTTGACATCGCAGAGGAAATTTAAACGCATCAATAAGCGTACTTTTGAAGAGGTTGACAAAGTAGATGACAAAGCGAATACAATTAGGATTAGTTCGCCTACACCATGCAACGGTACACCGCCCCCTGCCAAAAGGTGTAAGACTACTTTGAAGTTTGATAATGAGAAAGAAACAGAAGAAGAACACAGAACGGTTGACACGTGTACACCAGAATCCCTCGCGGCTTCTATTCTAGAGTTACCCGTTGTATCCGATTCTGATGGCCGTAGCAGAAGCTTGCACGACGTAAGACCTTAAAGCAGTGGTTACTTTTTAATTGGCACATTTTCACTGATAGAACTTATTTCGCTTTCAGATAGAAGTAGGCGCTGAGTTCTGTCGAAAATGCACCTGTCCTAGTAACAAACAGAGCTACCGATCATTTATGTTCTCCAGTAAGCATCAACCCAAGATTATCGTTTTCTGCGCCTGGTTGATAAGGAAATTAGCAGATACCTTTAAAAGGGTGAGTAAATTTATAGCTTTTTATAAACCAGTGCAATGGTAATGTTTGAATAATCATTGCAGAACTATGCTCGGTTCAAGCATATGATCTTCGTGTCCTCTACGAAGGAAACTGCAAAGAAGGTCGACGAACTCAGTCAAGTGGTTACAGCACTACGCTCTGAGAACGACCACATGATTAATATGTTCTTGAAGAGGATTAATTATTTGACCGAAGAAGTTACTCGCGTGAGTACACAGCTTTATGCGTACACGCTATAGATCTTTAAAATACTTACGGTAATCTGATTGCAGAAGCATACGAATAGCGAAGCTACGTCAGTCTCCCTGACCGCGGAGGTTTGCAACATACGAGAGATCAGTAGTAAGTTGGCTAAAAACAATGAGATAATGATGGAAGAGCTGAAGAAATTGCAGAGAATATTGGAAGATAAGAAAACAATGTCTCCAAAAATTTCACCGCCACGGCCTCCACCAATGTCATCACTTCTAATTCCACCTATGTCGACGTGCCCTCCACCTCCTCCTCCTCCTCCTCCTCCTCCACCACCGCCGCCACCGCCTCCACCTCCACCTCCACCTCCACCTCCACCGGGTCCATTATTTCAGTCGCCGATGGTAGCAATCATGCCAACCACCCCGAAGAGAAGCGTTAGTACACCCTCGAGAACGTGCTCAACGCCCTTACTTAGTAGACCAGCCATAACCGTCGAGGATCTGTTGAAGGTGACCCTAAGAAAAGCACCACAAAATATTAAGGTAAATCACAAGGAACGATCCCATTCACTCTTAGTCAATGTATGTTCCTTACAGTGTTTTATCACCAAGTTTCTGGTGATGGTTTGTTCTATTGTAAGAGAGTGTCGCAGTTTCTTCTAATGGGATTTTTATCTGAAAACTATTTTAAATAATGAGTAAAAAGGGATATTTGTATTTCAGGAAAATAGAAGAAATACCATACCAGGACCAAGGGGACCAGTGGTCTCACTTGACATGTTACGTAGCGTTAAATTAAAATCTGTCAGGCGCCGAGCAACCGACCAATTAATAAGATCTCCGAGAAGCTCTCGCAAGATCAAGACACGCGCAGCGTCGAGCCTGAGCCTGTCTCCGATAATGACTGCAACGGACAATCCGTTGGGACGAATTCTGAAACAAGTGGATCTTAATAGACGGCCAAGGCGTTTGTTGACCACGACGAACTTTCGCGAGACTAATGTCACAAGGGACAATCAATCGCTGAATGCGGACACGAGAAATATCAGCTCGCAGGCTTTAACGTTAAATGATTCAGTTTATGCACAGCGTTGCAATGCAAAGAAAACACCTTAATATCGTGAATTTTTTACGTTTTGATTGATATTTAATATATATATGTACTGACCATTAAAAACATACAATAAAGACTTTAGAAGAGGAACAAGTAGTTGGTGAGACTTTTGCTACAGCCGTCAAAATCTGATACAGCAGGTAAATCTAGGATAGAAGCCACGATGGATTCAGGTGTACAAATGTCAACCATTCTGTGTTCTTCTTCTGTTTCTTTCTCGTTATCAAACTTCGAAGTAGTACATTATAATCCTGCACCTTTTGGCAGAAGGCGGTGAACCATTGCATGGTGTAGGAGAACAAGTAGTGTTTATAGCAATAGTATTTATTTTTGTTCCCTCAGGAATATAACTTTACAATTTGCACATATACTAACTTAACTTATTCTTATCTACATACTTATTTCTATCCCTTTTATACACCCCCCCTTCCCTAACTATCAACCCTCGCTTCCTAAAAATATTTGCATTTCTTCATTTGTCTCGTAATTCATTTAAATTGAAAAATCTAATATCATACAAATTTTATAAAATATTCTGGAATGTCTTTTTTTCATAACGTGCCAGTACCAATCACTTGAAAACTTCTTTTAATAGAAACACGTGGAAACAATTGACGCCACTCTTGTACTATGAAATCATTAATTCCATCGCAGAAACTGAGATCGATCATTTCCAATTTTGGACAGAATAAAAGAAACTCGTAACATCTGTCAGGCGTAAGAGAACGTGCTCCTAACAAGTCCAATTGTTGCAATCGTTGACAAAGTAAAAGCGGTTCTAAGTCACGATCCGTTAATCCTCTGAGGGCTGCTAAGAATACTTTCTCTAAGTATGGACATGAAGACAATAGTGCTCGTAAAGAGTCACCAGGTGCACCCATACCACCACTACGAACATAAGTAATCATTAGTGTATCTTATACTGTTAAATGTACTAGTTAAGAATATCTGTTTTGTTTAACATACCACCATCCGAAATCAATTTCGCGAAGCTTGCTGCAATGAGATAAAGCTCTAACTCCGTGTGGTGTTAAAGTTTGTGCCTTCCAAAAATCTACACTTTCTAAATGTGGACATGAACTTCCTAATTGAACTGCGACTTCATCAATATTTAAACGATCGTGCATTCCAGCTAAATTCAAATGTCGCATTCTAATATTATTTTTTAATATAGTACACAATGTGGCAGTTTCAATGGTCGTTCCATAAAGTTCCAAACGTTCCAGTAATTCCAAGTTTTCAAGCTTTGAAAAACCTTCGTTCGTTACTCCAATACAGTTGCGTAAACATAATTCTAAAATACATTGTACAATAAATAATCTGCGAATTGTGTAAATAAAATAAACTAAGATTTCTGTATACTAGATTGTTCCAAAAGTTCTTCCCATTTTGAACACACTTATTGATGTTTTATTATTTGCTAATTTTTGATTTTTTATTTGTGTATTTGTTAGATGTGAAATGAATTTTGGAGACAACCTAATATTATGGCGATTCTTTCACTCACCTTTTAAATCTTTACAAACTTTTGAAATTTCGAAGATGACTGTGTCATTAACGAAATGACAACAATTTAATCTTAAATGTGTCAGAAGTGTTCCAGATGTATGAATAAAATGTATGAAATCTTGATATTTAATCATGTTATAATTTCCACACCATGAAAGATCCAATTGTTGTAAATATTTACATCTAGGTGCTAAATAATTCAGGGCTAATGTATCGAAACAATACCAATAAGGTCTTAAATTGAGACTTGTATACAGCAAAGCATCCCTTGCAATATTATTAAAATGTTTGTTTACTCTACATAAACAGCACAGAGATCTTAGATCTAAGTTTTTTTAAAATTTTCAGCACTGTCTCATCCTAATAAAAATTCGTTAGATAAGTACCAATTGTTGAATAAAAAGAATATTAAATATAAGTAATTAGGATACTTACTGGAAGTGCTGAAAAACTACCACAAGATTGGTATTCATAGTCACTTGGTTGAACTGAAAACCTATCATTAGAAGGGTTATCTTGGTCAAATAATGTATTTGATTTTGAAAATTGAATATCCCTGGTCAATTTGGGGAAATCTTCTTGCAAAAATTTTTGCAAACTATTGAATGCTTCCTCCAGAGGAGGAACAGATTGATAGTGTTGACCTATTTTAGATACTATTTTACCCTTGGATATATTATCCACGATTAGACTGTAATAATTTATGAATAAATTATTAGAATTGAAGTATTATACAAATATTAACGTGTGATATGATATTTACATACCTTCTAAAAATCTTACAGTGTTTGGAAATAATTTCTTTCAAAACTGCTAAATCATAACTTGCCTTCAAATAATCTGGTGTCATATTATACGTATCATCACTACTTTGTTTAAAGTAACCCAACCGTTGTATGAAATCATTTAAATTTTGATTATGTGAGTTATTGTTAGGAACCATGTA
>CM052158.1:11082379-11151508 GCA_028455555.1 Augochlorella aurata | reverse complement strand
TATAATTGGATGGAATTCACAGTCTGATGATCAATTTCTATCCAGCGTTGTTCTAAAACCGGTAGAAAATCGATGTATCATGTCGCCGTGGCTCGAATTTACACGGAGAGTTACGTCACGGTTCTAATAACTCGGCCCGGGAATTGATAACGCGCGCTCGTCGGCGCACTCGATTCAAAGGTAATTACATCAGGTGGTAACGCCGAAGTTCGCGATAACGCAAAGCCTTCTCGGAACTTTATCGTTCATCGAATCTTCGATACCCCTCGACTCCCTATATTTCAATGAAAACGGAACCGAAAACACTCGACGCGTCCGTACGGGAGAAGAGAACTCGAAAACGTTCCGAAAATAACTATTTAAAAGCGAGATCCGCTTGGCTTCCGAATTATAGTCTTTAATTATAGTCTTCATGGCGGTTCTCACACACCGTTTCTTCTCGAAGGAGCGATCTTAATCACCGTTCGATTAGATCGATTATTACTTTTGTTTAAATAATATTTGCAATACTTCTTGAGTACAATATTTGAATAATTAAATTAAAATCTGAAGTAATATATTGAATAATATTTGAAATAATATTTCGATTAAAGTTTGAATCAATATATTGAATAATATTCGAAATATTAATATAATATTAATATAATATTTCGAATATTAAAATATTCGAAAGTAGTATATTGAATAATATTTGAAATGATATTTCGATTAAACTTTGAATCAATATATTGAACAATATTCGAAATAATATTTCGATTAAAATTCGAATTAATATATCGATCGCATAATCAATCTTCGCCTAATCTTCCCGGACCCGTTGATCGATGGGAGTTCGATGTTAACGAGCCTATTCCTCGTTAGGCGAGCGGAGGTTGCATCTGATATCCTCGGAACGAGGCGAGATTGCGTTCCTCTGACATTGGCTGCTTCGATTATGCGAATTAGGAGCACTTACGTTAACCGATTATGTCCCGCTGAGGACCTTCGGCGCGCAAAAGCACGGCAGGGTAATGCGAAGAAGCTGCACAATGGCGAAGAAGAGCCGTATTCTCTTCGCGCTGCTGACGCTTGGTTTCCGTCCGCGGGCATACCAGGTCGTCGCATAATTCGCGCCGACCTTTGTATCGATACCTTACATCACGGCAGACCACTCGTGTTTTAAGAATAATATTTATAGAGCCTCGTCAAATATTGGTATATCGTCTATTGTCTTTTTTTACAATTTTTTTCCTCTTTTTTTTTCGTTGCCTTCTCCTCAAGTTTGACTTTGCTTCTGACTGTTCTGTATATTTTAGTTACGAGCACTGACTACCTATTCTTTTGTTGCTTTTTATTTTGTAATAGTGTTGTACATTTTTTGCCGAATTTTAGTCGATTAATATTTCGAATAAATTCTTGGAATTAAATCTTATTCGATATTTCGAATAAATTCTCGAAATTAAATCTTATTCGACGAATATTTCGAATAAATTGTTGCAATAACATCTGACTAGAATAAAATCGCCGAGTAAAATTTCATTAGAGTAAAAATCGAGTGGAAATAAATTCGGCTTGGAAAAATTGTTCGAATGGAACGTGCCTAGATTCTATTAAAAAATTGTGAGTACACAGCGCAGGAACGATGGAAAATTGATCGGGCAGAATATGCGACGAAACTGAAAGTGGCCGGGGAAATACGGGCGATTAGGGTTAATTTACAAAGAAATAGTTTGAACGAGACAAATGACTACTTACCGAGGCGAGGAGGAAAAGCGACGGTAATATCATGATTGCGGGAGAGTTTAACGCGAGAATTGATGGCGAAGGAGGCGAGGAGGAGGAGTAAGAGACGGCAGTATAATCGAATGGAAGTCGAAAGATGATGTCACCAATGAGGAAGATACGAAATTACTGAAAATTGGAAGCGAATATTGGAAGGGGAGGCTGGATAAGCTCTCCTAGACGACGATCCTAGGCTCCGCAGTATATAACACGCCGTAAAACGATGGGAAAGCCGACTAACAGGGCAACCTCTTCGACAAATTCCGCTGCGAGATTGAATTTGCAGTGCGAACAATTTAAGCGGTAAATAAAATAATAATACTCAATAATCAAAATACATGAAAAATGAAATAAAAAAAATCAACAATCAAAAAAAATGAAATAAACATAAACCAAATGCGATAGATAAAATGAGCATTGTCTAATGCTAATGCTGTGCAAATATAAACATGTTAGCAGATTTAATTACCCTATAATGAACGTTTCCAGTGTTGAAAGTGACACTGCAAAATGAACGGCGTCAAAATCAGCACTATACGGTAAAGAAAAAAAAAGAAAAGAAAGAGGAGAAAGAGGAAACAGAAAAGAATAAAAACCGCGCGAGCGTCTCGGCGCGTGTTCATTTCTCACGGGACTGTGAAAACCGGCGCGGCACGCAGCGCTCCTCGCGACTACGGGCCCGCTCCCACTCGTGCGACATTATATTCAGAAAATTGACTATCGCGTGGAACATACACACACGCCGCGAGATAAGGAAGTCGGTTGATATCGTCGGCCAGTTCTTTTCGCGAGACCTGTCCGCGCGCGGACGGAAACGCTCCGGATTCCAGCGAGCCGCTCCGAATTAGTGCGAGCCGCTCCGAATTAAGCCGCTCGAAATTAGTGCGTCGCCTCGTCGATCTCCGGACACCAGTGTTTCCTCGTTCCTGAACGATCGTCGAACGATGCTGTAGACCGGCAGGAGCCGCCTTTCTTATTCACGGTTCGTCGAACGGATCCGATATCTTGTCGCTCTCGCGCGAAGTTCTCTCGAAGTTGGCTCTTCCATCTCGATCAGGCCGATCTTAAAAGCATTGATCTTTATTGTCATTTCAATTTAAAGGGTTAATATATTTCAATATCGTTTCTAATTGTCGAGTTAGCTGCAATCACGTGCGCGTCGCTGCATAAATACGGAGGCATCGTTACCGGCGCAGGGTGGAACGAGATTATATTATATAGAATATGTATTCTCGGACGTCGTCGGTCGATATTGATCTTTCACATAGTTTTTTAATACGACATTTTTGTCGAGATTTTGTAACGCGGCCTCGTGAAATGTTGAACAGGTTCGGCGCCCACGGTCGACCACTAGAATTCCTGCAAAGTCGAAGCAATTGAATCGATTAAACCGAAACTGGAAAGTTGATCGCGGCGGATGGTGTTAGAACTGTTTGAATTCAGATTGTTCGATTATATTTATTATTAACAAATTGAATTCGACTAGTATCTCTTTATAGGGAAAGAGGGAGCTATAGAGGGCCAAAAAGAGGGATAGAGAGATAGAAAACGCCATAGAGAGAAAGAGAGAGAACAATAGAGAACTACAGAAGACCATAGAGTACCATAGAGCACCATAGAGCACCATACAAAACCATAGAAAACCATAGAAAGCCATAGAAAACCATAGAAAATCATAGAAAGCCATAGAAAGCCATAGAAAGCCATATAGAGCCAAAAAGAGCAAGGGAGAAAAAACGAAAAAGAGCGAGAGAGAGAGAGAGAGAGAGGGAAGGTTCACGCAGGCTTTGCAATGTTTAGGCAATCATTCCTATAGATAGTGTTTCCTCACGCTGTCGATAGTATCCTCGTCAGTCCCTAATGACACGCGCTCGTCATGGGCCGAGTCGATCGCCTTGAGATAGCCGTGGCAGCTTGTTGATAAACGATTCCCGACAAGCGGCGTCGATTCTTCGGTAGAAGACCACTTCATCGCTTTCCTCGAATCCACGTGACTGTTGCTCGATACGGTAGTCGATGCTCCACCATGCACAGAATCGATGCGAAGCTGTGTACCGCACCGAAGAATAGAGTTCTGTGAGAAAAGGAAGACGGCGATCCACAGACTCCTTCGCTCGTGCTTTTCTCGGCCAGTTCGAACGAACGGCTTCGCGCCGACACGTGTTCGACTACTTTAAATTCGTTACATGTACTGGAAACCACTTTTAATTTATTTATTCGTCGATTTGGCGGTTCCGACGGAAAAATCCGCGGCTACGTAACAGGAAAAAGTGAAATTTTCAAAGAATTGTAGTCGACTTCGAACTGGTGGTAATGGCTACGACTGATACGGTTCGAATGTTTTAACTCTTTATGTTAATGATGGACGAATATAAGTCAGTAATTGTTATAAATTATTGTGGGTTAGTTAATGGAGAGTTTGTTATTCAAGTTGATAGATTATTCGATTATCGCATTATTCAATTATTCGACTATTAGATTATCCAATTATTCTATCATTAGAATATTAGATTATACTATTATTAGAATATTAGATTATTCAATTATTAGATTATTAGATTATTCAATTATTCGATTATTAGATTATTCAGTTATTCGATTATATCATTATTCAGTTATTCGACTATTTCATTATTCAGTTATTCGACTATTTCATTATTCAGTTATTCGATTATTTCATTATTCAGTTATTAAATTATCGAATCATTAAATTACCTTAAGTTATTCAATTGTTCCACTTTTCAGTAATTCATTGATTGATTATTGAACGTTAAATTATTAATTTACCGAGATTCAGAGGTCAGTGTCAACTAGTAAAGAACGGGCTTCCCACGAGTCTCTTCGAAAGCAATAGCCGAGGATTAAGTAATTTTTCGTGGGACAGTTATGTCATCGAGGCTGAGCATAATGGAAATCAAGAAAAAGAAAGCAGCTTTCTATCGGATGCCGAGCATCAGAAGTTTTTCTATAACGGACAAAAAAAGAGGGAGAGAAAAAAGAACAAAGTGCGCGTTGCATAAACGCGCGCCGGTTGTAACACCAGTTGTTACATCACTTCCGTGCTTCATTCATGCTCCTCGGCGGTATAGTATTTCGCCTCTGGACGTTTATGCAAATTACGCATCTTCGCGCGCGACCATGTTATAAAAAACGGCGCAGGACATTGACAGAAGTTGCTACCGGTGCGAACGCGATATCTCGGCGGAAATAGGTGCGCGGGGATCGCGCTCGTAA
The DNA here is from genome assembly GCA_028455555.1 of Augochlorella aurata. Classification (NCBI taxonomy): domain Eukaryota; kingdom Metazoa; phylum Arthropoda; class Insecta; order Hymenoptera; family Halictidae; genus Augochlorella; species Augochlorella aurata. The sequence goes on along the minus strand of CM052158.1, from coordinate 11,146,513 downwards.
CTGTAAACATTTACCGTACACGGCGCAATCAGAATGCAAAAGGGGATCGGACGAAATGCATTTGCAATCGTGAAAATATTGCGACGATTTTTAGCATGTTTAGAATCGTCTCTAAATAATTATTTATTAATTATTCGCGGCAGGTTAATAAATTGTTACTCCAATATTTGTCCACGGCGACAGATTTATTATCAAACGAACTCTTCGAAAAGGTTATTAATTAAATAAGTAACAATTAATAGTAACAATTAAATAAATTTTTCAGACACGTGTCTTTGCAATGATAAATGATGTCTAATAATAGCAATAAAACGGCAACAAATCCGACCGAAATAGAACATCGATCGAGATTCGATCTTGAAGAGGATCGATAACATTTCCGATTCAGCTTCAGTATGATAAAGTCGCGAGCGAGCTATCATTCGACGTCTCGTCTCGATAAATCGCTGGCCAAAATCTGTTAATCTCTAACCTGTCTAAAAAAAATGGGGAAGCGGAGGGAATCGCGATGACGTTAGGGGTGGAGCGGCGGTAGAATTAATTCCGAAGGACGCGTTTGTCGACGACGCTAATCCCGCTCCTCTTTTTCTCTGTTTCCAGCTGAGCAAAAGCAGCGGTCGCAGAAGGCACGAGATGAATCTAGCAGAAATTAAATCCATTCGCAGCTCGCTTGGAAATACCCGGAACGGCGTGAACGTGTGCCAGTTTTCGTTCTGTCTTTCGAGAAGTCTGTTTCCCTATCTCTGAGCGAGATTTTCTTCTACTGTACAGTTCGAGCGGGAGATAAAAAGGAGAGAAAGCGAAGAGGATATAGAGAGAGATAGAAGAAGCAGGAAAAGTAAAAGAGAGACCGTATCGAGACCAAAGAAAAAGCCGAAGAGGACGCGCGGAATAACCGGAAGAAGTGGCTATTCTCTGATCTCGAGTCCAAGGAGACGTATTCGAGGTGGAAAAGGGACAAGAAGAGGAGAGAAAGCGAGAAAAGCAGGCTGTTTGATATCGCGCGAGAAGCTTTCTACGGCCCGCCGTTTCTAGAGAGGAGAGTAATTAAGGATTATTTCGTTTCGCTGAGGAAGACGAAGAGAGATCGCCAAAATGAGCACAATGACCACCACCCAATCCTCGTCCGTGAAGGACTTCTATAGGGACAGGTCTATCTTCATCACAGGCGGCACCGGTTTCATGGGCAAAGTACTCGTCGAGAAGCTACTCAGATCCTGTCCCGGTATCAAGAATATTTATTTGCTGATGAGACCCAAGAAAGGACAGGACGTCCAGCAGAGGCTGCGGGAGTTGTTGAATGGGCCGGTAAAGAGCGTTTCTCCTGCGTACAATTAGCGTTAATATACATGTAACAGGGAAATCTATATATTGCATTAAAAAGAAGACAGGAAATGGTTTAAGATAGAGGTCTTTAAGAGATGCTATCAGTTTCTTTGATACGTTGTCACCAAAAGATATTAATACTAGATTTCCATTGAAGAACGTAATCTCTGTAGATGTTAGATTTAATGTAGACATTATAGTATTTTATATATTATATATTATAGTACATTAAAATTTGTTGCCGGAGATTCCTTGACAAAATGTTAATCAGTTTCGTGTCCAATATTTTCACTATTCTATACATTAGCCAAGAATTGAATAGGATTTGCCTAAAATTAGATTAGCACATCCTCCTGCACCTTTTAATATGTATCATATGCTCGAAATTTGTTCAGCTGTTCGAGAAGCTGCGACGGGACGCTCCGAACGAGCTTTTAAAGATCGTTCCCGTTTCCGGAGACGTAACGGAACACCAATTGGGAATCTCCGAGACAGATCAAGAGATGCTGATACGATGCGTGTCGGTCGTTTTCCACTCCGCTGCCACTATAAAATTCGACGAAGCGCTCAAGCTCTCTGTTACCATCAACATAGTCGGTACCAAACAGCTCTTACATCTGTGCCATCGCATGGCCAATCTGGAGGTAAGATTTATTTCCCTTCACCCTTTTTACACGGCTCGCGTGTCCCACGCGTTGTTCCAGTATTACCTGCACGCAACCGTCTTTTTTCTTTATTCATCTCTATTCATGTAATTCAGCAAAGCGTCAATCAAGAACAGAACCAATTAGATCAATTAGGGTAATTTCAAATGCGGCCGAGTAATCGTTACGCGCCAACTGCTCCGCGAAAGCAAATCAAACCTCGATTTGGCTTTGTAAAGCATGTGAATCATTCTTTTCTAGGCCCTCATCCACGTGTCGACGGCGTACTGCAACTGCGACCGCAAGGACGTCGCCGAGGAGATCTATCCAGTCGCGGCCGAACCAGAAGACGTGATCGCATTGACGAGGATCATGGACGCCAGGATGGTGGACGATATTACACCGACTCTGATAGGCAACCGACCGAACACTTACACGTTCACCAAAGCCCTAACCGAGAGGCTGTTGCAGTCGGAGTCCGGTTACTTGCCGATCGCGATAGTGAGACCTTCCATCGTGTTGTCCTCGCTGAAGGAGCCGGTATCTGGATGGGTGGACAACTGGAACGGCCCGACCGGAATTATAGCCGCCGCCGGCAAAGGTTTCTTCAGGTACAATGAACCTACCGACAGGTTGATTCTCGAGAGTGCTGTACCACCTGCTGACCAGTGCCACTTTTTTTCCATCGCGACGATGACGCGTAGTAGATCAATGAAAAAGAAGTCTGAGCGATACACAGGGTGTCCCAGATGTCAGCGTTGATTTTTTGGAAGATTTTATATAACTCTTTCCTTAGGAAAAATGTTAGGAACGGCTTCGTTAACGAGTTATTAATTAAACGCATTATTAAGCTTAGCAGTTAGTGTTAAATAATGTTCCTTGATTTTATGGAATCTGTAGACTTGCGATCAAAGTGTTACTAGAAACAGTTGCGAAAATGAAGGATAAGAAATTATTAATTATACCAAAATTAATGGAATCGATTATTGACGATGATGTATGGTTATTCGCAGGAGTATGCTGTGTCACGAGGACAAGATCGCAGACTTGGTGCCGGTTGACATAGTGATCAACTTGATGATCTGCGCGGCATGGAGGACCGCGACGAGTCGCACTAAAACGATCCCGATCTACAATTGTTGTACAGGTCAACAGAACCCGATCACTTGGAGACGGTTCGTTGAGCTGATGTTCAAATACACCCGGATGCACCCGCCGAACGACGTAATCTGGTATCCGGGAGGCCGATGCCGCACCAACCCTATGATGAACAAAATGTGCACGCTGTTCCAGCACATGCTGCCTGCACACATTTTAGACTTCCTCCTGCGACTGAGGGGCAAGCAGCCAATCATGGTCGGCATGCAAACGAAACTCCACAAAGCGACCCAATGCCTCGAATACTTTAGCACGCAGCAGTGGAACTTCAGGGATGATAACGTTCGACGATTAGGTGAAGAACTTAGCCCCGAGGATCGACAAATCTTCATGTTTGACGTCCGACAAATCGACTGGCCGTCGTATTTGGAGCACTATATACTTGGGATTCGACACTTTATTTTGAAGGAGAGCCCGGACACGCTACCGGCTGCTCGTTCTCATATTAAAAAGTAAGCAACCTCTTGCGCCATGCTTCCAGCTATGCGAAAGTTTCTGTCGGGTCCGAGCTAAATATTCAAACGACTGTTCTCGTTCGGTTCGTTCTAACATTTAAGGGGGTAGGGTCGGAAGATGATAGAGGGCGTCGGCGTACTCTATAGATGCTTTATCATTAATTTTTCTGTTTCAGATTATATTGGATTCACAAAACACTTGAATTCGGAATGCTATTGGTAGTGCTGCGTTTCCTGTTTCTGCGCAGTTCCGTGACCCGAACTGCATGTTTTTCACTGCTGTCTATCGTGTTACGCATGTGCCGTATGATTGTTTGACGGCGCAGAACCGTTGCCAAGAATCGCGAGAAGCGTCTTAAGAAACACAAGTTAACCGTAAAGCATAATTTAAAGGTGCGGATTGTCCTTCGACTTCAATGCTCGGGGTTTCCGACGACAAATCGCTATGTTCACACATCCCATGGGTTGGCCTTTTTGATGTTTCTATTTGTTCGTAAGTAAATTAGCGTTCGGTAGAGGTGTAATTCTGCAAGGTGTGTCGGTTGTTTAAAGAAAATAAAAAAAAGAGTAAAACGTTTTAAGAAAGAACGAAAAAAAGGAGGATATGAACCAGACAAAGCAGAGTCGAAAAAGCTGAAAAAAAGAGAAACCAAAACGTGTACCCGACAAGCTTCCGAAACATTTATTATAAAAATCCTTTGTTACTTGGAAAGTTGATCCTTCTACAAGAGTAAAAGGACCTTTCTTTCTTTTTATCGCGATGAATCTCGCGTCGTCGTCTTCTTGTTCGAGACAGTATCCGGGAAGAGGAGAACAGAAAGAAGAAGGCACGTTTTTAATCGACCGTTTCTTATGCAACGCGTTTTCGATGCCATCAAAGCGTTTCGTTCATGAACATCGATTTTTTGCATATCGTCGATTTATAGTGACGCAACGTTAGGGATATTCGATCAAGTTAGTCTCTGGAAGAGCGATCATTGTCCTCGGACTTCCTTGACGTTCGTCTTGGTATTATTTTTGCGGTAGCCTCACACACCGCCACTTTAAAACGAGTACGACGAACTCCGTGAGCCGGCAGTCCAAAAACTGCTCGAATATTTCGACCTACCTTGTTAATTTGCAGTATCGGACATATTTCGTTGAGCTTTTTGTAAATGATGTTCTTGTGGCCTGGTTAACTTGGCGAACGAAAATGATATCAGTGTTTTTACTGTTCAGGACCGTCTATTCTGCGTTGCAAAAATTCTTCCACTCTTTGCTCCGATAATAACCGTTGTGTAATTTGTGTGGCGTTCCAATGCTTTAAACCGATTCCCGTGAATTTTGATCGTCGACACATGATTTTACCATATTCCGTTGCCGAAGACGCACGTCCTGTTACTTTGTTTTTGCCAAATGAGAAACATGGTGAACCCAGGTTTAATATTAATTGTAGAAATAAATCGAATGCGGTAGTATAAAAGTATATATATAATATATATAATATAGTATATATATATAATATATATATATTTATGTGTATGTAAATGTATTTTAACATGGCCAAAAATTTTAATGCCCGCTGACTTCCTTCCCCTTTTCATAATTTTTATGAAATAAGTTAAGTGATACCGTAAACTACGCGCTCAGGGCATTTTAATCCTTTCGAAGAATGGATTCCCAAACGATAATTCTTGGCGTGAATTTTTTCACGATTTAATATAACGCAATCCTGTAACACAAAGGAAAGGATTAAATGTTGCCCCGAGATCAAATCCTTCCGAGTCTAACGCCGAACAGTCTTTAAATCCTAGTCACAACTTTCTTGTAAACGCGGATACGTTTGTTTCCAAACTGCAGGTACGTTTGTCCATGGAAGAAGTAGTGTGTCCGTTTTCTAGACTCGAAAGGATCCTTTGGAAAATTGAAATGCCGGCTAGAGGAGCTACAAATTCGTCGTGCCTTTTCGTTGTCACTATCTGACATTTTCTTGTTCATTTACATTGCGACGTGAGATACATAGACGGATATTCAACTATGTTTTATTGACGAATCGGAATTTCTAAAGTGTTAAACTTTTATTGTGTAATCATTATTCTTTAAGCTAGTAGTATAAATAAGGAATTTGTAAAAAGAAGAGGTCTTCATAAAAACTAGTGTAGCGAACATTTGGAGTTTTAAGTATGGTGTGTAATAATTAAAAATTGTACGTATCTATATGTTATATTTGACGTCAATATTACTTCCTTTATTTTAATGGTAACTCTAGCTCTAGAATTATAATCAAAATTACACCAGCGTGTCACTTGGTTTGTTGTTGGTGAAACTGAAACCAAATTCAAGGAATGTCCTTAGTGTATCCGCCTTTTTCAACGAACAATTATGGCGTTACCAACACACCAGGTGCACCATTGCCTGCATTTAATGTTTTCCAAAAAACTGCCATCGTAAGGCAAACACAATGAATAGAATCATTCGTCAACAGGGACGTTAAAACGTTCGCCATAAAAGTAAGGGAAGAGAAAATATCACTACGTATCTTACGCGTATAATGGTCATAGAGTTACTGACGCAGAAATTTTGAAGGCATTGGCAACTTATCTTTATCTTCCGGTCAAATTCTTCGCACATAATGTAATTGTTAGTAGGCGGCTCATCGACCAAAGTGACGAGATTGGCCGAACTTAGAATCGTTAGGCGAAGAGGAGACAAATTTGTAAATACGAGTTATTGATATTAACGAGGAGAACGATTTTATATAATATAATTCGTGCATCCATTTTCGTGACTCATTCGTGTGTATTAGAGTTTGTCCAACGCATGTTTTCGCCACTGTATCCCGATATACGTATATATATATATATATTTTACCGCAGCGTCCTATGTACAGTACACATTCCAATGTTTATTTACTAAGCCACGGATATTGGATCACCTATCCAGGTATCCTTCAAAAATCTAGACGCTCAAACGCAAGAAGCTTCTATTTGTAACTCTCTACGAAAATTTATGATACAGGTCTCAACCTTCTTTCATACGCCAACCGGACTGCGGAACTTTATGCAGATTTAGAATATTTTGCATTATCTGATAATAACAGAAATTCACCGAGGTGTGCCAAATTATTACGCCGAAGCGTTTGTAATACAATGCTTAGGAATTTAATATAAGATAACATTCAAATTCAAATAAATTCGCTGAAACTAGATAAACGACCTATAGAAGGAGGACAACTGTACTTTATGACGAGATGAAGAACCATACTTCTTCGCTACCGCTTTTAATCCGTTTTTATAAAATCGTTATTGAGACAAACGTAACAAACATACTCAATAAATGCATAAATTCCGCAGTCTTAGAAAAAGAAGTTACTCATGAGTTCAGTGATCCGTGAAATGCGTGTAACGTTATTAACCAAGTGAATCAAACAATGTAATGTATCTTATACAGAGTGTTTCGTTTAGCTTGACCATTTATAAAGTATTCGAGAAAGGAATTTCTAACATTACTGCACAGTATGTTCGTTAATTCTTGGCTACTAGGAAAATATATGAAAGATTATTGAAGCATTCGAACGTATAATCTTTTATTTCTCGAAACCGTAACATTCTGTGCACTGTTCTCAACACTTTCCTACATTTTCTTGTGATGGTTATGACAAAAATGAACACTCTATATGATTTACCAGCATACTTAATACACATCCGGAAGGATTAGTCAGGGTGAAGTTTTCTTTCGATATAATACCAGTGCATGTCTACACTATGCTACATTTTTAATGTCACTAGTCATACGCAAAGAAATGTGGAAAACCGGCCAAGTGATAAACGTGTAATGTTTTTCAGTGTCCCTGTACATTTGTAAGTGTTTCTACGATGGATATACGTTTTCGCTGATACTGATTTCGCGATTGAACTTTGCAAATGTGTGACTCAAAGTTTCCCCCTCCGCAGGGCATTACATTTCCGACAACCGACATTGACATAAAATAACTCTATCGTTTTTGATAAATACAGTCCTCAAAATTCTTAACGTAGCGACATTAGAACAATAATTAATGTTTCGCTTCTCCAACGCATTTTTCATTTCAAACGATTTGCTTATTGCTTCTGGATCGAATCTTATGAATATTAATTACAAACCGAACTTTTGTCTTCTACTTTCGCAAGCAAATTGACAATAAAATCACTAATTTAATGCGCGTAGAGCAAACGAAAACGTTATGCATAATCAGGTAGAGACAGTGTGTCGGTAAAATTGTTCAGAATCTTTAAATCGTTGATTATATATTCAAATTATATTGCTGGCTGAAATTGTCATCTAACGGACTCTCTTCTTAGAATAAGCCTCAGCACAAAACCCTTATCTCCCAAATGAGACACTATATCAAACCCTTGCACATTCAAATGACAAAATCTTTTGAATAACAATATACATTTCTTTTTAATCGCTAGCACAATGGTCAAGGAAAATTGATAGAATATCGATTTCAAATGGAAAATGAAAAAAAGATTCTCATATTCAGCATATAATTTAGGGTCATGCTGTGCGACTTTGGAAATAGTCACTTACATGCTTTGAGAAGAGTTATATCTTTAACGCGAATCGAACAATTCTTAAAAATTAACATGGTCAACGAGGGGTTTGACTAATCGAAAAATATCTTCGCTTTTTGACATGATCCAAGTGCTGAACGCTATCAGTATATCAATGCGTTTTTATGCTACACGTTGCCTGTGCCTTTAAGATGATTAAGTCGTGATCCATTCTTCAACCACCTATAATTTCGTTTCTCTCATGGTCACAAACACGTTCCCTATAATTCAATCAACCGTCTATTCTGAATTCGAATGGGCTTCCTTTGACTATTATTTCGCAATCCATCAAACGCTGCCAATACACAATAAGAGAGCACCCGCAAGGAAGTGTGCGAGAGAGGGTGAGCAAGAAAGAAAGAGAGTGAGAGAGAGAGCGCGCGAGAGAGAAAGATAAAGAGAGGAGACAGAGAACAAGTTGAGGGCAGTCGATTAATGCCGTAAAGAAATGATAAAACTAATTATTATTTAGCGCTAGGGATAAAAGAAGAAAACAATGAAAGAAAAGGGGTAGCGCTACTGAAGGTCACCACCTGCTAGTCTCGTCTGTATTCGGTTACACAATGCATACAAGGAAACAATATTTAATATAATCGATTTAATTAACATTATACTGTACTACTTATAAATTACATTAAAAACAATGAATCATCGCAAATGAATCTTTTACCATGCCCCTTTGGAACACAGAATTCATGGAAATGTGCAAGCACATGATGAGGATTGAAATGGGAAGTGGCAAAATGTTTCGATGATCAGCTGCAAAATCATTTGAAAATTATTAATATGTTACTATAATGATGTTTACTTATAGTATGTTGTGGCTTTCAAATCATAAAACGCGCCGTAATTCAAACGAGGTATACAGAATACTCGAACCTCGCTAAGAACTTTAAATTTCTGATATATCGATAACGCTGAGCGCGACACGGAAATGGTAATGGAACTTCTAAAGTGCACGGACTTTCGTGAATTTTCAACATCGCCGGTAATTCAGAACAGTGATCATAAAGTTGCGTTCTGCGAGACATCTGTAACGATTTTAGGTTCGTGGTGGAGTCGTATGATTCCCGCTCTCGATAGATGGCGCGATGAAGCGGCAGAGATCGGAGTCGGAAAAAATCGTGTTCGATCGGAACGTAACGAGCACTCCTCGGTAGTAAGAAAAGATAACGATTAGAATGGACCAAGAAAGATAAGAATTGTCCGGCGAAGATAAAACACATTTTTCCTGTTACGAATTCGTGAGGCTCGCTTCATCAATGAACGGATCCATTCTTTCGCTGAACCACGTGACATCGAAATACATTGTTCCGTTTCCTCCCACGCGTCCACAATCGAAAAGCATCACCGAAGAAAATACTACAAAAGCAATTAGCGAGATGTCAATTGCTTAATAAAAGGGTCAGCTTGCTTATGGTTCCTTTACGGGTACAACGTTTACTAAAATACGCATACTACCGTAGAAACACAGCCCTTTTCATACAATATTTTATAACTTAAATGTTACACGTTGAACCGTAGATTTTGTTTTAGATTTGTTTTAAATTTTGTATCCGGGACGAGAAGGACGATTCATTGCGTGGAAAGAATAGAAAATAAACAAACGTAGGAGTTCGGTAAGATTTACGGGTTTGTTTTGATCAAAGGTTTTCAGTCGAAGCCGCGATCGTGTGATCATGCGATCACGTGATCAATGCAATCGGTGCGTATACATCAAAACAACAGCCGACTGACAATTAAGTTAACGAAAACGTTTCGAATGTTTAGGAACCTGTGGAAGAAGCTCGTATCGCGCGCCGCTTCCACTTGAATGGTAAAAGCGAGAAAACGATCGTTTGCGCTGCACGGACACGCTCCGTAACACGGTGCCATAGTGCCGTTCATTGATTGCGCTTGTCCGGTGCCATATTCCACACTCCGGTCCGCCGTGTTTATTGCGCAAGACCTGATCATCCGAGTTTCGCCATTTTTGTTGGCCATTCGACAGTCCTGACGAAAACGGCTATAACCTGGCTGTGGCTTTTACTGGCTAGCACGACCGCCGCTGGATATCGATACATCTCGACCGAGACTGAAAACCGACAACCGCGGTTCCGTTCTCTCGATCGTCGCTCGAGATCTTTCAGCCTCGCTTTTTGCTTTGTCTCTTTTCTTTTTCTTTTTACAAAATTGTATTTTCATCCGTATGTAATGCAACTGTATTCGTTCGTTCCAGCGAACTCGGTGGACAGACTTGTGTGTGAATAACACGTGAGTATTGTTTGCATTTTGATCACCTACCTTTCTTTGGTCGCGATCGATGGACCCGGAGATGGACTTATAAAATTGATTGGCACGGAACCGAGTAGAGAATTGAACGGCAGAAGAATTGATAGACTCGTATATTTGTGGTTGTATGAAATCGTTGCACGCATATACGTGTTCTTGTTATTCTTGAAATACATTTCTGGCCACATTGAAGTTAAAATAGCGAGAAAGTTGATACTCTCGGAAGCTACTTAACACGCGTTGATGTAGCTTGTATTGAAGATTTTATATACAGTGTGAGATACAAATATTCGTATTTGAAAAATGTGAAAGTCAAATATTTGAAGAATGTGAAAGTAAATATTCGCATTGATTAGTCATAATTCAAACTTAGAATCAAAAAGTTGGTTAGACAATTAATATTCCTGCATATATGATACACGAGTATTATATATCGTATTAAATAATAATAAAATAGACGAATACTTGTACAAGAAAATTGCATAAAAATAAGTCGATAAGAGTAAAGTAGAGGGCGATGTAGATTACATTGTGTGTAAATATAATAACTTCTACTGGAAGTAATAAATTATAACAGTTTCAGCCAACCTTGACATTGTTGCAAATTCGAAAAAATCGAGTCTCTTCTGTTATCGTTCGAAATGAATAATATTGTGATTCCTGTCGAGTAAACCGATCATCGGCGAGTACTGTGTTTACAAATATTTGTTGCACTTCGCGGTAGAAAGACGGCAAAGAAAATTGTTTCGCGACGGAATACCAGGCACGCTGAAATTTCTAGCACGCACGATTTCTGTGGTTCTATAGACCGCTGTTCATCTCTCCGTACGATGCTATTTTTGGACCGTGCATAGGTACGGAGACGTTTAAACGATTTCACAGTAATAGAAGCTCGGCAGACAGATGCAATTGCGAAAATCATGGCGAGCGTATATCGTTCAGGATATGCAGATTGCGCGAATCTCTAATCAACGAAGCGTCCCGTCACGATTAATTGGCAGCATTAAAACAACCAAAAGTCAATCATTCTTCTAAGTTTGTACTCTCGGACATTTCGCTCGCGGAAATTACGACGTTGAGTTTGACATTCGAGTCACATTCGGATCGTATAAATTACCATCTTGCCATTAATTTATATGCGTCGAGCTTGAAATAAATCAAATAGGTTCCAACGTTCTCACCAAAATCTTTCGTATATCAAAATTTATTTATTTTATATTATCGCATTTGTTGTATACTTTTTTATATACATAAAAACGACCTGTATCATCTAATTTACCTTTTGTAATGATGACGTTGCAGGCTGCAGCAGGTGATCGGGTGACGAACATGCTCCAGTGAGGCTCGGCGTGTTTACAGTCGGAAATAAATAGAAACATAGGCAAGAAGATGTCACGACGCTCGAAAAACGTGTGCGAAAGCAAAATAAAGGACGAGGAAGAAGCGTCTACGTCGTTCGGACTTCCGATCGAGAATTCCGGCGACGATGATCCAAACGTAGCTGAGGTGGGCGAAAGAAGATCCTCGAAGTTTGCAAACGTCTAACAAAAACATTCGATCCTCTACGACAGCTAATAATAACTTTGAAAATAAATAAGAAATGCTATGTTAAATATTTTTCATTTAACATATTATATCGCGCTGATATTTATTACTAGACTTTACTTAATTATGACGAATTCTAAAACAATTTTGAAGCATTGTAAATCGAGAAAAATGTATTACAGGTTGTACTGTCCAACAAAGGAGGCCCGAAGTTAATTCACCGAGGCTATATGTACACGCTACACAAAAAACAACCGTACAACATTCGATGGAGGTGCGTCGGTAGGACGATGCATTGCAGAGGTAGCCTTATCACAACTACAACCTGCACAAAGCCAAGAGTGCGTATGGAGCATAACCACAAGCCTGATTTTGCAGCCGCGCAGGTCGCCAGGAAGCGATACTTAGCTCTTGGCAAGCCTTCCGTGTTAACAAGTAAGCATTGTTCCCTTCATTGAGACACCTAAGCTTCGTTCGTTTCCCGGCTGTTCATTGAAGTCATTTTACAGACATCGAGGAAAACAAGAACTCCCTCAACGCCCCGATGATACTCAAGGATGACTTTCCACTGGAACAAAAACCAGCGCGATCGAAACGGTCGGCAGCCGGAAAAGGTAAGTGCGATTCATTCCACTCGCTTCAGATTGTTTAATAATAATCGTAATCACTGTTGTATTCTTTCAATGTCAATTATATTACGTAATATACATAAATAAAGGATTCTTCAGAGGATACACGTCGGTACAATTAGATGTTAATCGAACTGAAATAAAATTAACAAAATGTGTACATAGATAACGGAATTATTGGCCCACAATATAAAATAAGCCGTTCAAATTGTTCCTTATGTTATTAAAAAAGAAATTTCAGGAACAAGCACGCTAATAAAACATGAAACAAACTAAATTAGACATTGTTTACTATATTAGTAAGGTATAGGAAGTTATGTTTAACGAGCGCACTTTTCTTTACCACGAAATTTCATTCCTTTACAAACGAGATCCCACGTTTACAAATCTAAATCAATAAAAGAGTATTAGCAACTGCGATATAATATTAAAGAACATAAAGCTAAATTGTAATTCAACAATTATTGTACAAAAATGAAACGTGTACGATTTCGAAATGGAGACGATAGTTGCACCGTATCGATCTCCGAAGTTTTTAGTAAATATTTCGAAGAAGAAAAAGAGTATCGCATAATGCACGTCGAACTAACCAACAATTGCCGCATCTGAGCTCGATGGTAGGGTGCAAAGAAATTCGCGAGAACTTCGAACGGGAAACTGGAATTGGCGAGCCGATTTTTCAATTTTCCCGGGGAACGTGTTCTCGAACGATGGAGGAACGGTGCGCGCGATTGGCGTGGACGTTCCACAACAAAGAGATTACACGCGTCGCGGTGTTCCGGGGTACGATCGACGCGCGGATAGAAGACCGGGTGGCGCACGAAGGCGATCGATAAGCAAGAAATTAACGCGGCAAGGAAGAGGCTAAGTCGCCGCGGTAGGAGATTAACGGGCGACACATTTCGTGCATCCTCGTCCCGCGTCCCAAGATGGCGGGCGCATCTTAAAGACGCGCGCGAGAAAAAAGGAAGAAAAGGGTAGCCGCCGGCGTAGAGAGAAGCGAGGCGAAGCGGTGTTCCCAGTTCCCGATCGATGAGAATTCGCGCGCGGCGGAGAGCGAGTCGAACGTGATCAGGTCGGTTAGTAATTCCTTAGCGAGGAGAGACCCGGGAACGCGCACGCGATAGCAACACGAAACACGGCACGGATAATATGCGTCGACGACCGGCGGCGCCGTCGCACATGCGCGTCCTGACGCGCCCCTGTTCGTCCACCGATTTCGATTTTAGTCACTCCCGGGTTCGGCTTCGGGGAAAATCGTTCCGCTCTTCTAGCGAGGTCCGTCGGAGCGCGTCGTGGAAAAAAGAGGCACATTCGGCACTCGGCAACGGCTCGCTCGATCGGATCGAGAATACCGCAGGCGCGTCCTTCTCGGCGGGCATCATCCTCGTTGGTTCGGTTCGGCGAGATCGTTTCGCTCGTTACGAGAGCACACGAGACACACAGCGAGCACACGGTTAGCAAGAGAAATATATACCTTGTGCCGTCGCTCGATACACGAACGGCGAGAAAGAGAGAGAGAGAGCGAGAGAGCCCGAGATACCGGTAATCGTGGATACGTTTGTACGGGAGAAGATAGGCCAACACTGGGATATATACGCGATAGGAAGACAGTGTCGGTTTTTCGTGTCAGCCAGCTCTCGCTGTTGGAACGAACGCGGCGGCGGCGAGAGATCGGTGCCAGTTACGTTTTTCGAACGTGAAATTTCGAAGAGCGCCGTGGTTAGCCCACGGATCGCGGAGCAGCTCGTGGCCCAATCAATTCCGTCGCGTGGCTCTCGATAAAACAGCTCCCGGATCTCTCCGGAACACGATACGGAATCGAACCGGTTCGCGGCCGCGGATCGAACGACTGGAGACGGTTAAGTGACACCGCGTGAACGTAACAAAGGAAGGAAGAAAGTAAGACTGCAGGAAAAAGGCCAGAGGTACGGTAGAGAGACGGGCGACGAGCAGTGGCGTGTGCCACTCGATATCGTGCTCGGTCGCAACGGTTGCCATTTTATAGCCGGTCGCTCGAGCGAGATCTTCGGGGAGGCAAGAAGGAGAGGGAGAGACTCTGACCGTGTGCGAGATTGTGTACGAGCGTGTACGGGTGTGCGAGACCGTGAAAGGGGAACGGAGACGGGCGACCGTGTCCGTGAAAGAGAGACGGGGAGAGCGAATCTGCGAAGCTAGAACCGTTGATTGTGGACGGGGAAACGTGGTGGGGTGATTTAGAATACGGAACAGAGAAGGGAGAAGAGAAGAAAGAGCCTCTGCCGAAGGTGTAGAACTTTTCCGTAGAGATTTTTCGACCGTTTCTCTGCCATGATATATATCACCCGGGCGCATCATCTACAGAAACGTGCGCTTTTCTTCGCGCGTAGAGCTTTTCATGGCTTCGACTTTCTAGTGTAATATCGATCTACTCCTACGTAATATACGTGTACCAGTATCGTACGTTCTCATCGGATAAATCGTTAATACGTATTATCCGTGCGTCGTCTGCTGGATGATGACACGATATGCTAAAACGAGAGGGAGCAATAGGGCGGCTCGCCGAGGGGAAAGGGACAGCGCGAGAACGCGCGTTACGTGTTTTATCTACTCACCGGACGATTATCGTTAACGCTTTTTATAAACGCCGTTTTTAACTGTACCACGCTGACAAATTATCGTTTGAACTGTGCATGTCGATTCAATGAGACTTTACATAGGTACCTTTGTCATCCTAACATCTTCTGTTCTCGTTCGATTAATTGTACTGTATGAACGTGTCTTCTTGTCGGTTGAATCTTCTTATGGACGTTATAGGTCATTAGTCTCTGTCAAACTTTTCTTTCACAGTGGTGTCTATATCTGTATATATTGTTAACAAAAAGTAGAATCCTTTGCGAAATTTAATGGAAATAGTAAATAAGGTATGAAGATGAAATATTTTTCAGTTTCGCGAATCTATTCGAATAGGATGTAGGGCCGAGTAACGATCGATCTTCTTTTCAATTACTGTAACCGATTCATTCAGGAATAATAGAAGAATGTAATTTTTCATTCATCTCGACACTTCGAACGGGTTAAACGACATGACACAGTTATGGATCTGGGGACAGGCACGCGGCGGATCTCTCGATATGTCCAACAGAAACGTTATGGATGCTCTACCGATCGTGGTGTAATTAAATTACCAGGACTGTTGCCAATTACGAGCGACGTTATTTTTCTTTTTATTCGAATTTCGTATTTTCAAATCTTGTTGCTCTAATTTTGTTCTTATATGAATTACATATTCACTTTCTTATCTAATTTTACCTTTTTCAACAACTCGATTTTATCAGCTTGTTGCTGACATTACTTAATCGATATCAGTTATATCGTTCGCATTATTCATTTCTGTACGAAATCCCAATTAATGCTTCGATTAATTACTGTTCGACGTTCATATATTTCATGAAGCTTTTCAAATACACTAATTGGTTAGAAGAGGGGCGGGGGGTGGAATTTAATCAAATAATACTAAACGTTTTGAAATGTATATTATCGGATAGTAACTCGAATCCAGAATCACGTTAATAGTATGCGAATCTCGCATTGAAATTATATCTAATTACATTACAATTATGAGATATTCCGACGTTATTAATTTAAAAAGAGACGCTTTACATTTGGAGTAAATCGATAATACAAGTGTTGTAATTTACTTTATAAATGTTTAAAAAGGGATACAGGATTAATGATGAAATATCTGTATAGTCGAAAGTCCCCGTGCAATATTAGTTCAATAAACTACTTTGCAATGAAGAATAGTAAGTTGTTAGCTCTGCTCATAATGAGAAGATGTTCTCTTAAACGAACTCTTGGAAATTAACAAGTTCTTCGTAGTAGAAATATTAGCATACTGTAGTTACATTAGTTTAATTCGAAATTATCTAGACCTGGTGAAAGATACAAGTTTTTAGCACCCCACCATAACACCGCCAAGAATGTCTGGGATGTATGTATGAAAGTACTATATTTGAAACGATCTTAAAGGGTTCAACTTTTTCCTGAACTTGCTTAAATTACAGTAGACACGTGTGATATTATCTGAGTAATTTGAGTCTGATTTCAGCAGATTTTTGCGAGACGATGAAACACGCTCGCGCGATAATTTATAAAATGTAAATACAATTTAGCATTGTTTTCGCAGTTCCGATTGTGAGATTGAGGGAACAAAACGGAATAGAAAGGATCGAATGGGAGCCGTCGATGACGATTTAGGTCGGCTTCTGAAGTGCCGCGCGTAGAACTTCCAGGTCCGACGACGCCGTTCATCTGCAACTGCTTCATGTAGCAATGTTTTACACACGCCACTCGAGGGTCTAATCCAGACTGTCATCAATAGATCCTACTTGACCGATTTCGTTCCACTTTGTTCCGTGGACTTGTACGCGCTACGTTTAAAACGCGTAAAATCAAGTGTACAAACATAAATTTTAAAGGCGCGAAGACACTGATCGGAAAAAACTGATCCGAACATGTAAGAGCACAATTAGATTCAATTAGATCATTGTTCAACACAACTACATACTCTGTTCGTCTCGCAAAAATCTGTTCGGATCAATGTATAATAAGCTGTCTGACGTGTTCAGGTGTCCCACGAGCAGCCTGCGGATCTTGTGAAAAATGAGATGCTTGTATATCAAGAGAAGATGGTGAAACTTGCTGTTCGCGCATTAAGTCACTTGAAAACATCATGTTCGTATAATACAGTCTCTGCGTCATCATGGTAGATGACGATACGTTGACGACGGCGGCAGGGCTTTTTCCATAACTCAAGTCTTCAATGCATAATCTAGTTCACAGAGAAACGTATCTTGAACGCTTTAAAAAATGCACGTCCGCATAAGGTTGCCATAAACGCATAAAACCCGCAGTCTACTCGTGCGATACCCGGGGGTTGTAGCGAAGTGTAACGAGCGTCGAGTCGAGACCGCCAGTTGTTACGTTCTTAGAGCATCGCGTTTTCATCCCACAGAAAAAGAGAGAGAAAGAGTGGAAGAGAGACAGCGAGATCGCAGAAACAACGCGATAGGCAAGGCGTAGGGTCGGATTTGAATTCGGAGCAGCAGAAACGAGCACAACGGCCGCGACGGCGGGTCGGCTTGTACTGGTGGCCTGTAAGGACACCGTGAAGCTGACTGCGCGCCGTCTTTTGAACGAGGACCGTGACACAGACCCAGTCACGTCGTCCACCGAAGATATCGTGGAGGGCATCCGGCTCGAGGAGGTCGCGATGAAACAGGAGCCGGAGGACGAGGACGACTGCTACCTCGAGGCGGCGGAGCTGCCGTCTCCGTCGCCGCCTTCGTCGGAGGGACGCCACACGGGTGCTACGCACCGCGTACGCTCGCATGCCCGCAGCCTTCGGGCCATGACCAACCCTAGCGCTGTTTGGGCACACTTCGACTTGTGCGCGAACGACCCGCTCCGTGCACAGTGCCGTATTTGCGGAGCGGTCGTGGTCAGAGGCGGCGCGAATCCTCGGCAATGCGGTACCACGAATCTTCATCGACACCTCAGGGTGCATCACGGTGGCAGATTGATCGGCAGTCGTTATCACGGTAATCACAGTTGGCTCTCTATTGGCTGTGAGCCCAGCCTTGCCTTTTATTCTATCATCGTTAACCGGGGGCGGTCATTGAAGTACTTCCAAAGTGTCCCAAACATATTGCGTTTCCTCCAAGGAAACGATTCCTGATGTAAGAGTAGACGAAAATTAATGAGATGATTCTCCATGACAATACAAGATAAAAGCCAAGAATGTAAAATTGTCATCTAATATCCTCTGGAGAATTACAGTTCTGTCTAGTGATACATGCCAAAGCAAATAACAATTTATTTTAGCTAGTTTATTTACGTTTATATGTTATATAAAAGACGTTGTTTTCGTTTACAGTATTACCACCCGCTAATACAACCACTAAGGCCATAAGAATAGCTGCGCAGTCCTTGGTAAGGCCGCACTTACGAAATATTGCTCCAGCACCGATGCCGCAGCAGCTGCAACAACAACAGCAACAGCAACGACAACCAAAGACTCTTGTGTTAAAAACAATACCGTTAAAAGTAAAACAAGTTGCGCCAACTACTATTAAAATGCCACCTCGGCAACCTGCTCAAGGATTACCACACAATATTGTGCATCAACAACCTACAGAGGTATTCATTCTGAAGTACTTCAAAGTATTATTTACACGCTCGTCTTTCTTTCGATCAGTAACTTAAATACTTGTCTGTTTCAGGTCTGCTTAAGATGGAACAGTTACCATAGTAACATGCAGAACAGTTTTCCGTCTCTATTAGACTCTGAACAATTCGTTGACGTTACCCTGGCCTGCGAGGGTCGCTCGTTAAAATGCCACAAAATGATACTGTCGTCGTGCAGCGATTACCTTGCAGACCTGTTACGCGAAAATCCATGCCAGCATCCGATTATATTAATGAAAGACCTTAAATTCTGGGAAGTCGAAGCACTAGTCAAATTTATGTACCGAGGGGAAGTAAACGTTGCCCATGATAAATTGCCACAATTGTTAAATGCAGCTGAAGCACTACAAGTGAAAGGATTAGCTGGTCCAAATCCTTCTTCGCAGGTAAAGCCTTATTCTGCGTGAAATGTTTCTACGTTTTGTCAATGCTGTACAATGTTCGTCTATTCCTTAGAATCCAAAACCACCACTACTGATTCCACAACCTAAGCCAGCAACAACTCAACCAGTTCCTCGAGCCGCATCAGAGACCAAAGAGAAAGCTTCCACTTCCGGAGTGTCTACACCATCTAGTCCGAAACGCGCGCAGAAACGGCAATATACAGAAACAATGGAGCCAAAACCGTTCACAAAGATACGCTTACAACGGCCAGTGACCCCGACGTCGCCCACAACCACAGTCAAAATGGAACCATTAGATATACCCCTAAGTCCTACGATATTCCCTGAAAACAATGAGGATAGTTCAAACCCTTCAAACTTCGAAAAGCTTATGAGTCTACACGAAGATGATGATCCAGGTGGCAACGAAATAATCGATGGTGAAAGGGAAATCAATTTTTGTGAAATACCCGAACCACCCGATATAAACGACAGTGAGGATCAAATGGAATTTGTACCTACAGACTTTCTAGAACAGGAACAAGACATAGTCGAGGAAACGGAAACGGCCTCCATTAAAGACAGTAAGGAAGAGTCCAGGGATTACAGTTCCGTTGAACTTGAAGACGGTGAAAGAAGTGAGGTTGAGAAAGAAGAGCCTTCAAAAGAGAAGAAACCTGTTTAGTAATAAAGAATATAAATTTAAATGAAATGCGGAAATGAGGAAATATTTTCCTTGACAAGCAGAATGCGAGGGCTCTTCGAGAATCTCTTTTTGGAAAGGTAAGTGCTGTGAATAATTATAGATTCAAAGTAACTTTTACATTTTCACTGATATTTAAACGGAAGCTTAACAAAATATTATATTTGTAATATAGATCTGCTTCAGAAATCTCAGAAAAATATGTTCTTTGAAAAAGTACTTCTTAAGTTGTGGATAAGTATGAACTCAGTATTAATTTTCATATTTTTTCCGACAATTTCTCGTGGATATTCTTTTATCTCCTATAATCTGTAGTAATCGATCAGTTAAAATGTAAAAGTTACTTTGAGTTTATAGTTATTCACAGCACTGTATATCAGGTCATTTTGTAAGTTCTTGCATTTTTTGGTACGAATTTTATCCGATAAAAACACTTGATTATTTCAACATTCTTCTCGTTGAAGATATAAATATAATAGATCTGTACACTTTACTGTAGGATGTACAGTATTCGTATGGATAAAGTAAAATCTGATTCTAATAGTAAAATTCAATTTTATCAAAGTTTATCTGAATCAATTTTTCAACACTCTTAATGAAAGTATTTCTTTAATATTTAGATTGTTTATTAAAAGACGATAAAGAATTCTTAGATTTAACGCAGCGTTGCGATAGAATCGTAATAAATAGATTATTACTCTTTAAATTGTTTGAAATGCAGTTTTTAAAAAACAGTGACCTCGATAATTACCTTCCGAAATGAAATGTTTATAACAAAGGAAGAAATATACTACTTTTGTGATATTGTTTTCCGTAATCTATTGTTGCCATGAACTGTCAGGTATATTACATACCTAGTTTTCACTCTCCTTGGGTCTTGATAAGTCGAAACGCAAAATGCGATATAATTTGCTGTAAGAGAATCATGACAAATATTTCAGTGACAGTGTAAATAGAGCGTACGTAATTTAAAAAAAGTAAAACTATTTTTACCATTCACTATACGAATCGTAGCGGCAGTATATATCTTTCGAGCATGTTCTCCAAGTTCGCTGTTCGAAATTGACTTTTCCCTGCGAAAGATTACGCTAGAGAGTACGATTTAAATTTAGAATGATTACAATCGTAATTTTACTAATTAATTGTACATATTTACAGAGTACCTATAACCGAGTTTATTGTGTGAATATGTGGGAGCTTGTACACAATACACAGCTTCTACGTTTTTATTTACAAATTATCTGTTAACAAATCGACCTACACGTATGCCTTCATAATATCTAGACTGCGGATACTGTTACAAATTTCAAATTTTTTAAATGAGGAAAATACTGGAACTGCTTTAATCGATGATAGGTGTTTTAGGTTGAAACAAAATCAATTATTTTATCAAATATTTGACTAAATTTATTTTATAGTAATCTGTATATTCAAACACGCTATAAATGCATAAAATCCGCAGTTTAGTGATAATTCTTGTTACTTGAAAGTCGATTTAGATTACCGATTAGAAGTTGATTTATCCATTTTAATTTTGTGATTTTTAATGTAAATCGTTAATTCAAATTCTGCTAAAAACTCTATGCGCTTCATCTTTTTTTAATTTAATTACTTGCGTACAAACACTGTGTAATGAGCTTTTGTTCTTTTTAAATTGAAAAAGTTGTACCTGTTGAATTTAAGTCAATTTTGACAGTATGATTTGATGAAAACAGTACAACGTTAGTATTTATGAATCATGTAAAAAGTTTTATAATTTTCATCTTGTGTTTTTGATGCGTAAAATATTATTGAATCAATGAAAAAAATTGATGCATTTATATATTAGTCGCGAACCTCCGTTATTATTACATAAGATTACGAAGACGTTCTGTCGAGATATAAACCGACGATACTTTGACCTGACTTCTACTGTACTATAATTCCGTCTTTAGGTTTCTAGAAATTCGGTGAATTTCTTTCGAGAAAAGTTACGTACGCAATTTTCTTCGAATTTATTCATATAAATTGTGTAAAAGTAACTCTCTACGTATATGACACGTACTACAAATCGATGCTAGCTACGGAACTACGTTTACTTGTAAAAATACATGTATGATTGGAAAGTATGTGTACATTGTAACATGTGAAATTATGTCTTATAAATAAATTGCTATAGTAATGTATGGCAAAATGTCTCAGCTTTGTTTCAATTACTCAACAAAATAATGTCAATCATCAAACGTAGTAGAATGTTTAGACTGTATATGTTATCCTACTGTAAAATATTGTATAAACAGATTCATAATTTTGTACCGAAATTGAATTCCCATATTCCTGTTTCAATACTAAATTACTAATTTAACCCAAGGTATAGTAGTATGTAACTATAAAATGCAGTGAATTATTTTTTCTTCGCATTATGCTATAATGTTTCAACGACTTGCATTTGTTCAACAAATTTATAAAACTGGAAGTGTGTCAATCTAAAGTATTAATATATATATGCACCCTATCTTGCATTAAAAGATATAATAAATAAAAACGAGAGATCTTAAGAAACCCTTCTTCGTGTTTAATATTGTGTTTATATAATACATTGTATATTACATGGTATATGATAGTATAAATTGTTAGATATGATTGTAGTAAAATTCTATCATGTAATGTAATATTTATTTACACATGCAAAGACATATTCGAAACGGGGATTTAGGACTATCGAATCAATATATTTTAATAGTATTATTTTACCAAGTTTGTAACATTCATACTATTTTTAACATTTAATGTGCATGTACAATTCCCATAAATATAACATCCAAGAGTTTCGTATATAATATTGTCGCCAATTTTGCACATCGTATATACGAAATTCAACAAATTTAAGGAGTTCACTCTCATAAAACGTGATACATTTTTAATGTTATTCCTTGAAGAGTTCATGAACAAAATGATTAATTTAGAAATCTAAAATTAAGTAAACCCGTTCGATTTCTTTCACTGAAACAATTTTATCACGATAGATATATAGTACATGTATTCAGAAATGAAATCATATTATAATTAGTCGATAATATTCGCATACAATTTAATTCGGTACGATATACATATGTGCATACGCTGAGAATGCAATTTTTACTGTACATAAATGAATATTTACATGTCAAATATTTTAAGGGTTACATTATCGATATTGTCGTACCGATAGAAGTTGCACGTTTACGTCTCTTTTAATGTAATATAAATACGTGCATGTACTTATATATTACAAGAACTATCTAAACAAATATGTATACAGTTTTCATTTTCCGTAAATAAGAAATACGATACAATTTCATAGTAGAAATTGCTGATTTGATTCCGAAGTGGGTCACAAACTCCGATGGCGCCACGTTATCTTCATCCCTCCTCTTGACGCACTGTCAAGGCGAGGAACGTTGTTTGTATACGAAATTTTTATCAGTTTTCTGCCATATCCACGGTCCGAGGACTTCAAACGCGCAAAAAAGGTCAGGTGCATATTTGTTCGCGCTTTCGTAGTAAGATACGTAGACGTTCGATCACGATACGTATTTGTTCTCGTTGACGAACAGGATTGTTCTCTGCTGGAAATGACCGGCGCTGCTACCACCTTTCCTTTCAATTTCTCCTTGTCCATTTTCCATTTCTCTGTTCTGCACCCCCTGTATGCATTTTCCACGTTTCAACACGTTATCAGATGCAATTCCCTCTCATTCACAGAAAACCAACGGCCCATTCAATTCTTCGCCGAACTTGACTTCATGAGAGACTTTTTGCACTCCGTTTCACCTTATTTCTCTTAACCTAACTGAACTGTAAATCATTAAACCATGATTTCAGCTTGCAAAACTATGATTTACTGAAACAAAATTGTCACACTGACCTGCCACGCCGATGCGTTTTAGTTCTGAATAATTTATCGCACAGTAAATCGAGCAGTTTTCGCAGCTTCGTCGCCGAGAGTTTCGTTTTAATCAATTCGTAGTTAACAGATTGAGGAAGTAATTGTTTCTATTACAGTTGAAAGTGATTCTGATAGATATTTCAATTGTTTGTTTGACAGGTGAATTCATTTTTAAGACATATTTTTGATGTTGGCAGTTCGAAGAATGTAAATTTTGTTTCTTGACATTGTCAGTCGGTATAAGTTAAACCAAAAGAATGTTTATGTAAATTTTTTCGTTTCCGAAATAATTTACGAAAGACGGAAACGGAATAGAAATTTACATCTTTCATTGGTAATTCTAATAATGGCCAATTTAAATCAAATCTTTGTTATATTTGCAGCAATTTTTATTTTTAAATGGTTCTGTTTTATTATAGCATTATTTAATAAGATTTAATACAGTTTTTGTATTATGTTTCAACGCTTTTCGTAAATATTATAATAATAACATTTAATATTGTCTTTAAAAAAAAATGTTATGGAAGAATGTAATTTTTATTAATTATTATATATGATTGTTTCAGGATGAATCGCACAATGGATGAGAAAGAAGAATTGGTAAAGAAATCCTTGTTTAGTTTTGTGAGAAAAGAGGTGCCTACTGCCCAATTGAGGTACATAAATAGTGTATACTATAATATAATATATAAACGATTTTGTTTATAATCCATGATAACCCTTTTTGCAGTTTAATAGATGATATTGTTCTCGGTTATGTGGTGAGCATGGTGGAAGAAAGTGCGCTTGAAGAAGACTTGGATGTTGATGGACTTTGTGAAATGGTGTCTGCTTGTCTTCCTGAATTTTCGAAAATTGGAAAGGAAGCAGTATCCAAGTGGTTGTTGGACGTTGAAAGTAAGTTGCGGGAGGAGAGTAAAGAAAATCAAAATTGCCAGCCTCAAGATCCTCTGAGTCAACTTAGTTTGACTGCACTACTCCCGCCTGGCACACAGAGGATGAGAGTACATCATCTTTCTGAAACAAGTGATGCTGGAAGCGATTCCAGTGGAGAGTACTTTCAAGAAGTAAGTTGTATTTGTCTGCCTTGCTAATTTGTTACATTTCAACTATTTGAAAGTACCATCTAATAGTACAAAAGTATATCTTAAACCACTAATGTTTAATATTCTTTTCTTCAGGAGTCATCATGGCATCAAGTAGCATTATTACAAGAAATGTTCCCAGCTGCGAGTCCAGCAGAGCTTAGACATTGTTTGGCTGTTGCTGGTGGTGATATTACAGAGGCTGCTCAGCTTGCTCTTCATCGTCAAGAAGCAGGACAAAGCATTGCTAGTAATTTGACATTTGTAACAGTAAGTGTTCTACTATATCATTTTAAAGGAATCTTTTTAGATCATAGGGTAATTTATCTTTTCCATTTTGTAGCTGCATGATAGTCTAATCATTTCTATCTATTATTAAATTATAAATTTTCGTAGCAATGAAGTTTTTGTTCTTTCTTTTCCTCAAATATGGTTTGTATTTGTTTATAACACGTATTTTTGGTACTGAATTTCTACAAAATTCTTCTTCAAGTATATTTTCATTTTCAAATAATAATAATGTTTTAATAACAGATTGCTTTTTTATGCATATTTAAGAATCGCGTGTTCCATAACATTTGCGTCGTATTACGTTCATACACCCTCCTATTACGAATAAAGTCTAACTAGCCTGTAGAAACGCGTAGTAGCAATGAGGTTAATTATCAATGATTAGTTAAACGGTATAAAATAACATCGCTATCTTGTGGCAGCCAAATGGTCGCAACAGGGCTAGACTGAACGACGAGGAACTGAAATCACGTATCATCGCAAGATATAGTTACGTCGATAGGGACGATGATTCGCGCGAGCATCGCCCAGTGGCCCCGAAAACGGAGCCGAAAAAATTAGTGCGCTATCTGGAGAACAAGATTGTGAGCGTGAAAGGTGAACGATATACAGAGGTCAGACGAGGTGGTGAAGAGGAAGATGGTAACGAAGGTGGTAGGAAACGAAGCCATTGCCGGCCGTAACCAGTCCCTTTGCCTCCACCCCCCGATCCACCCCCTTGGAGGCATCTGATTTCAAATTAAAGCTTTCACTTAGATTCTCTCTTATCTTGCTTGTAGAGGAATGCAGACAGGGTGTTGAACTTGTATGTGCTGCGCTATGCAATATTCCCTCTTTGTTCCTTTCCTGACTGAAGTTGTCTCGTCCAGTCACTATTAATCAATTTTTAGAGATGTATCCTCTTTTTATGCGTGATATTATTATTATTTTTTAATGTGATCTAATACAAGAGATTCGTAGCATTTTAAAAATCGCAGACTGCGCAGAGTGCCGTTTATTGTACACGGAAGAACAGAAATTTGTTTAAACGATGAAACGCCCGCGACTATTATTACATCGTAGTATAAGTACCTGTTAACGTATACTATTTAATTTACGTTGAAACTTTCTCTCCTTTACTTCTTATGAATTATGTAATTAGAATAAGAAGTGTGCAACTATTGTTTGGATTACTCTTTTGCAACATCGATGTAGGAAATAATCATTTGAACGTATCGAAATGGACAGTTTATGTTATGATGTAACATATACGGATTTTAGATTATCTTATTACGCCACATAATCAAGTGTAAGGAAATCAAATCCTATTAGTTTATGGCAGTTTAATGTTTTATTTATAAACACTGACTAATGCAAACTCGACTTCTGACTTAAAGTTTGCACATTCTATACGATATTAATTAGTTCACTTCACGTTTTTATACCTACTCATCTTTTTCCTTCTTCAATATTGGAAGAATACATTTCTTTTATAATAACACATTTCCTTTTATAATTTTAAGCCTACTGTGTCTCATTTTCTTTGTTCTTTTTTTTTTGTATCAGCATATATTGAATCATTGTTGGATTATTGTTATTATTATACCCACAATTATATTAGCATTTCTTTGTATCGCTTAGAAGTCTATATTTTATATTTTAGTAAGACAATTTAGTTAATTGCTTTGAAACATTAACGAAGCATATAATAAAGTCCCTCTCTTTTCCTCTTTTTCTTAGAATACATGTAATGAGATTGCATTTAAGGATAGTAAAGTAATAAGTGATATGTAATATCCTTGCAAGATAATCAATTTCTTGCAAACGCACTAAAATATAATAGAATATAATCATTATATACTCAGAATTCACCAAAAGTTTAATACTACGTTGATTGTAAAAAAAAATGAAAAAGTAAGAAACATTGTTTCTATATTTGAAGTAAACTGTGTGCATACTAAACCTTTTGGTATTGCAATTTATTATCAAATTGTAGATTTCGGATAATGAATTTTAGTATACGTATATTAGGTAGGCAAAAAAATATATACATATATAGTACATATATATGTACATATGTATGTACTAGATATTTAAATGGGATAAAATTGCTTACCGCGCCATATAATTTACCAGTATTAGTATTGTTATTGCTATTATTGCAACCTTTGAAATGTAGACGGATATAATCATTAAAATATTAGAACATCCATGTATTGAGTGATATGCACTCAATAATTATGCTAGAGTGCATATGTAGATCATGAATCGATAGGAAACACCAAATTGTTATAACCGTTGCAAACTGCCGACTACTGTTTACAGAAAAACTGTAGTTACTTGAAAATATAAAATTCAATATTTTTTCATATTTTACTTGGGCCCATTGTAGTCACTAGTCTCTAATTGAATTTTATTTTACTTTTTGTGCACAATTTGTTCATATACATACACGTTTGTAGCTTTTTTTTTATATGTTTTCTACCTATTCAACTGCACTCTTTTAATGAAAAGAAGAGAATCAGTTTATTTAAATGTATTTAGATAACTTACAGTTGGGCCGGTCCTTGCCATAAGATGATTATATGAACTAGAAACGAGTCACATTATTTTTAATAATTATAATTATCGAATCAATATATATTGTATTCACAATAAATTAAGTGTATTCGGTTGTCCACTAATTTCAGATGGAACATAACATGATTATAAGATTTCCGAAAGTATGTGTAATAGAATAAGATAGAAATATATTACAGAGAAAATTAAAAGACAAAACAAAAAAAAAGTATAATAAAAATAGTAGATTAAGTAATCACCATGAAATGGAGTATTTTAGTTTCCTGCGAACTTTTTTGTATATCCTTTAATGTAACATATGTGCATTTTAATCAGCAATATTGACATATTATGTGTAACTTTTAAGGGTATGAACTTATAATCGCATAAAAATTAAGATTTGTTAAAAGATGTTTGTATGCGACTTCTTTCATATGTAAATCAAAATCTAATTGCTATGGTTTAAGACAACAGTTCTGTGGCTCATTTTATTTTTACTTACAATGTGAGAATTTAGAAATACTCATTCTACTTTATGATAAATTATTCGTAGACTTATTTCGAAGAAATGTGATTCTTAAAAATTGATATAAGAATGATATATTTTCCAGTGTTGCTGTATCACGTAGTAATTAATATAATCTTTAAAAATCGAATAAAGAATTTTTGAATGATACATATGTTGAAAGGGTGTATGCAAATAGTGGAAAATATATTGTTTATTAAATTTTTCTTGTACATATTGCTCACCTTCGGTGGAAATCGTTCAACATCAATCGACCTTACAAAATTTTATTGCTAATAGAGAGTAACATTATTCTAGGTAACATCGATAATACAAAACGCAAAGTGTGTAATTAGAATATTATATCCCGTGGTGATATTAATGAACTTTGGAGCCTTACAAAGTGATTAAAAAAATTACATAAATAGTTCTATTTTACTTTTCTAGATTCATCCGGAATCTATTTTCCATGACGCTAACATAATGTAAGGATCAAAAGTTTTTCTCTTGAATTCGAATCGTTGTCTCTCTGTTGTAATGTATGCAAAACTAAAATGATAATGCTGCATAATCATGTTATATTCGCATTATTTGTATGAAAAAATTAAGTAATTACAACACCAGCAGAACTCAAACTTTACTTTTTTATTATCAAACAAAAAGATGCCGTTATTGCCAATTAGAAAATTTGAATTATAATGAACAAACAAAAAAAAATCAATTTATCACTGCTGTCTATCTATCTTTGTTTGAAAGTTGCACTATTGTAAGTAAAATTTGCCACGGTAACTTTTTCATTTATGCGAGTTCATAGTTTAATCTGTATTATTTTTATATATATAAGTAATAATACTTTATTTCTGTGAATATTAACTGGGTACTACATTAAAGAAATACAATAATAGGGATCTTAATGGACATAATGTTAACTTAGGATTATGTTCTGAGCAATTTATGATGCATGTAAACCATCAGTTATAATACTTGTCACTCCACTCTGATAGCCCAAATGTTATAAGCAGACTGTAGGTGTTTATGCACGTATAGAATATGCAAGATATACATATGCACTTACATTCAAAATATAATTCAATGTTTAGATAATTTTTCAATTCTTCCATCCTTGGTTGTCCGATTTTAATTGTAAAAATTAGGACTGTGTAAAACAATTTGAAAATTGTTCGTACCACGACTAATATACTATGTTGCTATATGGATATTTAAAATTAAATATATATACACTCAACTATCCATAAAATTGGCCAAAAAAATATGAGAAAAAATCTAGGTGCATATTTTGATAAATTTTGAATATTCGCATTCATTTTGCATACAGTGACATACAAAAATACTCGCGTTTAATTCAATTTACATGGTCAATAAAATTCAACGACTAAAGAACATTATTTTAATTAATTTAAGGAGATTGTATCCTTGTATACGAACACTATTGTCGGCCACTGTATCTTGACATACTTTGCAGGTACCGAATTTTGTACATTTTGCATACTTAATAATTTTACATATTAATTGTTCAGTTTACTGAAATTTAAAGTATAGTTTACATACTTATTGTTCGAATTAAAGAAAAGATTATAATAATCTATAGTTTGTAAGTTTTTATATAAAATGTATAAAACATTTACGGATATTTACAAATTAGGTACAAAAAATGCTCGCAAGGTATGGATGTAAAATATATGCATGTGCAAAATATGCAGTAAATGTTATATATGCATATGCATAAACAACCCTCAGTCTAATTATGAATCTGAAGTAATTGAAGTGAGGTGTACAATTATTGAAACCGGCGGTGTATGCGACTTGTTTTTTTCTTAAAGAATCCTGTACAAGGGGGGTGGAGATACCTGAAAAATGTATGACCATTGTAATAACGAATGTTTATTGATTGTGCATGATTCTCTGCGCTTTATAAAAGTTACGAATACCTATTGCCAGTCAAAAACTATTCATTCTCGATTTAACTTGAACGATCGGTTTTTCTTTTGTAACGATCGAGCAATACATTCACTATTTATATATTTAATATAATATATGTATAATTATTATTAATAATTACGTGCTAAGACTCGATTTAAAAACAAGTATCCCGATTTATATTTTTTCCTTACTCGTTGTTAAGGATTTTAAGATTCAATAAATACAACTATACAAAAAAGAATGTGCAAATGGTTTACGTTCGTAATCAATTGTTCTCTTTGCAATTTTCTTCTTTTTTTTTTTTATTACTTCCGAGTTTCAAACGAGGGTAATTATTAATAGCCAACACAAAATCAATCGTGTTCGTGAAACAAAGCGTGTGATATTATGAAACAGCGTACGAGCTTTTCAGTAACTTCGAACACTCGGCTGACTTTGTATTAACTATAGTCCAATGCACTAACAGATACTATATGTGATGCGGCATACGTTAGTTTATTCGTAAAACGAATTACAATGCCTTAAAAATCGTAACAAATAAATAAAACTGTTGACGTAATATTTCATTACAAGTATTCTCGTGTAAAATTGATTCAAGGTACGTTTTTTGTTGTGTCTGTGTGCGATACATACGTAATAAGGAGCGAGCGTAACAATTCCGTCGTTTAAGTATATTATCAAAAGGTATCGCCTTGGATTCACAATGCCAAAAAGCGTTACTTTGACCCGAATGTGTTCCGGGTGGCCCTTTTACCCACACAAATGTACTTAAGATGTTTCATCGAGTTAGAGAAAAGCACGGTAAAAAATATAGTAAATGTTCTAAACAAGATACAGCTCGGTTCACAATTGTTAATTTTTTAGTGACAAAAAGCTTCTTGATTGCCACTCGAAAAGACGCGTAAGTTACCTTCGAGAATCCTTCAGTCTTTCACAATAAACTCTAACAAATCTACACAGTTCTTGAAGTACATTCGTTCTCAAGATGAAACTGGTCACTCGGTATTCGAATAAAGAAAGAGACACCTTCCAGTATTACGCCCACGAGCATTTCCATGTTATACTCCTTAGTATCAATAAATAGGTCTCCATTCTGTCCAATATTGATTCACGTTTTCAAAGCATTGGCTGCGATTACGAATGAAATCAAAAAAGTGACCGAGTGCACATTAAACTGGAAAACAATTCGAAGTGATTGGGGGCAAGAGCAAAGTTGTGACACAATACTGTTCGCTTGAACCTGTTCGATGATGTAGTTAATGCATGGAAGAAGTATGAGCGATGAATAGAACCGAAAGAAAGAGCTTTCGCTGTAATCAAGAAGTCTGTACTCTCTGAGAGGTCAGCTGGGAGAGTGATTCACGATTTCTTCCTTACTTCTTCTTTCTCCGTGGTTTGTCTTGAGGGGCTGGAAGGTTTTCTTGTTTCCGCTTCGAAGCCGGTTTCGCGCCTATGCTGCCGCCCTTCTTTCGCCTCTCTTGCCTCTCCCGTTCCTCCAGCTCTTGGTTCTCGCGTTCTATCAAAGTGATCAGAGTATTGCAACGTCGTTGTAATTCCAACGCAGTACGGGACTTGACGAACCAGTCGAAACGGAACTGCGGCGCCGATCTGACCGTAGCCCGAAGCTCCTCGTACACGTTCTCTTTGTCGAAGCCTAATTTGTGTAACATACAAACAAGGAACCGATCCTCCTCCTCGGTGTAGTTCTTCCCCTTATTGGTACCATATGCTATCCTCAATTGATGGAACGGAGCACGGTATCTGGCCATCTTCGCGTCCAGAGCTTTCTTAATGCCAGCCCGCCTTTGTATTTTCGCCTCTCCGCGTTCGATCTGCGCCATCACTCTGTCGATATCCTGCAATTCGTGGCATCGTTCCCAGAATACCGCCGAATACTCCATGACCTCCTCTGGCGTTTTCCCCTCCACTTCCTTGGCGATATTTTCAATATCATCGCGACCGTATTTCTCATTCGCCTTTATGAACTGGTTGAAGTCTCTTTTCGTCCAGTTCGTGAAGCCCTGCATGAGCAGTTTTTCCTTCTCAATGACCTCTTCGTCGGACAACGGTTGCGCGTCGTCTATCTTACGCTGCTCCTCTTTCTGGATCCTAGCCGCGTCAGATCCCAGTTCAGGATTCTTTGGAACCTTATAGCCTACGGTCTGACGGAAGTAATAAATCTCTTGATCCAGTAGCTCGAATAATCGTGGCGGGAAGAATTGGAAGTCTTGTACGATAGGCTGTTTAGGCGGCCTGGGCGCTTTGGGAGCTTTCGGCTCGGACACTCTGAGAGCTTCTCTGAAGTAAGCGTCCACCGCGTAATTGGCTTTACGTTCTCGCTTGGGTGGTTCTATCCAATTCCCGAGTCCGAGGATCTTTTGTTTCTCACGGTAATCCTCGCCTTCGAATTGGTATACCGAATCCGTGGGCGCGTCCACCGTGAAGTTGCGAAGGGAAGATTCGCCCAAGCTTTCCAGCTTCTGTTTCATTTCCTCTGTTTTCGCCTCACCCTTCTGCAGGATAGTATCTATGTCTTCGTCCGTTATAGCGCTGTCTTTCGATGCGAACACTTCGTTCGCGCCGTGCCTGATCATGTTCAGCATTTCATCTTTGTTTAATGCCGTTTGCTTCGCATCGACTAATCGTCCTTGTTGTATGACTAACTTATCTAAACGTAGTTTAACTTCGGCACGCTCGACGATCTTTTCTTCTACAGTGTTCTCTGTGATAAATCTGAATACACGGACTTGCTTCTGCTGACCTATACGATGCGCACGGTCCATCGCCTGTAAATCCATCTGTGGATTCCAATCAGAATCATAAATAATTACTACATCCGCAGTCGCTAAATTAATACCTAAACCACCAGCACGCGTCGACAGCATGAAAATGAATTTCTCGCTCCCAGGTGCGTTGTATTCATTGATCTGACGCTGTCTGTCCTCGTGCGCTGTATTACCATCTAAACGACAATATTGAAAACATCTCCAATGGCAGTAATCTTCTAAAATGTCTAACATTCTCGTCATTTGACTAAATACAAGCACACGCGATTCTTGCTGCTGTAATTTTGGTAGTAATTTATCCAAAATTACCATTTTACCACAGTTATAAACGAGATGTTCATCGGTAGTGTAAGGAGGCCCAGGTTCCGCACCATCGAATAAATATGGATGATTACAACACTTGCGCAGCTGCATCAGAATATTTTGTAGCCGCATTTTTTCAATTTTTCCCGCGCCATTTACGATGTCGATGTCTTTCATTAACACTTTTGTGTACCATTCTCTTTGCATCTTGCTAAGTCCGATGTAAACTTTGATTTCTTTTTTAGGTTTCAATCCTTTCTCTACTTCAGATTTTAAACGTCTTAAGAGGAATGGTCGAAGAACCGCATGTAGTCTCTCAACTAATGAATTATCACCTAAGAAACTGTTGGTATTGAACCAAGAGTCAAAGTCGTCTGAACTATTAAATACATCTGGCAATAGAAAATTGAGCAATGACCACAACTCATGGAGATTATTTTGCAGGGGTGTTCCGGTCAACAGAAGCCGATTGGCTGTTTTAAATTCTCTCAGAATCTCTGACAACTTTGATTTTTCATTCTTTATTCGGTGAGCTTCGTCGATCACCATGTAGCGCCAATTGAACTTCTTAAATACTGACTTTTCTTTGATTACCATCTCATAGGATGTTACACAAACATCCCATTCTCCAGGCATCATAACATCTCTAATGAATGTGTTCCTAGTTTCTGCATCTCCTATGAGGCAGACCGCTCTTAAGGTGGGACACCATTTTTTAAACTCATTCATCCAATTAGCCAGAGTAGACTTTGGGACAATGACTATGTGAGGACCAGGAATGCTTCTGAAGTGTTTCATATATCCAAGCAGTGAGATAGTCTGCAAAGTTTTACCAAGACCCATCTCGTCCGCCAGAATACCATTAATACCATGTTCGTACAAGGATATCATCCAATTTAAACCACGTATTTGATAGTCTCGTAACTCACCGGATTTAATGTAGTGTGGCGATGATTCAAAACGCGTGGTGGGAGCTACACTGGCATTGCTTTCGGCTAATAATTCCTCATCTTCTTCTTGCTCGGTCTTACGGTGCCTGTGATCACTAGAATCAGTTTTCACCGGGATCTCTGGTGGTTGTGGTTGTTTCCTGGGTCTGCCTGCCTTGATCTTTAAAGGACTTCCAGCTTTGTCCTTCTGGTTGTTTGTCATAAAATGAGAGAATATTTCAGTTTGTTTCAGTAAATAATCAAAGCGTTTACTACGATCGGTTTCCAGCTTCGTTTCAAAATCACCACCACCACGGGACGACGTGGTCTCCGCCGAAGATCCATTTGAATTGTCTCCCGTATCTCCTGTGTCTGCGTTCTCGTCTGTCTTCGACATTTCGCTCAGCTGCAGAGCAATATGTAATTACTATCGGTTGAATTTCAATCAACCTAATGTACGCGTAAACCCGTACTATTAACCACAGTTATTTGTGTATTATGCACCGGTCTTCACCCTGACGTTCACAAACGCACAACACCAATCGCCGCCATATCGAATCGCGTTATCCCTCCAAAAGTTCACGACTAGTGCCACCTATATGAATATCGCATTGCGGCAATCAGAAAAAGATCGAAATATAGTTCAAAGATATCCCAATTAATAATGACAAATTTTGTTTATTTAGTAAAAGTACAGAAGTGATATAAAAATATATCAAACACTGTATATTAACTTACGTTGCATAAGTCGACTGCTTTACCGACCATAGAATGAAAACTGATTATAGCGTCCTCTTTTCGCGTGTGCTAGTCGACAGACGGATAGATCTAGATGTCTGAGGCTGTATCTTCTTCGAATAAAAAAGAAAAGGAAGAAGGAGGCCTCAATTTCGTCGAAATTAAAATTTTTAGGCGATCCTGGTTTGGGCAGGCGAAAGGGGACAGTAGCGCCTCTTCTGGAAAAACATTGAAGCTCTTTCCAGCGTCCGTACAGCGCCAATTAGTAAGGTGGCAAAACGCTCAAACTGTTAGCCAAACAGTGGCGCCACTTGCGGCGAAATCCGGAACTTCTGATTTGGCTAACAGTTTGAGCGTTTTGCCACGGCACTAATTGGCGCTGTACGGACCCCGAAAGAAGCTTCGACATTTCGCCACAAGCGGCGCCACTTGTCGCAAGATGGCGCGAAATTCGAACGCTAAACTTGCATTCTCCTTGCAATTTTACCTTTTCTTAAATAAAATCGTTACGCACTTTGTTCCGAACTATAAATAAAATACGCTTAATACTTACACTCTTTAAATTCGAATATATTTCAGCATAGCTTGTGCTGAAGAGTTTATTGTTTTTACAAATAAGTAGTTTAGTAGTGAATATTTTTATAAACAATTAATTTATTTTGTACTGTGCTAATCATAATTTATTTGTACCTCACACTTTTACTGTGCTCTACTGTATAATGTATAAAGTATATTTAGATTTAAATTAAATTATAAATAAGTTTCACAATTGAAAAAGAGCCTCGTTACATCTCATTCGAACGCATTAAGAACTAATTATAAATCCACGCGCAGAATTTACGGGAGTTCGACATTTTTATTTCTGTGCGGATTTCTTCATTATTTTTCACAGAATCAACGAGGCCCAGACGACACGCGTTACAGGATTAGCATAAATGATGAAAAACGATGATAAAAGGTCCTCGATAATATGTTCCACGCGATCAAAATACTTTCTCGCTTTCGAAATACCCTGATTGGTCGAACTTCCGAAATGCTAAGGAACGACAAGGTCTTTCATTCATTCAAGGCCGAACAATGAGATCCCTAGGCATTCGGCTGACCTGGATCCGCTTGCACGGTATAAGAACTTTCTTCTGTTCTGTCCAGTTGATTGCAGTCGTTTCGATACGAAGAAAAATGACTGCACTCGTCCGGTTCACGCAGGCTTTGTGTAACATTAGGACATTCGCACGTATAAGCAGAGTACGATTGCTCAGAAAAGCATGTCAGGACATCATAAATCACAACGAAGTTCATTTCGATGACTTATTCCTCGTTCATTCTTACAGCTAAGGGGGTCAAAGTTCGGAAACGTTCATTTTCCAATAGTGTGAAACTTTGCAAGTATATAGTTGGTCGGTCATACATTTTAATTCTATGCTAGCATTATAATAAAATAGTTTTTATAACATTTCCTACTTATTTTTCCAGCTCTTTTAACACCCAGATTAATAATACTTCAATATCCAGAACGGTGAACTTAAGAAGTGTACAGCAAAAATCTGTCTGGTCAATGACTATCAGTACAAATTGTAAAATAAAATCTAGTTATACCGGTTTGCACAATTTTTTCATGTCGAGGAATGTTCACCGGATGAAGAGTCGAGTTTCGACGGAAACGATAGCAACTTCGTTAACGTTCGTGAACCACATTTTTACAAAAACTGGGAAACGTTCGTCCGGTCTCCGTTTTTTGAGACGCTGAACCCGATAATTTCGTCAACGGTCGTATCGATTTTAACTTGTATTTCTTAAAGGATTTTGTAATCGTGTATTCTCGAGAACCACATATCTTAGTCGGGAATAAATTAGTATCTCTCGTTTGTATCGCGCATTTTAACTATTTTGCCGATGAAAGATAAGAAATTCGAACGTTTCTCGTCCACCAGATTTTACGATCAACGTTTCTTCGAAGGTCACCGATACTTCTTTGAAAGACGCTACTTTTTCCTCGTCCCGTCGCGTGGTAACTAATGCCGAGGCGAGTTCGACAACCTTAACGCAATGAAATGGTCGATGCATTCGTTTTTGATCATTTCCAGTAATTGAGAGCAACCCGTCGACTAGGCGACGTCGAATAAAGCGAAGTCGTTAGTTCGGCAATCATTTTCTTGCGCCGGCTGATTCAATTTTACTTTTTACGCTGACTATAAACCGCGACACCTGCTTTCAAAGCAAACTAAATCGTTGCTTCGGCTTTACGAGCATTTGATTTAACAGAGATAGAACAGTACAGTGTCGTGTTTGCTCGTTGCAAATGCAACGTTCATTACCGTCAGCGGTAAAAACAGAAGAGATGGAAAGTGTCTAAAGAACGTCAGCTGGCGAGCCTGGAAATTTCGGTTTCACTTTTACTTCATCTGCTCCGAGAACAGTAGCGATTTCCCTCGTGCACCTTCTCCGATCATAACGTGGCCTTTTTCGATTCTGGCGATAATTATTATTCCATTTCTTAATCACGATCTACGCAACGTTTCCTAATTCTTCCTCATAATCGTTCATCTTTCAGTCCTTCTCCAGAATCTTTTATCTTCGAATCTGTTCCCAGAATCTCCAATTACAATCTATTACGTAAGCCGAACTTTTGTTTGTATGCGAGAGGCGCGAGAGGTCTAAAAACACAAGCGCCGTATTATAAGTACACAATTAACAATAATAATAAACATTAAACAATAATTTTTAAGAACAATGAACAAAGCAATGATAGCCTTTTTCTGATAAATCTAGTATGCTACAGATCAATGAACCATAATTTTTGGGAATTACGACTCGCGGTGTTTTTCCTCATATCCTTAGAATTCCGCTGCTGAAAGTATCGTTTTCTGTGCACGCACAGTGCACACCGATCCGAGTTAGAAACCGGACGCACAGGCGACGAAACGAGCGAGAGAGCTCGGATCTTGGGATTCACGGCGACGGCGACGGCAACGACAACCGAGCGCAAGGGAACGACCCTGAGAGCTCGACGGCAAAGACAATGACTCTCGGCAGTGCGTCTTGAGGCGCGCACTATCCGCGGGAGACAAGTATAAAAATGACCTCGACGGGGATAAAGTGTTCGCCGATCTCGCGTCAACGGTCAGTACGCGTTCGGGACACCTTCGTTATAGTCCGCCGAAGGGATCACCCGAGTTCTCTCCTCCGGCTTCTGCTGCGTCATCGAGTAGCTGGTCGGACGAGTGCGTTTGCTAACCGGGAACCAACCGGGAGGGACACGCGGCGATCCTAACGTCCGAGAGCATCGTCCTTGGTATCTTGCCCCCTTTTACGGCCGCGTCGACTTAGGGGCAGTCGTCTAGTGTCGCACCGGCGGCGGCAGTGTGTCCAGTGAAGTTAGAGGATCGAGAACCGCGAGCATCGGTCCTGGCTAAGAGATCTTTCGGTGAACAGGAGTGTCTAGTTAACCAGGCTTCTTCCTTTGACGCTGGACTCCGTTCCGACTTCTCAGGTATGCACGATATATCCGACGCGTTGCTATCCATCATGCAAGTCAGCGAAATCTGCGAAACGCATTTTTTAAATTCTCGTTATGGACTTGGATAAAAAAAGATAAAAATAGACAAATACATAAATAATAAGTAGATAGATAGTAGAAGGTATGGTAGAACCTCGATTATCTGGACCAGCTTTGGAGAGTGACATGTTTGGATAATGAAATAATTACTTGGCCGGATGATCATCTGAGATTTTTACTGTACTGTATAATTAGTTCAGTGGCATCGTTTTAGTTTAAATTGTTTATGGAACGAATAAGAATAATTAATAAGTCAAATATTTACAATCCGGATCATCGAGGTTCTACTCTATTTTTTAAACATTCAAGTCATCTAGTCCACCTTTAGAACAAGTTCTACCGTTCTTCAAGTGGTCTTGACCGCCACTGTGGATCGGATATTTCTGTGGTCGCAAGGAAGAACTCCGCATGTCATTTGTTTTCACTTTCGAGTGTATTGTCGCCTACTGTTCTCACCGCTTAGTATTAGTAGTGTCTCAAATTGCATAATTTTTATCACGTATTTATAGAATTTGCTTTCACGTAAATGCAATGTACAGCATAGATTTATCTCTCGCGAGAGTAGGATCCATGGTCAACGACACGTGTTCGGGTCTGGATATGGTTGGTGATAGTGATCGTTCGCTACTGGTTTCACAGGGATCCCATCGGCATCATTGAACCGGTTAGACCGAGATTCAGGCTACCTGAAAACAAATTTTCATTAACTGTTTGTCCAAGTTACTGATTCTCTGTCAGTCTAAATGTCATACATTTTTTTTAACTATAAAAATAAATTAAGCTAAATTAAAAATAAATTAAGCTAAATTAAAAATAAATTAAGCTAAATTAAAATTAAATTAAAGAAAAATTAAAATTAAATTAGAATTAAGTTGAAATTAAATTAACTTTCAAATATTAGAAATTTGAACAGACCTTTGGAATGCATTGTTCCACTTTTTTGAATTGTTAATAGGAGAATGGTTAGATCGCGGATTTGGCGCGTATCGAGCAGAAACAAGTAGGTGAGCCTTCAAACTTTCAAGCATTAGAAAGATCAAGAGAGTCTCAGAATGCATTAGTCCTATTTCTTGCTGAATTATTAATAGGAGAATGGTTGGATCGCGGATTCAATGCGTTTGTAACAGAAATAAGTAGGCTAAATTTAAGACATTGAAAAGATACTTATCACTTTTTAGAAGAATTTTCGAATATCGTGTTAAACAACAAAAGGACGTTGCAAATCATTGCAGACATAGCAGTGTAATGTGCATTTAACAGTTCACAGTTACCCAAACATTTCACAAACGGTTTCGAACGAATTTAAAGGTCGACTACTTGCAGCGGAACACTGCACCGTTAATCGTGTCAATTATGTCGTCGCCGAAAGTGAAATTTACTGTACTTAACTGTCAATGAGTATGGCGAGCGATCGTTTGCGGGAATATGTTTTCGCTTTCTCGCGGCTCTCGATTTTTGCGCGATAAAACGAAGAGACCGTTTTACTGCAGCGTAACTGTTTCTTTTGGGACATGCTTAAAATAGCCGCTTTACTTTCGGAACAAATCTGTTCAATTTAAAAAATGCTTAATCAACTTTAAAAATTAATAGACGAAATTCAAAACAGTGAAAGTATTTTGAACAATCCATAGTTACGATTGTATTACGTTTAACTTATTAAGCTTATTAAAAAGTGGAACAAATGTTTGTCAAGCCTTGCATCTTGCATTAAATGCATTCGCATAAAAATCCGCAGTCTACTAATTATACTATATGTTACACTTTGTATGTTTTGCATATGTTTGCATGCACTTGCATAAATAAGGCAATTCGATAAACAATATGTATCGGTAAGAGATGATCCTTCATTTTTTTGTTCTTCTTCTCTTCATCAGTTTGACGTTTTACGATGCTCTTGTTTGTTCCAGTGATCCCAAAAATGGCAGCTTCACAGTCCCAATCAGTGTCGGCGTGGTTCGAGGGTCGAAATGTGTTCGTCACCGGTGGCAGTGGTTTTATGGGGAAAGTTTTAATTTACAAGCTGTTAGTCAGCTGTCCGAATCTTGGGAATATTTTCATGCTGGTCAGAAAGAAGAAAGACGTTGACCCGCAGACCAGGTTACTGCACATGTTACAGGTAGGACCCTTCACAATGTTGCATTTGAATACTTGTAACGATAACGGTCTGCAGCTTTGCAGTCACAGGTCTTGCACCCCGTATTCATTTTGCAGATTATAGTCATTCTATTGCGAACCAAAG
This sequence comes from Augochlorella aurata, assembly GCA_028455555.1. Classification (NCBI taxonomy): domain Eukaryota; kingdom Metazoa; phylum Arthropoda; class Insecta; order Hymenoptera; family Halictidae; genus Augochlorella; species Augochlorella aurata. Next base: position 11,105,779 of record CM052158.1, on the reverse strand, counting down.
TCATCCCTTTACAGATCTGAAATTTGAAATCCTATTGCATGTATGTAACAATGACAAGGCTAACTTCTTTCTATGAATTTAACTACTCGTGCACGCGCAGATGTGCAAATGTCAACGATTAGAGAAAGAAAAAATATTAATCGCGAGTACTTACGTCGAAACCTAACGCGACGTCTATTAATAAACCTCGAAATAAGCCAAAGAAATCATGATCGTATAGTACTTATACCGACGTGCATCCTGCACCCACTACGCGCTCAGAGAAACTTGTTTTTCTCCGAGTCATGCCAGGATAAATCGAACGGTATTTCATGAAAAAAGTCGTTCTCATGGGAACTAGAAGAAGCTTTCAAAATCACAGCGTAAATTACTGCGGTTGTTTGCTGCTAGTCATCGGGCGTGATAACGCTTCTGTCGAGATATATTGAAAGGAATTTTCATTCTGACGCATTCCAGTCGCTTCAGACCTGAAACAATGGGAATTGATTAATATTTTAATTTACGCGAACGTGCTAACAATAAGGCTTAGTGGATCAAAGAAGCGAAGACTCTATTGTATAGTATTACAATAAAAAGTTTGTCCGAAGTGTCGTACATGCATAATTCGTACAACATGTAAACAACATTGAATGGAAACCGTGTAATCTTTAATCATGTTAATTACCATATTATTTACTGAACTCTTTTTCTTTTTTGTTCTACTTTCTCTGCTCGAATTAACACGTGTCTTTCACGCGAATTACAAATTACACAGTTTTTAGGAACTCGTATAACATGAATTCTCTCGCAAATAATTACAAACAAACGAACGTGAATTGACAGAAGGTTGATTTGATTCACGAAAATGTGAACAGAATCTACGAAACGATCAACGCCGAAGGTCCAAAGTTCTAACCGGTGAACCTGTTCCCTCGGATCGTGTCCTCGACAGACCATTGACGACTGCCGCGTCGCAAACACGAAAATTTCGTTGCGAAACGCGCGACAGGAATTTTCTAGTTCTATGCAAGGCCTCGAAATGTAAATCTAATGGTGTTTACAAACGATACTCGTGTTCTGGGCCGGCTCGGATGAATCTTACTCGTCGGCACGCGGCGGCTTCGTGACCGCATGGACACCGAGTTGCTTAATAAAACCATAATCGATTCCAGGATTCCCCATTGAGCGAACCTTGGCGATTTTGATTTATCTTTCTCCGTTATCGAGTCGTCTTTACGACGAAAATCGACCACGGTTGTCCATTAATCCTGAACCGATTAGAACGGTAACGAGCGATCGTTCTTAGCGGTGGATTTTTCTCGACATTGTTCTATCCAGTTCCACAATTCTCACGACATAATTACTTTTTAACGAAGGCCCGTTCGCCGAATGGGTTTATGTGTGTTCCTTTAAGTTTTTTACGTTGATTTTTATATTCGTTGCACGTATTCACTCGTTTTTTGTCAGCAGCAGTTTCTAACATCTCTTTGTGTAACGAATGGTTCGTTTGTCCTTCGCATGTGCCACAATGTTTCAACGATATACCGCGCGAAACACCCATACACCACGAGTGCATCGTTGTTAAATTTTATATTCTCCTTTTACAAGCTATTTTCGTCATTTCCCTTTACGCCAACTCCCACGCTAACCGTGTCCATCAGGTCTCAGTATAATTCTCGTATTTATTTGCAAACCAGTTTCGATATGACTTTTCGGCAGCCGGGGATTCATTTCACTTCATTCATACCAAGGTCTTCCCAGAAGTTCGATGTCATTGAGAGGCTGGTCTTCCTCCTCCTTCTAAATATAATTACCTAATCATCTCCTCGATCAATATTTGTAGTTTGCCTTCAGGGCTTCCTGGAAGATTTAAATGTTTAATACTCTGGAAACTTTTCATTTTAGTGCCATGTTTTCATTGCACTGTTATGCAGTTATGCAATTATACAATTATTCAGTTATTAGATTTGGTATTCATACTTTGAATTTGATATATTAGGTACAGTTCTTCCTTACTATTTTAGGCTGGTGAAATGAATATTAGATTCAAGTAATTTTTAATGGTTCCAAGTAGGCATTGTCCCAGTGCAAAGGGTAAACAGACTGATCAAATGTACGCTACGGGTTGCACCATCCTAGTGTGAGCCATGAATTATTCTTTTGGATCTCTGTTAATTAGTAAGTTGTTTTATAATTCTTTTTATAATTCCTCTCATAAATCTTTCCCAATGTCCACTATCTACGGGATTCATTGCAATAGTGTTTTCGAACACATTTTTCCAGTACACGTTAATTTCCTTATTACAACCGACTTGTGTAACAAAAAACTGAATCCAGCTGTCAGCACTAAGTGATATTGTCGATCATTATCCGCGTAAAAAACTTCTTGAAGTTGCACTCCGTTTTTCTATTGATTAATCAATTATCCTCTGAGCAATTTTGTCGTTGTCGCATAGTAGGCATACTTTAAGATACAAGTTGATTGTTGCGTCAATTTATATTACCCTTTAAAGTATCGAAAATACTGCAGCAGTGTTCACGAATGCTTCCAACGCTTTGTACTTTATTTCTGCATGAATTGTGCAATATCTGTAATCAGAAAGAAGGTACACGTTTCATTAGTTTCTGGACAGTGCGATAATACTCAGAACAGGTATTACGTTTTCTTCTACTTAAATATTGTTAAACAGCATTCGATTGTGACTTGAGATGCATCGGCAAAGGCGACTCCAAAATTTGAAATTCAAATAACTCGACGTACCGTTTAACGTACCAGTAAATGTATAAAAATGTATTCCCGGAACCTGATTTAGAAACTGTGTTTGCGTAAAATATTAGCAAATCTGTTAACTTATCGATGATCGTGATGTGTGTAGTTAGTTCTTGTTTCTTGATATCGTGAGATCTATGCAAATATATGAAGCTACGGTAGTAGTTGTTACATGCAGTTAACGTGGAAACAGTTATAACGCGATTGGAATTGTAATTTGGATGTAGAAGACAGTTGCCGATGATTTACATAAATGAAAGATGACTTAAAATTACTTGGAAGACTAGTAATACCGTAAATCGTTTTCACACAACGGTGTTTCAGCAACGTAAAGAATCATGGTTTAAATATTGTTAAATTAATAAATTGTGGAGAAATGTTCTCGCATGTACAAGCCATGTACAAGCCATGTACAATCTTCATGTACAAGCCATGCTGCGTACACGAATGTTACGAACAAGAATCTCAGAGCATCAGCAAAAAGGGACCAGTTTTTGCGGAGAAACACCTTTTTGTTACGTTCCGAGCTACATTTTTCTTGTCGCAATCGGGAAACATCTGCCTATAATTAAATTAGAAAATTAGTCATAGTGTAGCAATTAATGGCGGTTCTATACCAGCAAATAATTACCATCGTTACGAAACATTCGCTCGCTCGTGATAAGTTTTAACAACAGCTTCATCGATCGTTTGCGGGGATTTACCTATTGCTTTCCAAATTATTTTATATAATTGCTGCAGGTAAAGTGGAATAATCGATTCAGCAAAGGTGATGAAACTTATCTGGAAAAAAAAATAGAATTTGTGAAAACAAATGTGATTCGAACAGTTTGGTCAAAATTGTGCTAAATTAACATTTTAAATTATATAAACTATAATAAAAATTATAATTAGATAAAACTGTAATAATGATTATAATTGAATAAAATTATAATTACGATTATAATGAAATGAAATTATAATTACGATTATAATGAAATAAAATTATAATTATGATTACAATTAAATAAAGAATAATTCTTATTTATAACTATATAGCATATAATTTTTTAAAGGCTGTTCTACCGGCTCTGACTGTGCAAAACCTTTCTTCTGCATAAAACTATCAGTTTCGATCAAGGACAAAAAAACGAGTTCCGAGTTCCACTAATCACGTACCGTTGCGTACAGTACTGTATAATATCGTTTCTTTTTTTGGCGACTAAAAGACCTTTTAAGACTGAGCCGTGTGAAACGATTTAGTCACGTTCTCTCGCGTATCTTTTTATAGCTCGATAGATCATTTTCGAAGTCCCGATCGATCATTGCCTCGAAAAGGAACATACGATTCAAAGTGTTTGAATTGCAATTTTACAAAAAAAAAAAAGACGAGATTCCCAATTTTTTTAGCGCAATGGGAAATACCGACCAGGAAGAGGCCTGTCTCATTATTTGCTTTTCGGAAAGGTTTTATGGAAACGGATGTCCTTCGCTTATGGAATAAATGAGGCGAGCTATGCGAAGAGAATACTGCTTGTCAGTCAGACGATTTCAATGCGTGGTTACGATGCTACTATACATATATTAGAATTTTATTTATTCTTATTTGCACACGTTCCACTGGATTGCTTTTAGCAAACAGCTGAAACAGGAAGTATCGACAAATAATAGAAGAATGCACTTAAAATGATCATTCAATATCTGTCCGTTATTATAGAAATGAAACATTATTATTTGACGTAACAGTATTGTAATTGTCGTCGTGAATTGTTATGCGGGATAGGGGCAGAAGATTAAAATTATTCACGAACGAGGAAACGTGAAAGAATAACGACGAATTTTGGACCATTCGTATGAGGAAGCGGATAGGAGGAACTCAAATTTGATATGCACGCGATCGCTTGTGCTCGGACAAGGTCTTTGGTGACTAACAATGCGAGGCTGAGAATAAAGAAGAGGTGGACGATAATCTTTCCCCTCGTTCAAATCTGAGATTTTTTCGTTCGAAACTATTATTAATATTAGTCCTATAAAATCAATATAAATATATTTGGCAGATTATGATCTCTAATTGCACTGATCTATTAACATAATAATAAATAATAATATGATAATTCTTATCAATAGACTGCGGATTTAATACATGGTATAATACATAGTATACCTGTTGCAAAAACGAGCAGATCAAATGCAAAATGGCAATAACATTTGCATATTGCCATCTTTTGCATAGAAGTCTGCAGCGTACTTACTAGAATAACATTGACCCCATAAAAGAAAGCGATAAGATTAAGCGGTGCTAAACTACCGAAAGTTTTTTTCAGTAATCGGTGGGTTAAAACATACGTTCGCAAAAAAATGAATACTGAAAAGGTTAAGAGTCGTGCCTGGATTGACAACCTGCAGAAGCGCCTGGGCACGTACCTACGCTGCAAAGGAGCGGGCTGTTGCATAATTTATTAATACATGCTCTTTTTATTCGACTGTACCCTTCTCATATGACTCTTGAGTTTATTAACATTGTTCTCCAAATTACTAATAATTAAAAATAAGCATTCGCTTGTTAATAATTACAATTTCTGTTTGCTAAACGTTTATTGCTATTTTCTGTTCCTTGCAATTGGTAAAGAGAACATTTTTATTTCGCATAAAAGCCGCAGTCTAATAATCACGACAGTGAATTTCTCAGATTTGAGTTCTGAAATTCCTTTTCGGTCCCTGTCCTATTTCACCTTTCGCACATAAGCGACAGAGAGAAAGAGGAAGACGGCGAAATATGTAAAACTAAAGAAACATTCGGCAACAAAGGCGAAGAATTTATTTACTTGCGTCAGTCGATCCGAGGAGTCGCGATTCGTAACGCGTCCACGAGCGCGCGAGTGAAGGGGACGCTAATGGTACAGGTATGCAACCGATAATTTCACCATGTACCGTTTCCAAGTGTCACTGAAAATCTCAATGGGACAGGTGTCGTTCTTCGCGACAGCGAACACGGCCACGCTCGCCTACAAATCGTTAAATCGCCTTTCCGCCGATAAAGGTACAAAAATTTCCCTTCCGGTCGCTGGCAATTAGTCGTGCGAGCTTCTACCCGCGACGACGGAAACGTGTGCAGAAAGCGTGCCGCATGAAAGTTCGGAAAAACTTGGGAAACTCGATCTTCCTCGATGGTGTTCCATTTAACAGAGAACGGTCTCTCGGCAGGCCAGTTTTTGTGCGAGATTTCTTCCCGCGAATCGAACACGGATTCCGTATTAGGAACGATTACACGGTTTCGCAACGATCCTGCGAAGGTTCCGACCTAACCTTTCTTTTATTCAACTAAACGTTTCATAAACGCTTGCATCCAGCGGGTCCGGTTCTCGATTTCATCCGCAACCTGGAACTGTCGTCTAACGGGGTCTCCGGATCTCCGATACACATGGTGATTCATCTGAAACGAGTTGAACGAATGAAATTGCTTGATATGAAATTTAATACTAATTTCGTGTTAATTATCAGATCGCGTGTTAATTTGAATTCGATAAATTTACAGCAGAATTGGGGAAGCGTTCGTTTGAAGTGTAACTAACGAGGTAATCGTCTTGCAGTCCTATTCATTTACACTCCTTGGTATTATAAGTCGAGTATTTAATATTCATGATGCGCGCCAGCGTCACTACATTCATCTATAATTGTATTCCACAATTTTTCCTAAATTGCTTCTGGATAAAACGATATGATCCATTCTAGTGACGCAATTATGTTTAATAAGACTGTTTGTCTACTTTTTATGCAACGTTTTGTTATTGTTTACGACGCCGAACAATGCGTCGATCGCGAATTAGAATTTCGACCATGTGTTAACTAGGATCGTAGAATTGTTTCAATTGCCACCTTATTCGAGTCAAATTTAATCAATTTTACAAGTGAATTTTTACTTAATTTTGGATTTTAATATTTAATCAAAATGAAAATTATAATATTTTTAATTCACTAAATCATGGAAGCTTATAATATAGTGGTTGAAGTTATAGTACTTTTACTTTTTTCAAATTTAATTTTATTATACTTTTAATTCATCAAAATCTAATAATTGTTAAAATTGTTACAGCTTTGTAATATGATAGTAATTGTTGAAATTATGGTACTTTTACTTTATGCAAGTTTCATCGAACGAATCATAAATTTCAACTACATTTGCAGCAAGAACCGTTCAAGTCGATCAAAGAGAAATCCCCGGAGAAGGTGAAGAAACTTATCCTGATACCTGGCGACACCACAATGGACGGTCTCGCGTTATCGACCGCCGATAAGGAACGACTGATTAAGGAAGTCAGCGTTGTCTTTCATATGGCGGCAAACGTGAAATTCGACCTGTCGCTGAAGGATGCTGTGCGAATAAACACCCAGGGCACCATGAACGTTCTCAAACTCGCGAAACAGGTAGATACTAATCTTTGCATTTAATAGAACGTGTATTTACTGAAATAGCAAATTTTACTCAAATGTTAACGTATGGTTATATATACATATGTATACATAAATTCTAATTATCGCTCCTCAGCTTGTGCCTATCACCGGTTACGACACATCTAAATAGCATCATAGAAGTTCAATGCGTCTGACATTTCCTAAGCAAACCAGGGACCACAACTGCTATAATCGATATGAAAAGACTAGTTGCATAACAATTGTTATTTCAAACCAAATGGCATTAGCTGTAATTAGTTAATTTGATTTTCTACTCATATGCGTTTCGTGACCAATAGCTTGAACTTGAATAATAAGCACGATCAGCAGATGAAAATATTAATGAAAATATTTGTCACAGATGACGAGCTTGGATTCGTTCGTTCACGTATCTACAGCGTATTGCCATTGCAACGAGCCCGAGCTCGAGGAAAAAAACTATCCAGTTCCAGTACAGCCCGAGGTGATGATAGACACTGTGAACAATCTGAACGAGGATGTACTTGTTTCGATGACGCCGAAATTGCTGGAAGGCCAGCCAAACACTTACGCCTTCAGCAAAGCTCTCAGCGAGGACTTGGTGCAAAGGTCCGGCCTACCGGCAGCTGTTGCTAGACCTTCAATAGGTAAACCAACTGCTTTTCCATAACGCTTCGAATTCCGCCATTGGTTTATCGCCGTTTCATTGAGACTCACTGCAAAAGATTTATCCAGTAAATGATCTCATCGTCAAGTACAAGAATGTATTGAGAAAACTGTTTATTATTAGACTGCTGGTTAATATTATTATTATTAAATTGATCATTATAGATAATTGTAACAAAATATGTTTCCACGAAACTGTGACGTTTGTCTAATGCACGTTGCAAGGTGCATTAATCATCACTAAAAATGTGCAATTCATTCTAAGGACTCTCTAAAGACTCTTTTCAAAATAGAGGACAAAAATAGAGGACATCAGTCTACCGAAGACGCGGTCACGATAATAAATGGTTCTTTGGACATATCCCAAGACGATACAACTAACATACTTTTACTTATAATAGCGTCTTGTAATTTACGGGCACGAGAAGAACCCTCATTTCTCTTTTTGGGCTTACGGTTCGGTCTTTCAGATGCACGCGTCCTTTCTAATGTGTTTTATGATTGATGCTCTCGACCAGATCGTGTGTCCGGCATTTTTTAACTGGTCCTCATCGCTGCAGGACGTAAACCGCTGTACATAAATATTTCTCCATGAACATAAATTTTCAACGAAACAATTCAATTCAAATCTCACGTCTACATACACAATACGGTGGAAAAGATTAATAAGAACTATTATAATTAACTATGGAGACTACTATAATCATAATTCAAGTTTATAATAAAAATCCATGATAATTAAAAAGAAAAATGAAAACTGTATCATACTGTCACTCGCCAGTCCGGCATCGTTTCCCCAGAGAACTCCTTTCACCCTCTCGACCTCGATACTTTTGGGTTCCCGGTTTTTTTGCTGCGAGATTGAACGGACGTGAAATGTCAGAGTGCGGTTACAGCATCGCGGGTTCCTTAATAATGCACGTTCTCAAATTTCAGTGCTTGCATCATTGAAAGAACCGGCGCCCGGTTGGGTGGAGAACTTGAACGGGCCAACCGGTCTGATGATCGGAGCCGGCAAAGGCGTAATTAGGACCATGCTTTGCAACGACAAATACTTCTTCAACATAGTTCCCTGCGACATTGCGATCAACAGCATTATCGCTATGGCGTGGAAAGTCGGCATCGAGAAGCCACAGGAACCGATATACATGAACGTGACGAACGGCGCCGAAAACCCCATCACATGGAGGAGTGCTATCGAAATGGGCAAAGTACACGCTAGGAACCATCCGTTCTCAGGTGGCTACTGAAAAAATACAAATATAAGATTTACATTTTCTACATTTTCTAAAATCTATACATTTTCTACAATTTTATAAAACTTACTTATCTTTTCAGGGATTCTCTGGTATCCAGGTGGGACCAACACCAATTCAGTAGTGTACCACTGGATCCGTGTAATCTTATTCCACCTTATACCGGCATACCTGCTGGACGGGGTGATCATGTTATCTGGAAACAAACCATTTTTGGTACGAGTTCAGCAGAAAGTCAATGCTGGCATCAAAATAGTACATTACTACACGACCAAACAATGGATATTCCGGTAAATAAAATATACCAGCCTGCACGCAATATACTAATGAGAATATCTGCTAATAAATAGTCTCCGATTTTTCAGAAACGACCGCATGAAGGAGCTGAACGAACAATTGAGCCCCTCGGACAAAGAAGAGTTCTTTATGGACATAGCGGCGGTTTCGTGGAACGAGTTTCTATTGACATACTTGTTAGGCATCCGAAAATTCACGTTGAAAGACGACCCGTCGACTTTGCCGCGTGCGCGGCAAGTCATGAACTACATGTACTACGCGGACAGATTTGTTAAAATCGCGATGGTATTGTTGATACTGTGGTTCGTTTATTCTTGCATGAACACGACTAGGGAACTAGCGATCGCTCCGTTCGACGTAAAAGAAATTTAGCTGTATTGTTAAGTAAACCGCAGACTTTACCTCACGGTAATATAATTTTTGTATCGTCGTATCTGTCTCCTAATCCACCACCGTGCGTCATTAACCGCTTGCCTCGCTAATCAGGGTTAGGAGAATTTCTTAAGCGCGTGTGCTATCGGTTTCTTTTAATTTTAGAGTGGTGACGCAGAGTTGTACCAATTCGATTACGTTGTAATTCAATGTCGCGATTTAATTTAACAATATCAATTACACGATATTAAAACAGTGGTCACCACTTGATTGATCTCGAGTGGAAATCTATTGTTCTGTTATCGCTGCTAGTATAGCGTGCATATAAATTATCTTTGAATCGCTGTCGAATAAATTGCAAGGCAAGGGGTTAATCGAGGCGTGCTTTCTTTGCGTGGGAAGAGACGCGAAGTCTCCGATTCTGGAACGAAAGCATCGTCCACATTGACTCTACAATAATAAAACGTCACAGCATATACAATTATCATAGCATTGACATGCTCGAGTCACGTCGGCGAATCGAATGCGGATATTTATGTGATATCTAGATTCTTGTCATTGTTTTAGCGATTACGAATCGAAAGGATTCGGAGATTGAATTCAGCGATCGAACTCGGCAAAGACGCAAGTTGTTGGCAGATAGAGATGTCCGACTTCCTGTTAAGTATACGGTCCACACGGATGGAAATTAACTGCAACAAAGAGGCACAAAGAGCATTACAACTTTCGCAAATTACACGAGACATTTGTACGTATGTACATAATTTCGAAAATGTTCGATTGTCGAACTTGAAACAGTTTTAGGCGTGCTTCACGATAATTGTGTGCGTTAGAAGAATGCAAAAATTAGCAGCACAATAGTAAGAATTGTTTTATCATAATGTACATTGACACAGCGTGTTCGTTGCCACGATTCTTATTATATAAGTCGTAAAGTTATTGTTATTATTATTATTATTATTATTTCGTGTTAAACGGGTATACAGGAATATTGACTTTTCGTGCGACGCGGCGTAACATGTGTGATGAGTGATCATTAAGATGCAATATATAAATAAGTTCTTATAATTGTACTGATTAATAAATGTAATAAGACAAAGACCTTGCTGATTTAATCTGCATGTAAAAGAGCTCCCTTAAAGAGTTCCCCTTGTCAGCTATAGATTTTTGGAAATTCTACCCCATAAACAGCTAAACATTTTCTACAATGGCTTCCGATAAAATGAATTTAGTTTCAATAACTTGCAAAGTTTCTGCTCCTAATTCTCCTATCGGTAAATTCTATCAGTCATGTTTTAATTATTGTATAAAATTCTAGTCTCTGACGTCAAGCGGATTTCTCGCATGTGTATACGTAGTTTAGGGTACGCCGCACCTATGTCAATTACAACATAGTTGAAAGGCTCGCAAAGGTTTCCCAATTTTCCGCGTCACTTTTCGGCCGACAGTAAAACAACAACACGGTAGTGTGACGGACACCTGTCACGCATATTCTATGCGCAGAAATTTAAATAATATTTAAGTATAGAAATCAGTCAAGCAAAATGTCATCGCACACTGGCATTTCAAAAATTTCGAAACCGCGGGCTGCTCTTGCGCGCGCCCACGCACGCTTCCACGAAATTTCAATCTATCCCGAATTCTCGTTGTGACAATGTAAACATTGGAAATGACGGGACGGTATAGTAGAAGAAAGTTGGTCGCCTTGGGGTACGAACAATGGTTCGCCTAATGACATGTGCTTAATAACTATTTTGGAAACCATACGGTAATTAGTTTCTATAAAATCTACAAAAAAAGAATACAAGTCGTTTCATCCACTTTTTAAAAAACTATTCTATTTTTAAAGAACTCATAAAGCACCGAAGCAACCAACGTCTTTTTTCGGCTTGCTTTCACGTCACGGCACGTCCTTAGGCTATCCAATTTCCTTATGAACGCGGTCGCGTTGCGTGAAAGAAAAATTAGAAGGGGTAGCAGATGCCGAGAGTACCATCGTTGGGCACAAGTAGTTTTCGAGTGTGTTCAATTGATGAACGGACACGTTTCGACGATGACTATTGACAATTTATTTAGCCGAGACGTACACGCGAGAAAAATACTTTTCGGCTTGGAATAGTTCTTCGAGAACTTGGATCCTTAACCTCGGTTTTACGAAAGCCTATGATCACAAGTGCCACTCTTGCTGGCATGGCGAAACGCGGTCCAAAATCCGGAGGTTAAGAGTTAACAACTTAATACTGTATTTGCTTAACAAATTTGACAGTGGTTGTCGCAGTGGTTTACTCGTTCTAAATTGAAATACGATGTGTCGTACGCTATTAATATTCCTGTAATACGTGGTATTAACGTTCATGTGTTGGATTATATTAATCATATATTGTATGTGCGATATTAACATTCATATGTGTATTATATGTATCATATAAATAGTCGCATATAATACTAATAGTAATATGTAATACGTATATATAAAATAAATTCAGAAACAACTACATGTAACTATTACTCATAACGTAAACCATCTGAATTGAAATAATAATAATAATAATTATTATGCAACGACTCTTTTCATATTCACCACTTACTGATTCATGCTTGCAACAGACTCGCGTTTACTACAAAACTATCAAATCACCGCGTACTCTTCCATTCTTTATTTTCGCCGGCTGTTTGCGCCGCTTTAACGCAAATTTACAAAACACCGTGAAGTCCGCGGCGTTCATACTAATGTATTTATTAACACCTGCGTTTAGCACGCGTATTTCATGAAAGCCTGGACACAGACCGTTTGATTTTTTTCCATGGGGAAACATACTAATTGACGGTTTCCGAAATCAAATACTGGCGCTCACGTGGTTGAGGTTCGCCGTGTGTAGAACACAAGCAAGATGTTGCAATCTCTCGGCTCCTATACGTTCTCTCGCTGACGGGCATACGCGTTTCGTACTCTCTCTCCTAGCACTCTCGTTTTCACTCTCGCTTTTTCGCTTTTAGTCCCGTCGTTACACCTCTCGCACGTCTAACGCACTCGAATCTACAAAAAAAATTGGACACAAGGTTATATTCCACTTCTAAATATAATCAGTCAAACCCTATTTGGGTCAGATTTACCGACAGGCCTCTATCGCCAAATTATATAAATTAATATTGCACCAGCAGGTACTACTTATGGTCGCAGTATAATTTTTTTTGTTGGTGTTAGTGTCCAATAATAATATAACGACGAGCAAAACAGAATCCGTTTTTCTCAGTGTACGCTTAATGACGAATGTTGAGAAACTTTACATGTCATTATGCGACGCATATCTTCGTGCATTTCCTATAAAAAGACAGGATGACATTTACAAAATGATCAGTCGCCACAAATGTATAAACATTCATTTTTCTTGATACAACTTACTTATGGTAAAAATCAATTACAATGACTTCCTGGATATTATTCTAATCGTTGGGCATGTCCTTGTAAACGACACTTTGCATGAATGAAGAAAAAAGCATAGGTAGAATACAAGTTAATTTTTTCTCATAGTAATATTGTTTGCTAACTTTGTTTTGTCGTCGTTTCTTGTAGTGAAGACCTAATGATATTTCTTCATTTTGCTTATTGATTGTTCATCAAAATTGTTACATATTCTACTGAAACCATTCATCAAAAATCTGCATTTCTCGCAAACACCTTATCAACAAGCTTGGAATTAAATGATATTTATAATAATTCAATAAATATTATATTTCACTTTGCGTTACTCACCATACTTGTGTTCTACTTCACTGCAGGACAATAGTGTAATGATCAAGGTAGAACATTTCAATTTCGAGTGAAGAAAGAACGACTAACCGACAAACTTTCACGGATGTTAAGAAATTCTGTGAAATGTGGAGAACGACTTAGGGGTTGAGAAAGTTCATCAGAAAGTGTAATAAATCTGTCGTTTTCGGGCCAAGAACAAAAGTTAACGAGGTGATACAGATCAGGGCCCTCTTGTACAGACTTCCACGTTAATAATACACCTCTTATAAAACCCTGCAAAATTCATCATCATTATTATTATTATTATACATTAATATTATTATTATTATATATTATTTATACTAATAAATATTTATACATTAATAAATATATTAATTGATTTATATATTCATGAAAAAATATATATAATTTAATAAACATGCTCAAATCGTAATTGGTAAAGTCGTAATTTAATAAACGTGCTCAAATAAAATTTTTCAATGGCGCGACTGACAAATTAATCGGACGAGTTTTTTTAATTGAATTCATACATATTAAACTTGTTTTGCAAGACATCGCTTGTCGCATAACGCGGTAAATCTTCTTCCGCCGAGCACAGATAGAATCAAGTAGATTTAACATTTCCTCGACAGACCTGGCAAGAAAGTAAAAATTGCGTCACCGAATAGAGGTCGACTTACCTCGACTACTCGATTACGTCCAGGCAAGAACAAAGCATTGACGGAGACACTTCAACTCGGATTTTCATGGTTACGAACGACGCCGTCTAGGGTAGATGTACCAATTACTGTGTCCTTAAACCAGACTCCCACGAGTTTGATTAAATAAAAGCGGTTTCTTCGCACTTCTATTCTTTTCTTCTGAGCATTTGGACTGCATTCCAAGGTTTTCCTGATCGTTAAACCCGGATACTAAAATTTTAAAGTGTGTACATTTTATTTATAAAAATATTGAAAGATTTATTCAAGTATTAAAATTGATTTGAAACGTGAGCCGAAATGAAAGATATGTTTGCGAGTTAGACACGTTAATTAATATTAATAAAAGCTAAGGTTTTAAATCGAATGACTTAGCTAATAATTATTAATTTAGTCTAGCTTAACTTTAACCAGAATCAGCCTTCATGGAAACAATGTTTTTACCACGATGCTAATGAAATGATCGTGACATAAATTCTCATGAAGCATCTCTGGCGTAACATATTTTTCGGAGAATCGGGGTACACCCCGCGGGTGTAAAATTAAAAATGTCAACATTTCCAGTTTCCGGTCCATATTTACGAGACCGGGTCTCATATGAATAATTAATCGGGTTCGGAAGCATGCATAATGAAGACTTTCGTCCGTTATTTATAGACAATCCTCATTTGCTATGAATGAAATTCTTTCCGGCTGTCACCGCCGCTGCTCCGATTACACTGAAGTATTTCGAAATGGCCCCTACCGAGCATCAAAACCTGCCAGTCTACTGACTCAGCGAAAGAGTGGACTTTACATATCAAATTTCTAGAAAATGTCGAGTCCTGATCAATCTTTCGTAAAACGATCCGTCGAAGGCGTGTCGTCGCAGATGTCACTGAAAAAGAATTAATTTCTGGATTAAAAAAGCTTCAAGCTTTCACTTAAAATAATTGAAACAAAGATTAGATAAAATATTCAATTGCATATGAAAAAATACCGTAAAAAATTGCATAAAAAAATACCGTAAACAACTCCGCTGTCGAGCACATTCCGAGAAAGGATCGTCGAATTAGCATGCTTGTCGAACACGTTCCTGAAAAGAGAAGTTCGTAATCAGAATTGGAACATCGTGAACATGACAATTCTAATATTCAAACATTCAAATATTATTGCATTATTATCAAGTCATTATTGATGAAAACAATTTATCTTCTGCATAAAGATCCGCAGTCTAGTTACTACCGTAACAAATTTCATTTTTCGACAGATTGTATTTTTTATAGCTTTCTAATATCTTCGTCCAATGATTCAAATATTAATTATCCTTTCGCGTATTAATTATCCCTTCACGTATACTTATTTCTAATTAATTGTACAACCTTTTCCATTTCGCAAGTGATAAATTGTTACCAGTGAACGGAATCGTTATACGATGCAACTGCGAAAATTGCAGTACCATCATCAATGCAGATTCGAATGTCCAGAACAAAGAAATTATGTATTACATACGTGCATACGTACGTTCATTGTACACGCGCCGAAAATTAGTTGTACGTGGCTCGGTGAGGATCTCGCGTATCGCAGATATCAAATTGTGCAACTCCCAAGTTGGACAACTGAAATTATGCAATTCAGTAAAGGATCGTTCGTTTTTAGCAATCATACCGTGGAACGCTTTTGCAGGATCTTTTTTTTCTAGATCACGAAGGATTGCGGACAGCCAAACCAGTGGCCTGTAGTTGCCCAAGTTTCGTCACGTACACCTTTCTCGGCTGACACTTACACAGATCCTTAGTACTATTTTTACAGGTGTTTTCAACACTATCTTTGCCGGAGGATCCTAAAAACAGTTTACAAAATTCTTATTCGAGATTATAATTACCAAAGAAGTGAAAAGATAGCTCACACAATTTTTATCCATGATTATCAACATCAGAGGAGCCCAAAAATAGCTAACAAAATTTGTGGTCAAGATTATCATTACCAAAATAGTTAAAAACGTCTGACAAAATTCTTATTCGACACTATGATTACCAAAGGAGTCGAAAAACATCATGCAAAATTTTGATTTAATACTATTGTTACCAAAGGGGTTGAAATACGCTATCTTTCAACTCATTTGCTTGCAATGTTCTTTGTCGCGTTGTTAATAAAGATAAAAATCGCTTAGTCAGATTCCCACGAATCTGTCGCGTTTCAAGGAACGTCCGAACAGTTAATCTAGTGAATCATAGATCGGAAAAGGTCACGCATACGCAAAGGACAAAGTGGAGTAAGTCGGCATCGCAGTCCTTACATAATTTGCATAAAGTACGACAGCTGTTTCGCGTAATACCATTGCTTCACTGTACCCCGGCAGGTATGCTAGCATAACATGAACGCGCAAGATCAGGTGGGGGGGGGCTAAAGTTGGACTAGAAGAAACGATTACTATCCTGCATCAGGCGACGATGAGCGTCTACCAGGGAAATATTGGGCCATAGTAATAGTTTCTCAGTCTGCAACAGGCTCGCCGGCAGAGTAAGAACGATCATCGGCTCTAGCTGGTCAGCGTATCCACCAGTCGCGCTTTCGTTTCATTCGCCGATCGTTCATAGTGATACGCGGATTCGGATAAAACGCGAAGTGAAGCACACTTCTCCTGCATTTCGTCAATGTTTACGTCGCTGTCAACTTTATTTTAAACTCTTCTGGCCGACCGAGCCTGCGGCATCCCGATCTCCATCGAACGCGATATCGAAATCGACGTGACCCGCGTATTATCAATCGATTTCAGTGCGTCCCGACAGCCGTGATATTCCAATCGTTTTCTCAGTTTCCGAAAATCTCGTCTAAACAGGTGTCGGTGTTTTCGCAGAAGTTGCCTGACATATTCGTGCTTCCTCGTTCACCGTAAGTAGCAACAAAGAGATTCACCTATGCGTGCGACTGAAAAATATAAAGGACCATTAATTATTATTATTATAAAGACAATTAAAAAATTCCTAATTATTAGCTGCAATTTCTATGCTGTTTAGACTGCGGATTTTATGTATTTCTTTCTAACGTTTTAGAACTAATTAACAAGAGACGTTGTTAGCAAACCCCTTTGCAATTTAATAGATTTCTATTTTGCATAATATCAAACATAAACTTAATTATTTTTATTTCTTATTATACTATTTAAATAATATAAGTGAACATATTCGAGTCTTCAAAATATAAGAGATTTTAAACAGACTAGAATTCGCTGAAACGATTACATAAGGAATGGTTTTTGCTAATGATCGGCGCAACTAACTTTTTAATTTGCACAGAGATCCGCAGTCTAGTCACGCCTAACGGGCTTTCGTTTATTATGTCGGCTTTAACTATGTTGTAACCGTGAAACACATATTATGCACGGGACGGTGAACGTGGTAATCTGATGTTTGGTAAGAACGTTGTTTGCGAAGGGCCGACGACGTGAATGCCAAAAACGAACGCGGAATGTTATTCCTCATTCAGTTGCATTAATTCCGAAGTTTGCTGGCACGCGAGCATACTAATTTATTGAACCGTGCGAGCGGTCACCGGTTCTTCGACGGCCGATTTCGTAGAACGGATCGTGGGCCACTCGAAAACACGGGCGCCGAACTTTCTCAACTGAGCAATAGTTGAACGTTATAGTAACCGCGGCTTTAGGATATGTAACGGGATGATTCAACGTTCGCATTCCGCCGATTTAACACCGCACGTGTAAATAGTAATTGCACCGGTGCAATTTCCCAGGATCCTCGTCGCTGAATGTAATCGGGTTACTTAATATGAATCGCTTAAACACGAATGTCATTATCGTGCGACGCGAATCGAGTGCCAAAGACAACACAGTGGGATATTTGAAAATAATCTATCGTTGCAATTAGTAGTTAATAGACCGCGGATTTTATGCATTTGCGACAAAAGCGAATAGACGAAATAGAAAACTGAAGAATATAATAAAATAATAACATAAATATGACATAATATACATAATATATATAATATATATATGTATATTAATAAATATAATATAAATATAAAATAATATATAAAAAATAAAATATATAAATATCATATATATTATAATATTCGTCAGTATTTTTTGCCTACACCAAACAAGTATCAAATATCGAGTACAAAGTACGAAAGGCAGGGTACTAAAGATCATGAATGTATTTATGCAAATGCGAAAAATTAGCATTCGCGACAGAAGCGGAGCTGAATGGGGAAAGCTGTTTGACTGCGGGTCTCGATTGCAAAGATCCTTTGAAATTTGTTAAGTTACATATGATTTCGTCGTTCTAGTTTCTTTGTTCAACGCGTAGTGTGTCGGAAAATCATTTGCGAAATATTTCGCGAAATATTTGCCTGGCCCGTAATATTTGTTCCTGCAAAAGCAAATTTCATTCTGTAGAAAAGAATAGCTGTGTTGCTGTTTCTTTGAACGGTATAGTCACGTGTGTCATTACTGACCAAGCATTTCAATGAACTTTTCAAGCCGAATGCATTTTAAACTCCGGTAGAACAAGATTTAATCGAATTGTATTATTTTCTTGCGAGATATTAATGTTTATAATATATATAAACATAAATATAAACATAATTATAATATAATTGAAATATAATATAATATAATATTAAATATAAATATATTTATAATATATAATAATAAATATAAATATATTTATAATATGTAATAATGAACATAATTATATATAATATAATCCTATCAAATCCGTCACCAGAGTAAGCTTCTCTACAACTGTGATTATAGCAATGAATGAATTGCATACTTTTAATAACGTTTAGTACAGATATATGAACCAGGTCATAAGTGGATATCCTTGAAATGCAGATTGCAAGTTCTTCATCAAAGAAAAAAGGCGGAAAAGATCTTTCAAGCATCGCGCATCTTAGTTTCTTGTTTTGCCGCACGTTTTCATTGACGTAATTCGCTCCGCTAATTATACGTATGTACCTAACGCTCTCATCGTACGCGTAGCAAGCAAATGTGAACGTCCTCGAAAAGTCTGACTCATAGAAAACGTGTTCATAAAATGCAGTTGCCAAAAATTCACGAAACTTATTTGGTGTAATTTCAGAAAATGGTGTCGGAGACCGCAGCGGAGGAGAACAGAGTGGGGGAGGAGATACCCGATAGGATCGCGGAAGTTTTCAAAGACCAAAATATTTTGATCACCGGTGCTACCGGTTTCTTGGGCAAGGTCGTCGTCGAGAAGTTCCTCAGATGCATGCCCTCCATCAAACAGATTTATCTGCTCGTGCGGCCGAAGAAGGGGAAGGATCCGAGGCATCGTTTGGAAGAAATGTTCGGCTCACCGGTAAATCATGCGAATTCAGTCTCCGGTATCATCGACAGAAATTTAATCGATGGTGCGAGTGTCGCATACTTTTACGTCCTGTCTCGTGTGCGACGGATATTGCGCAAAGTAACTCTGCGAAAAGAAAAAAACGCAACTGCATTTCTTGATTTCGAGTCTACGAGATCCTTGAACAAACCTTTCGCCAATTAAACGAAATTAGTTCGGACGAAGTTTGTCGTAGCCAGCGTTCCGGATAGGTGTGCAATTTTCTATGAAGGATCGACAGTCATGAACATGTCGTAAACATCTTTAATGAAAGACACGTTTACGGCCAGTTTAAACTAGTTTCCTCGGTTCCAGTAGAATTTCAAAATGGAATGGAACGTCTTCACTTTCCACTTGCGTCTATTACACTATAAAATAAAATCGAACATAAACTGTAATCGTCGTTATACCTGCAGTTAAGTATCCTAACTTATTTCATTTTATAGTTCCATACGTTTGTGAAATTGCTATAACTAGTTAAATAGCTGCAGAAATCGCTGGAATATCTGCTGTCGAAACGATCGTGTGTACGTTTTTAATTAATTTTGAAAATCTATTTCACAAATTTTTATTTAAAAATTAATTTATTTTAGTCCGAAGCTTTATGTAATATAGAGTTGAACTGGAGAAAATTTTCAACTCGGTACGCGTACGTATGATTTATATTTTCGTCCGACTCGAAATAATATATTGTTTCCGTATTTCGACATATCGTATACAATATGGTTTCACAAAATTGCATAGAAATAGAAATCAGGTTTTTCAGGCTAGACTACCTTCGTTATTGAAGGTACACTAGAAAGTGCAAGGTCTGTTAACTGCATTTCGACAGTGGTTTCGTTTCATTCGATCACTAAACGCGTCCCTTCTCAATTTTATTAGGATCCGACAATATATATAAATAACGAAAAAGTAATTGTTCAGATATTGCTTAACTTTCCAATTTGAATTTGAATAAATCAAATACTACGAATTTAAAAAACTACGAAGCCAATTTTGGCGATTAAATAAGTAATACGTTTTCTATTTACAAGTTATGGGCACTTTACGTAAGACGAAGACCTCGAAAGGAAGTCGCGTGCGAAATAAAATTAACAAACTGCAACATGGAAGCATATCATCACAGTGTTCCATTTTCTGCATCATGTTAAAGAGCGAAAACGCGTGAAACCAAGTCAAGGCCTCCTACTCGTAGAGGACGAGACACGGCGGTGCTATCATTATTATCAAGACTGGAATTTGTCCAGTACTACTCGGTGAAAGTTGGCTCGCGTGTGTTGTTGTACTCCTCTATCCTAGGTAACAGCCAGATTCCGCTGTAACGCTATTACCGTACACTTGGCCAGGCTATTGTACAGGACGTTTCATAATTCTGCCATTTTTACAGCAGCGAAATCGGTCACAATGTTACGATCGCGCGAATATGCAATTCGCGTATTTAATAGCCTGGGGAAGCCGTCTCTGGTTGGCCAAGATGCTCGCGCGGCTCGCATTTCATAATTTCAATTTAATACAAACTGATGGCGCGTTAAGACACCTTTCGATCAGAGGAAAATCACCTACATTGAACCGCTTCAGTACGCCCCTGCGTTACCTTGGTCCTGCGAAGATTCGTTTCTTCGTCGCTTGAATTTTGGATTAGTCGAATAGTCCAGGAACTGCGTATACAGTAATGTCGAAACACCTAATGCACGGTGCAAATCTCTCCCCGAGAGGAGGTCAAATTGCATCATGTGAAAGAAAGTTGAGTCAGTTCACATGTTCGGATTCTATACCGTTTAACGGTCACAGTTTTCCCTGTAAAATGAAAAATCGGCGGATAAACGATCGACTCAAAGATTTGCAATCCTCGATAAATGACTTGCAACCCTCAGAATTGAACTCGTTCGAAATTCATACAAATTTACCTACTTTACAGTGTACACTATGTATCTTGATTTTATCATGTGACAACTTTGTTGGCGTGCACGTAAGAATCCTCGTTATGGAATAATATAACAGAACACAGTTCCAAGTGCAACAAGTAACACTGATTGACTTACTTAGCAAAAGCTTGAATGTAAAAAGTTTCTGTTCCATTTCAGTTTTCCACGGCGTGACTTGGACACACTAAGTAGCACAAACAGACGCATAGTATTTAATTATCCGTGACAGAATAGTTATTGCGCTTGATTTACAAACTTAAAGACTGTAATAATCACACAGGTAATTATTTTGTCAGATACTAGACACAGGACGTATGAGTATGCATATTGTTTATAAAAACGATTGTTGGATAGTATCATTAGTAATAAAAAGCAACGTCATCTAATACTTGACCCACAAAATTATTTGAAAGGGAGAAACGTTTGGTTTCCTCCCAACTAATGTCACATTGCTCTAATCGAGTCCTTGAATAACGTTGTTTTGATGGAAGTATCGTCTACTTATGATCAACAATTCGCCTCATGTTTATACAAACAAACTATGACGAATGTTGAAACCAATAAAAACATGAGTTAATGTCGTGTAAAGCTTTGCTTTAAATATAGTTAAGGTGTGTTAATGCTTACTTGTTACAGCTCTTTGATAAAGTTAAACAGGAAAGGGGATTAGCAGAGCTTCATAAGGCTGTGTCAGTTGTAAATGGAGATGTATCATTGATTGGTCTTGGACTCTCTGCAGAAGACAAGAAGATGCTTTGTGAGAATATTAATATTGTGTATCACGGCGCCGCCACAGTAAGGTACTGTAGCACAAAGTAAAATAAATATAGAACTTCGACGGTAAACTACATTTAAATGCACAATGCTATTAGATTCGATGAGCTGCTGAAAAAGGCAGTACTGTTAAACACTCGTGGCACGAAGGAAACGCTACAACTTGCTAAAGAGATGAAACACTTGAAGCTGTTTGCTCACATCAGTACTGCGTATTGCCATTTAGAAGAAAAGGTATAATATGTTCTGTTCAAACTAGTGGAAAATTTGTTAAGAAATGGTTAGTCTCAATTTTTAAAAGACTACTATTTCTATTTGGTTTGCATTTGTTTTTGAAAACCAAAATTATTTATATACCGGCCTATTGGAATATCTTATCAAATCCTGTTTGGTTTTAGGTCTTGGGAGAAAAACCTTACCCTCCACCAGCGGACCCTCACAAAGTTATCAAATGTGTAGAGTGGATGGATGACGATGTCATTGAAGCAATGACTGACAAAATTCTAGGAGGCCTTCCTAACACATATGCCTTCACAAAAGCCTTATCAGAAGGACTCGTTGAAGAAGCCATGCCGCATATTCCAGCCATTATATTAAGGTAAAAACATATAAGTGAACCCTGCAGAAATATAAAATAGATATCGTAAAGTATATAGTGTTTAATTACATATTTAATAATAGGCCAAGTATAGTTATACCTGTTTGGAAGGAACCAGTACCAGGATGGACGGACAATATCAATGGACCGACAGGACTTTTAATTGGAGCTGGAAAAGGTGTTATACGGACAATGTACTGTAACGAAAATAGTTATGCGGATTATCTACCGGTTGACATCGCTGTTAACGCTATACTGGCTGCTTCATGGAATTTCATTTATTTCAAAGATTATGATAGAAGAGTTTTCAACCTTACTAGCAGTAGTGAATTCAAAGTAGGTTGTTTTCTAAAACAACATAGCTTTCTTTGAAGCTGTAACTATACACATAAATATCGCCAGCATTAAAAATAATTGTAATACAAATTTTAGGTATCGTGGGCAGAGATAATTGCACGAGGTCGAAAAATAACTGAAAGAGTTCCTCTAAATGGTGTTGTTTGGTATCCAGGTGGCAGTATGAAAAAATCAAAACTCCTGCACAACATAT